>OY293421.1:37786372-38373872 GCA_958502065.1 Chrysolina americana | reverse complement strand
TATGTATATGTATATATATATACCGGGTGACCACGAGGTGAGGTACGCCCCCCAATTTTTCTATAGTTTTGAAGATACAGGTTTCAAATTTGGCACGTCGATATATTACTCAAATACGCATATTTTGACTCCATAACCGAAAATTCACCACTTCCGGTTTAACCGGAAGTGACCCCAAACTTTTTTTTTCAAATGACACCCTGTACAATTATTTTCATTATCAGGAAGAACACGCAATTTGTGATAACACTGTTCTCCAAAATTGAAAATCGGTTGAAAAATGGCGGAGATACAGTTGATTGTTCAATCGAACAAAGTTGGCCGTGAACATCAAACTCAAATCATCACAACTGACGAACGGCGTCAGCATTTACGAGAGGAATAGTCTAGTCTACAAGTGCCATTTAGACCAACTTTTTTCAGCAGTCTCCGAAAATTATGATTGAGGTGTCATTCGATTTGGAATGACATCCAGATGATTTTTGAAAAAAATGAAGTTCCGCATGAAAAAATTGTAAAAGTTATTAACAATTAACTAAAAAAAAAAGATGGCTTTAGTATTTTGTAAATATCTCAAAAACTAATTAAAATTTTTTAAATCTAAAAAAAGATTCAAAAAGAGGAGGAAATTTCCTAAAAAAAAGCTAAATTCCCGGAATTGTAGCATCAATATTTATAATTTTCCCAGAGGGATGAAAATACGGCCGAAAACGGGTACTCTGGCTCGGGCAAGCCACATCCACTTTAGACACTTTAACAATAAAAATTATTTTAAAATACTAAATATGAAAATAAAAAATTGGAAAAATTCAGGCACTAACTGAATAGATTAATGAACAATAATCCGCTTGAAAAAAATTTTTATCACAATTTTTCAATTAGTTAATCAATAGTTAATTAATAATTTTTTTCTGCTTGAACATGAACATTGCAAGTGTGATAATTGTTAAACTATAAATTTAAGATTTTTTTCCTCTTTTGGAGCAATTCTTGAAAGGCTTCAGAATAGAACCCCGTTGGAAAAATTAAAAAGTTTTTATTTTTCAGTTTTTTATTAACAATTTTCGTTGTTGCAAAATTAAATACTTAAATTAATCATTGAAAAATTTTTTTTTTTTTAAATATTATCAATAATCCGTTTTTATGTTATCAGGAACTACATAGAAATAATTTTTTTAAATTTTTATCTCTAATTGTTTAAAAAATTGTTACAAACAAATGCGTTGTTTATAAGATAATAGAAATTTTTTTTATGGAATTTCAATCTTTGATACAAATAATGATTTTCAAAAGAAAAATTGTTCCTTAAAAAAATTTTTTTATTGCTTGAAAACGCATTTGTTAATTAACAATTATTTTCTCCCGCTTCTAATTAATATTAAGGAACCATTTTTTTTTTATCATTATTTGTCTTTCTTTCTGATATAAAAAAAAAAATTCCATTTTATTTAATTTTTCATTGTTTATGCAATAAACAATTTGTTATAAACAAATAAATTTTTACCTTTTATTTTTTTTTCTATTCTAATTTCTGTCACAAAAACAGACATGACATTTAGAGAGTTAGAGAGAACTTATATTTAAAAATTAAATAAAAAATAATAAAAAAATTTTAAAAAAGAAAAAAAATCATGTCTGTTTTTGTGACAGAAATTAGAATAGAAAAAAAAATTTAAGGTAAAAATTTATTTGTTTATAACAAATTGTTTATTGCATAAACAATGAAAAATTAAATAAAATGGAATTTTTTTTTTATATCAGAAAGAAAGACAAATAATGATTTAAAAAAAAAAATGGTTCCTTAATATTAATTAGAAGCGGGAGAAAATAATTGTTAATTAACAAATGCGTTTTCAAGCAATAAAAAAATTTTTTTAAGGAACAATTTTTCTTTTAAAAATCATTATTTGTATCAAAGATTGAAATTCCATAAAAAAAATTTCAATTATCTTATAAACAACGCATTTGTTTATAACAATTTTTTAAACAATTAGAGATAAAAATTTAAAAAAATTATTTCTATGTAGTTCCTGATAACATAAAAACGGATTATTGATAATATTTAAAAAAAAATTTTTTTTTCAATGATTAATTTAAGTATTTAATTTTGCAACAACGAAAATTGTTAATAAAAAACTGAAAAATAAAAACTTTTTAATTTTTCCAACGGGGTTCTATTCTGAAGCCTTTCAAGAATTGCTCCAAAAGAGGAAAAAAATCTTAAATTTATAGTTTAACAATTATCACACTTGCAATGTTCATGTTCAAGCAGAAAAAAATTATTAATTAACTATTGATTAACTAATTGAAAAATTGTGATAAAAATATTTTTCAAACGGATTATTGTTCATTAATCTATTCAGTTAGTGCCTGAATTTTTCCAATTTTTTATTTTCATATTTAGTATTTTAAAATAATTTTTATTGTTAAAGTGTCCAAAGTGGGTGTGGCTTGCCCGAGCCAGAGTACCCGTTTTCGGCCGTATTTCCATCCCTCTGGGAAAATTATAAATATTGATGCTACAATTCCGGGAATTGAGCTTTTTTTTAGGAAATTTCCTCCTCTTTTTGAATCTTTTTTTAGATTTAAAAAATTTTAATTAGTTTTTGAGATATTTACAAAATACTAAGCCATCTTTTTTTTTTTAGTTAATTGTTAATAACTTTTACAATTTTTTCATGCGGAACTTCATTTTTTTCAAAAATCATCTGGATGTCATTCCGAATCGAATGACACCTCAATCATAATTTTCGGAGACTGCTGAAAAAAGTTGGTCTAAATGGCACTTGTAGACTAGACTAGAAGGTTCGAGGTAAGATACAGCTGAAAATTGAGCTTCCCATGTAAATGCAGCAACCATATTTCCCATCAATTATCAAACATTTCCTCAAAACGGATTAGTACCCATAAAGAAAGGCTCACAACTGCCATTTCTCAAATAGCAACATACTCTTTTCACATTGTTATGTTGAAAGATGATGAATTATCAGATTACTCGAATGAAAAGATTTGAAGAATTCCGAAAGGAACCAGAAATACAATATAAGTGTTCCCAAAATTGAATGTTCTTCAACGAAGGCGGCTTTGAACATAAGAAAGCTAAACAAAAAAGCATATTTTGTCAACAAAGTGACAATTTGTTCTACTCATGCAATACAAGAGAATTGTAACTTGTTGAAAAACATTCCGATGGAGCGAAAATTTACTAGAAATGAAAAAGTAGATTTACTGGTAATTTATGGCGAGTGTAGAAAAAATGCAACTGCGGCTTGCATTCTTTACAGTGAACGATTCCCTCTCAGACAACGCCAACCAAGTAGAAACTATTTCGCACGTTTGGAAAGGCAATTCAGGATAGAACCAGATGACAATGTACATGATCAGGATAGTTTTATTATTGATGCAGAGACGGAAACTAATGTTTTGGCTGTTGTTTATGTAGATCCCACCATATCACTTCGACAAATCGAACATGAATTACCAGTTGGACGAGAATCAGCTCGAAAAATTCTAAAAAAACATGGGTTTAAGCCGTATAAATATCAGATACATCAGCGCCTTTACGAAAATGATCATCAAAGAAGGGTCCAATATTGCAATTGGCTACTTGAGAACCACATAAGGAACCCGAATATGACGAGAAACATTATATTTTCCGACGAATCAAGATTTACGAATCTTGGTATGTTCAATAGAAACAACACCAGATACTGGGCAACTGAAAACCCCAGGCTCCTAAGACAAGGGAATTTTCAGGAACGCTTTGGATTCAACGTGTGGATAGGTCTGATAGGAACTCGAATCATTGGGCCCATAATATTTGATGGTATGTTGAATGGGCAACGCTATTTGGGATTTCTACGAAACGAAATAGAAGGAAAATATGTATTTCCAGCAGGATGGTGCACCTCCCCATAATTCCCGAATAGAATGGTCCTACAAGATGGCCTCCGAGGTCACCGGACCTCACGCCACTGGATTTTTTCATATGGGGTTACCTGAAGAACAAGGTTTACTCTTCTAGTCCTACATCAAGGGAGGATTTGGAACATCGCCTTAGAGAAGCAATTGCAAGTATTACTCAAGCTCAGTTAAATGGAGTTATGGAAGCAATAGTGAGACGTGCAATTTTGTGCAGAGAACATAATGGAGAACATTTTGAACAGTACTTGTAAATCATTTTTTCATTACTTTGATTTCTGTTAGTGTAGTAAGTGACCAGAACCAATAAACAATTTACTTCATACCTTTTTTTTCGTTCAGAAATTAGTTGTATCAAATGTTAGAAATTGGAATAAATATCTAATACATTTTTTTTACTCTGCAGGTATATTCTTATGGTGGATTTATACAGCAGTTCCAATTCATGAGTTTTTAGTCACTAGTAAGAAGTCATAAGAATGTTCGTTAATGGAATATTTATTCCAACAACGATCTTAAAACTGCTGTATGAATCCACCATCAATTACGATTAGGATACGAGTGATGAGAAAAAAGTTCGCTCCATCGCCGTAGAATGTTTTTCGACAACTCACAATGTTCCATTATTCAGAATGTACCGCAAATTTTCACTATTTTTTTTAAATATGAATTTTTGTTTAGATTTCGTAGGTTCAAGCCGCCTATGTTTAAGAATAGTCAATTTTGAGAACACTCATAATGAAACATCCCGTATCTTCGATTCCTTTCGGAATTCTTCAAATCTTTTCATTCAAGTAATCTGATAATTCATCATCTTTCAACATAACAATGTGAAAAGAGTATGTTGCTATTTGAAAAATGGCAGTTGTGAGCCTTTCTTTATGGGTACTAATCTGTTTTGAGGAAATGTTTGATAATTGATGGGAAATATGGTTGCTGCAATTACATGGGAAGCTCAATTTTCAGCTGTATCTTACCTCGAACCTTCCTCTCGTAAATGCTGACGCCGTTCGTCAGTTGTGATGATTTGAGTTTGATGTTCACGGCCAACTTTGTTCGATTGAACAATCAACTGTATCTCCGCCATTTTTCAACCGATTTTCAATTTTGGAGAACAGTGTTATCACAAATTACGTGTTCTTCCTGATAATGAAAAAAATTGTACAGGGTGTCATTTGAAAAAAAAAAGTTTGGGGTCACTTCCGGTTAAACCGGAAGTGGTGAATTTTCGGTTATGGAGTCAAAATATGCGTATTTGAGTAATATATCGACGTGCCAAATTTGAAACCTGTATCTTCAAAACTATAGAAAAATTGGGGGGCGTACCTCACCTCGTGGTCACCCGGTATATGAAGCCTCCAAGTATCACCTAACTCCAAACCAAATTTCTATATAATATTAATTCTGATCTCACAGATATCAGCATTTCATTAAAATTAATTTTTATTTCGAAAACGGTAACGGATAGGTAACGGCAATCATCAAGAAAAGTTGTCGGGTAATTTTTGGAGATTCCAAAAATAATATCATACACAAAAGTTGTTCTATTTGAAAAATCAAAGTTGCCACTACTTTTTAATAGAAGTGGCAACACCGCTTCGTCGAAAATATTTTTGTTGGTGGAGAATGTCCGAATATGCTCACCGTCAAAAGTTCATGGTGATTCGGTGTCTAGTCCACCGTGAATCAGCCTTTATTTTTTTCTACTTGCTGAACTAAAATGTCATTTAGCATAAGAATAGATAGTGCGGCTATTAATAGCCCCCTATCTTAACTTTTGAACGGTTTGACGTACAAACAAGAAAAACCGTATGGAGGGTTTCACCGAGACTACTTTTGAAAATGAAACAGATTGTGATGGCTCCATAGATGGCGCGGGGGGCACATCAACTAAAGAATTTTAAATGGCATGGGGGGGTCAGGTGTCACATTGTTGAAAAGATAATAAAATTATTTTTCCAAACATCTAAAAATTTTTGGAATTCTGTTCCATTCAAAAAAATTTCTGTCCCGTTATTTCACATCAAACCATTCAAAATTTATCGTGGTCAGATAAGAAAAAGGATTCAGATACGCCAAATCCGCCATCATTTTGACATTTCAAATGCATATTGTGAAGAAACATTTGAAAGAAAATCTAAAAAAATTATCTTTTTAACAATGTAACACATGCCCTTCCATGCCCTTTAAAAATTTTCAGTTGATGTGCCCCTCGCGCCATCTATCGAGCAATCACAATATGTTTCCTTTCAAAAATTAGTATTTGTGAAACCCTCCAAATGCTTTTTTCTATGTTCGTGCGTCAAACCATTCAAAAGTTAACAGGGAGGACTATTGAAAGACGCACTGTATATTCGTACGCTGTTTTCGGAAACATTCACATGGCAACTCAATTATTCAATTCATCACTATTTTTTCAACCTGCATTTTTTTGGTGCACAGGTGATTTCATGGTCATTTTGTCTGAAGCGACATCTTATTTATGGTTTTTTAATCGCGAAATTATTGAATGGAAATCCGAGCTGTCAGATTGGAAATCACAGAGTATTCCAGAAAATTCTTTACCAAAAATCGTTAAACCATCCTGAAACTTAATACGCCTCTGTTGCCGATCATACTTGATCGTGAGGAGGCATGTGGAAATGTAAACTGACTACTTCATGTATTGGATGGTCTTCATCATAAGACTCTTAACGTCTCTGGTATCTCTACATGGAATGAGAATTTTGAGAAAAGCAGCTTATGTTGAAATTCATTCTGGAATACGAGTCGCATCTAATTGCTGCTCTACCTCTATATTCTATTAGAGTGGGTTGCTGTCTTTCAAAACTTGTAAGGTACAGTGGAATAATCAGCAATCCTTCCTTACCAAGACGCACAAGGAATAATGCCAGAGAACTTTGCTGAAGCTATCATGAGAGAACTCCCATCTATCAGATAAATATTATACAGTGAGTCCTTGATAATGTTGTCCATCACAGGGACATTTAAAATGGTGAAAGGTAAAGTTTTGGTTTAATTTCAGTAGTGTCAAAATTATTGCTGTCACGTTTTCATTCGAAAATATAAAAAGTATCATGAATTTATTCAGTGATTCAGAATTAGAGTGTGAAAGTACACCACCTGAAATTACAAAGAGTACAAATAATATACTGGAAAGTTTACTACCAAAACACCCAAATAAATGAGACTCGTAGTTTTCGTGGAAGACAATGCCGTTAATATAATATTTGTTTTAATGAGAGGCCGGATGGCTCAGATGTTATAGCATTGGCTATTTATTTATTTATTTATAGTACTCGGCTTTTTGCTTTTAGCCTTTTCCGGGGTTAGCTCGCAATAACCAGCCCACACGAACTTAGACAGTAGCAGTATCTAGATTGAATGCAATGAAGGACATGCAAAAGCTTCGCAGGAGGCGTGTATTATGCCACCTACAACCCACATGAATTTTATAGATCGACCTACCGCCAACATCAGCGGAGGTGGTTGTCAGCGCCCCCTGACCGGGACCCTAGGCACCCCTTGGCACAAGCGCTCGCCCTCCTCCCCAGCAATGGGGTGGAGGGAGAGGCGGCTCTCCGTGCGTCCAACTCCATTTCATCGAACATCCAAGCCCACGTGGGGTGAAGAGGGAAGATGAAATGACTTGTAATGATTTGCAAAACTCTGCGGTGACTCAACTCATAATTGTTGAAAATTAACTTTTATTTATTTATTTATTTATTTATTTATTTTATTTATAGTAGACGAGGGCTTGTGGGTTCAAGCCACCGACAAGGCATTTTTTTATTTTAATAGTTTATTCTTAATACATCTTTGCGATAAAAAAAGTTCTGGTTAGTCCAGGATTAGTCCTTTCTGATAAACAGTGTTTTTAAATAATAGTTATTATTTCTTGTGGAAATTTTCTTTTGTTCGTTTCCATTTAAAAATATTTTAAAATTTTTGAGCGTGATAAAGTATAGTCTGCTACTCGGTTAGAATGAAAATTCGTGATGCTCGTGAAAACTTTTTTTTTGGAATACTGCGGGAATAACCTACTTGAAGTGAATTTTCCCGTACTAGTGCGTACTCCTACTAAACTAAATTGCGTGCAAGAATAGGCTGAAGTGTTTCTGTTATTGAGTATTCACAATCTCATCTGGCATTTTACTTTTCACACTAGTATTGAAAGGGATACTGACACATACTTTTATAATGTAAGAAGGGTTTTTATTCATATGCCTATGAACTACCTACATGATTTTCAATGGCAGTTGAACAAAAAAGTAAATACAGATTCCAACATCCTCGGACGATTCAGAAACGTAATAAGCAAAGTGAACAAACATTCGTTTTTCCATTCAAAGTAACGATTTCATATTCATGCCGACATCTGAAAACTCCATCAGACCTGATTTTTTGCATAATGAAAATTATTCGTTCAAAAACCCTAGGGGCATATGAGTTGATGTATTAAACGAAAGGGTGGTAAAATAATTTCATGCAGATGCGGAATTCTGACAATGAAATTTATGAAATGGAAAGCAGGACCACACGATTATGTTAGGACGTTTCAGTTTTCAGTGGAAAGTTTGGACTGAAAAGTTTTAATTAGTACGGCAGTCACGCACAGACGCAAATTGTATTTAAAAATCATGACAATGTTTTCCCGCTATTCTCTATTCTATCAATGAACCGTTCTGAAAAAAAAAAATATCATCAAAGTAAGTACCATTTTTAATGCGGGAATATTGGCTAAAAAATATCATGGAGTCATTATTGCTCGTTAGCGAGGCAGTTAGATGCAAGCCTGTGATACTTCCGGCTTGCATTCGGCCAGGTTCGAATCCTAGGAAGGGTAAAATTTTTGTCTATTTCATAGGAGTCGATAAGCAATGCAATTTGTATAGATGCCAATCCCGACCTCCCGGGGTGGTGAGGTTTTCCAGGTTTTCCTACAACTGAAAAGTAAATACGCCACCAAAAATCAGTAAGTCTCCAAGAAACGCCACGGCGAATAATAATAATAGCCGTCCTCTACCCGCTCAGGCTATGGTACATTCTATTATTGGTCTTGCACTTGTACATCTGATTGATGTTTAGCGGTGTGAAGTTAGCAACGAGTTATAACACATCGCAAATTTCATGTTGGATAAGGTAACCTCATGGCTGAATCGTGCACTAGTAGGAAATGATTGCCAATTATGGAAGCAATAAATCGATTGTATCGATGCATATTTTTGAAGCTCCGTTACCAAAACACTTATTCCTCCCAGTATCAAAAAATTGCACCTGGTAACTAATGAATAAATGCAGATCAAGTCAAAAAAGATTTCCATCACTTGTTAAAAACTTGCATTCTTGTCTGAGCCTTGATAGGTGCGGCCTAACAAGTTCACATGTATGTCTAGAGAGAGAGAAAGAGAGGGAATATTTATTTGACTACATTAGAAATACATGTTTGTAGCAAGTCATACAAACGTCAATACTATACAGTGTCACCGTTAAAGTCCGCATCATATGGGACTTTTTTTTATTATTCAGTTATTGCAAATTTAGAGTTCGTGAACAGTTCTTGCTCTGAAAATAAGGCAAAATGACGTTTACGATTGTTTTCCATCGATTGGCTACACCTGTCAAATTTGACATTTTTTAAAAAAAAATTCGAAATGTTATGATATTTCTCAATTTTTTGACAAATATTATGTGAAAAAGTTGTTCATTTTTCGGTTTCCTACCCACCTACCAAATCTGAACCAGTTTGAAAAACTTTGATTTTTTTCGCGTTTTCTCAACCTTACACTTTTTCGGATAATTTAAATTTGGTAAAATCTGAAATAACCTGTTGAGATGTAATAATCCCATCTGCTGGAAGGATTTTTTCTGTTTAAAAATGTTTCTACTTGGATATTTTCAAAAAAATAAAAATATGCTAAAAAATTTACGTTATAGTTGATGCAAAGTGGCTCTAGTTTCGAATTATCGAATTTTTTTATGAACCAATAGACCTAAAGTATTTTCTACTTCACTGATGTATTGTGATTGAAATAATTGAAGCAAATTTTGCTATGAAATATTGAAACTAGAGCCACTCTGCCTCAAGTATAATATTTTCATTTTCTTAGCATATTTGTATTCTGTCAATTTGACAGGTGTAGCCAATAGATAGAAAACAATCGTAAACGTCATTTTGCATTATTTTCAAAGCACAAACTGTTCACGAACTCTAAATTTGCAATTAGTGAATAATAAAAAAAATCCCATATGAAAAATATATAAGTATACATGACATATAGTGTAAAAATTATTGTAAATGCTGAACACTTTGCATAAAGATTGTCCAGCTTAGATTATTCCGACCCAGCCTTCAGACTGGATGTAATATACTGGAGAACATGTAGATCATTCAAAAGCCTGACAACTTCTGTGTGTCAATGGTTATCATTAGGCAGCCAGCACACTGAGCAACCATGACCAACCGTCCGCGACCGTCCAACTGCAACCAAAATTTCCGACGTGTGTATTCTTACCGGACAACTGACACTGAATGGTCGTACTCGTCCAATTTTCGAAGATCATGGTTGAAATTCCAATCTGCTGAAAATTTTGTTCGATCACTGTGATCTTGTAAGTTTTCATCGATCCTTTTCAATTTTTGGTTCGTTGCTGGATGGTCGCGGACGGTCTGTTCTGGTCGATCAATGTGTTTTCCGGATATACAATGCCTGGCAAGTTGTTTTGTTTTCCATAATCTCCTGCTTGTTAAGGGTTTGATAAGTTATTATAGAAAAACTTCTCTACAAACTCTTTTACTAACTTTCATGTTAAATTATGTAGGATGGAATATTGATCGGTTTTTCGGAGATTATAATGATAGCAGAATGTTATAAAGATTTTCTGGTTACTCGATTATGATTGAAAACGTCCCCAACACTTTATTGACACAAAGGGCACAAAGACACATATTATCCCATTATAAAAATATCAGACATTTGGGTTCAAATAATTACTGTTCTTGGACTGTCAGGAGTTCACGCAATAGAATTTGCTGCATTCTAGTTTTGTTGAAACTATTCTAGGATTGACAGGTCACAGGTTCGGGTTTATTTAGAATCGTCCTGGGACGATCCCAGAACAGTCCGAAATCAGTAGTTATCCTCGACCAAGAACCATTCTAGGATTTTGTTGAGGCATGCTCAGAAGCAACATACGCTATCAAAAGGAGAGGGCTGAGAGTAGAGGTACGATTAGAGATATCATTAATTTAAATTTGGATTATGTTTCTGTAACGTTAGAAGTGCGTTTTTGTGCTGACTTTTGCTCATTTCATTTATTTTATTTACTACAGAGTTCGTCATTGAATATGCATCGAAATAGAAATAACGTCATTAGAAATCTTATTGTGTTGACAAAAACTAATGATAGAAATACCAATTCCTTATTTCTTAGTTGATAAAGTGAAATGAATACGGAGTACCCTTCTCTGTACGCGTTTCCACCAAGTGGAAAAATAAAGGCAAACATCTGTCAGAAAACAACTACTTCCCAGGTTAATACCACGACGGACATTGAACTACATCTGACAGATATTTGTGCAACGTTCTTCCAAGAAGACCCAATTGTAAGTGCTCGTCTTGTAGTTAAACAGAAGATTATCCTTCATTTGGCTGGGAATGACCACCTGCAGACATGCATGTTTCGAGGTTTATTGCCTCTTATCAATGACATGGTAGGTCGGACCACATTATAATTATCTTGTCTCTGCCAAATGAATAAGATTCAACCATTCAACTTAATATTTTTCCACGAATGATGCCAGCGCCATCCGCACGGGAAATCAAGAACAAGACAAACAATCCTAAGCAGCAGAGACTCCCGGGAAGAGAAAACTGTAATATGTTCGAAAATAATTATTCCATTAATAATTTTTTTCATTCATTATTTTCGAACTTGTTTCGACATATCACAGTTTTCTCTTCGCATGAGTCTGTGCTGCTTAGGATTGTTTGTCTTGTTCTTGATTTCTAGTGCAGATGGTGCTGCTATCAACTTAGTTGTGAGTCGTAGTGTCATCTGTGGAGAAATATTAGTTGAACGGTAGATTATTATTCATTTGGCAGGGACAGGACAACTATAATGTTTTCCGACCTATCTTGTCACTGATGAGAGGCAATAAACCTCGAAACATGCAGGTGGTCATTCCCAGCCAAATGAAGGATGATCTACTGTTCAACTACAAGACAAGTACTTGCAATTGGGTCTTCTTGGAAGAACGTTGCAAAAATATTTGTCAGATGTAGTTCAATGCCCGTCGTGGTATTAGCCAGGGAAGTAGTTGTTTTCTGACATATATTTACCTTTATTTTTTCACTTGGTGAAAACGCTTAGAGAGAAGGGTATTCCGTATTCATTTCGCGTTGTTTATACCTTTCTGCCACATTATTTTCGAACTTGTTTCGAAATATTACAGTATTCTTAGTTGATGTTTATAAAAGCCTTCTTAATTCCTAACTGATAGTTTTACATTGTTGTTTTTAAATTATTAGTTTAGTTAAGTTTATACCACCATTATTACCTACCCACCTCCACCTCTAATATTGTGTATATTTATTTCAATGAAGAATTATTGAAATATAACGACTGGTTTTTCAACGTTGATAAGGTTATAGAATGAAGTTAACTCATGAAATCATAAGTCATAATACATATATTTTATTTCATGCAAAGTCAATTATTTCAATGTTACTCAATACGACGTGAGTTTTTCAACTTTTCACATTGAAATATTCAAATAAACCTATCTATCTGACTATCTATATATCTTCCTTGTTTTGTTATTACTGCATTGTAGAATAAAATATGAATACCGGGTGACCACGAGGTGAGGTATGCCCTCCAATTTTTCTATAGTTTTGAAGATACAGGTTTCAAATTTGGTACGTCAATATATTACTCAAATACGCATATACTGACTCAATTACCGAAAATTCACCACTTCTGGTTTAACCGGAAGTGACCCCAAACTTTTTTTTCAAATGACACCCTGTACTTTTTTTTTCATTATCCGGAAGAGCACGCAATTTGTGATTTTTCTTCCAAATTGAAAATCGGTTGAAAAATGGCGGAGATACAGTAAATTGTTCAATCGAACAAAGTTGGCCATGAACATCAAACTCACAACTGACGAACGGCGTGTACATGTACGAGAGGAAGGTTCGACGTAAGATACAGCTGAAAATTGGGCTTCTCATGTAATTGCAGCAACCATATTTTCCAACAAATATCAAAAATTTACTTAATACGGAGTATAGTACCCATAAAGAAATGCTCAAAACTGCCATTTCCCAAATGGCAACATACTCGTTTCATTTGTCGTATTGAAAAGATATGAATTATCCAAATAATCATTTTAAAAGTTTCGGAGAATTCTGAAAGGAATCGAAGATACGGGATGTTTCATTATGAGTGTTATGAAAATTGAATATTCTTGAACAGAGGTGGCTTGAACCTACGAAAGCTAAGCAAAAAATCAAATCTTTTCATTCGAGTAATCTGATAATTCATCGTTTTTCAATACGACAATGTAAAAAAAGTATATATATTGCCATTTGAGTATGGGTACTACTTCGTTTTGAGGAAATTTTTGATGATGGTTGCTGCAATTACATAAGAAGCTCAACTTCCAGCTGTATCTTACCTCGAACCTTCCTCTCATGAATGTTAACGCCGTTCGTCAGTTGTGATGATTTGAGTTTGATGTTCATAGCCAACTTTGTTCGATTGAACAATCAACTGTTCTCCGCCATTTTTCAACTGATTTTCAAGTTTTGAAGAACAGTGTTATAACAAATTGCTTGTTCTTAAGAGGACTACCACCTCTAGAATAGGTTTCGACAACATTAGTTGAAATTATGCCAGCTTCAAAATGAAACCAATAATGGGTTGAATATTCACCCAATCACCAAATTATGCCATTTACCTCATGAATCTTCATAAAAATTATTTTTTCATTGGGAGAAAGTATGTTGTGAATTTGTTCACCAAGTATTCGATCAAACAATAGAAGCTTCGAATTGTAACTAGGTAACTGACTGACTCATGTCAACGTTGAATACTGAACATCAATTTCAGTTATAAAGAAATCAGCAAATCAAATATTCAAGAATAAACCCTGCTTTAGATGAAAGCCTAACACTAAGGTCCTCCGATAGCATTCCCATCAAGATGTGAGATCATTCTCAGATACTTATTATGACAACGAATATCCAATGTAAAGCAGTTGACAGCGAACTGAGTAGTTGATAACATGCCATTCTTGATAATGCTAAAAACTTTTTTGAGAATTCCAACCATTTGTGTTAGCGAAACCTCGAAGATTTCTCGGAATGAACCCGGAAA
Organism: Chrysolina americana; assembly: GCA_958502065.1. Lineage (NCBI taxonomy): Eukaryota > Metazoa > Arthropoda > Insecta > Coleoptera > Chrysomelidae > Chrysolina > Chrysolina americana. Next base: position 38,359,568 of record OY293421.1, on the reverse strand, counting down.
ACCATCCTGCGAGTAACTATGGCCACGAAAGCCTTTCCCAATTTATCTTTTTTCTTTTCTTCTCAAAGACTTATGCTTGCTTTTCTTTATTTTTGTCCTACTGTGCAACGTTGTTTTTCGCAGACTCCAATCTTTATCTTCTTTCTTGTACGGCACTGTCTCTAATTCATACTAGAACGAGGAGTAGGATGGAGGGGTATGCGTAGGTCCAGTGCAATGATTACATTTGCATAATCCCCCCTAACAGGCCGTTCGTCGACCATCATGGAAATTTGTGTTTATTTATTACCGGCGGACTGTATTTGCATGTTGGACCACTACTGAGAGACGGAGAAATGTACATACGGAGTTAGTCAAAAGTATGAACCCGCTCATTTTTCTCAGTTAATATAAGGATAATCGAAAAAAAATTCATATGATAGTTGAAGGGTATTTTGCTCTGCATTTTTCTAGGATTTCATATATTTTTTAGATGTGCCATTGGTGGAGAAGTGACGTTATCGGCATTTTTTAAAATTGAACCATAAGTCATGTTTGGTATCAACAGAAATCTTATTTCAATACCAATATTTATTTAACTATATTTATTTAACTATCTCGATGTGTACAGTGTGTTTCGTATTTATTTGTCCGCCTCTGTCATTAACTCACCTATTACTAAATTTGTTAGAATGAAATCTCCATTTTTATGGATAAACCTAATTTGTGCATCATCCAAAACATTTCAATACCAAACCCTCAATATGATTGTCTAGATCACGGTAATTAGAACTTTGCGAGTCATTAGACTTATGGGGTATGAAAAGCAGTGAATCGTTCGACAGAGCAAGTAGTACGTAATGTCGGAAATTCCTCAAGAGCATTTGCTGAATAGTGTTCAGGGCGTTATTCATAAGTTATCGTATCGTCAAGAGACAAATGGACTACAGTTCGAGCATTTGATACATTAATTTTGAACAAATTAAGCAATATGCGAGTGAATTACAGAAGCGGAAAAATAAATAAGAAACACACTCGACCTATCGAGATAGTAAACTAAATATTGGTACTGCTCAAATGACAAAAAATGTACTTTCTATTTATACCAAACATAACATAAGATAAATTTAAACAAATGCCGATCTCGTCACTTTTCCACCAATGGCGCATCTAATGACTATTTGAAATGCTAGATTTTCCTCATATTAACTGGGAAAAATGAGCGGGTCCATACTTTCAACTCTGTACATACCAAAGAATAATAAAATATACCTAATTTTTGTAGCTTGTAATAAAAAATTCACATTAATCCTCTTTCTAGTAGTACTTGTCGACTACTTTCTCCTATGAACATTGAATTGTTTTCTGACAGATATTCCTCCCAAAATTTCTACTTTGTGGGATAGTGTGGAGAGTAGGAGGTTTAGACTTTATTGAAACCCCCGACAAATTTTTCGATCTTTGCTTGAATATATGCATTTACTCTTCCCGGAGTCATTGCCATATTTTGGGAGTGCTTCATGCTTTTGAGGTTCAAATGGTCGTTGGGTGAGGCCGGATGATTCCAATGTTGTCTGACCTAAAAACGACTCAATGTGGAATGCTCCAAAGGCCAATATACAAGGGGAGTCAGAATAAGACCGACAAACTCTGTATACACATTCCTTACCTCATTTCGAAGTGAAAAGTTTTCATCAATTTATATCCTAAAATGCACCCCCACTAAGAAACAGGGTGTCGAAATTTCGAAAAAAATTAGGAATCCATTTTTTTTTTCAACAATTCTAAAAGGAAAATATTTAAACTTGGCACACCAATCTAGGTATAAAATTGTGATAATTTGATGCTACAGTGTGATTGGCGTTACATTCAAATATATGCAGGAGGATGAAAAATACTCCGATATGTTAAAACAAATTAACATTCCGCGAGTATGGCATACGGGAAGTGATATCTCAACCCGATGCTTCCTCGGGACATACTTTCAGTTTTTCGTAAATATCTCAGAAACTTCTTCATTCAGGCACATGAAATAGTATGACTTTAGGTCGAGCATCAATGAGAACTGATATCAAATACTCATTTGTCAATTTACTTGTCTAAAGAAATTATGAAGGAAGCTGTAGAAACGTACCATCGTAACTACGCCACTGCTTTACAAAAATTAAACTCTATGGTAAATCGCCAATAATTGATGTCAGCCAGTGTTTGACTGATTTCGTAAAAAAATTTTAAGAATGAGAAACCTACAAATATCTTAAGGACTATAAAACTATCCATAAATAGCTTCAAGTCTTTTTCCACCCCCACTACGCAAACCGCCCCCTCGTAGTACCGTTCCCGTGTTTTTGTTGTTTACTTTAGCTCTAACCGACGAGCTGTGCACGTGTCAAAAGTGTAATTTTTGTGTTATGAAGTTCCCCAAATAAAGTGATAATATTCTGCCGTTTGAGCATATTTTGTATTTTTGTTTGTTTGTCAGTGTTCATGTTTTCTATTGTTTATAACGCAAAAATACCGCTTCAATAATTTTTTGTCAAAAATACAGCGGGTCAAAGACTGATCGCTCTGAATTTGAATAAAAAATAGTGTTTGACCGATTTCTAGTCGAATACTAGAGGAGTTATGACATTAATGAACTCACGATTATTGAAAATGGATTTTATAATAGGATAAAGTTTGATATATTTTTTACAAATTATATGTTTTCATTTAAATGGTCAAGTATTTGACAAAAACTTTCAAGCCTTACAAATAAGATACGAGCAGTTTAATTATGCGGCCAATAACTAGTTCTTTTTCTGGTCAGTTACAGGACACAAATAAGTCAAACATGACTTTCTTTGCAGGTTCAAAATTTTATGAATACTCTACCATAACATGAATATCAGTGTACGTGCTTGTTTTTTTTTTCAATTCATTAAATATCCTTTACAACGATAGAAGGTTATTGATTGCATTTAAGTAGGAATAATCGCTGTAAAATATAAATAATAAATCTTTGGTCAAATACTGGTCACTAAACTGGTCATTTACTAATATATCAAAAATATGCGTGAAAAATTCAGGATACCTGAAGCAGGATTCTTTGATGAATATTGGAATATGTGGTAGGACATATTTCAAACTAGATAAGATGTGTGTTTTTAATTTTTTGTTTCTCTGATATTTTTGAAATATGTTTATTTGTTATTTTATTTTGATTGCAATTTCAGACAAAAAATTGTTTCAACCAAAGATATTGTTTTATTTTGTTTCAAAAGGGTTGGTGCGTTATTTTTTGTAAGTAGCATGATTTAGAAAGTAAAAACGGGTTTATAATGTTTTCTTCTATTATTTGAAACATAATTTTCTCTCATATTTGTTTGGAACTCCTCAAAATTACAAAAAGATATTTAAAAAAAAAACAAAATAACACGGAAATATCATAAATATACTTTACTGTCATTTCTAATATCGGTCGAACACAGTTTTGAGGTCATTAGAAAATTTCGGTCAACTAATGTGATGAAAGTGGTTAAAGACTAAATAACACATACTGTTTTCTATTTTTTTTTAACCAACCTCATAGTGGTATATTCAATAAGTGGGATAATTAACTTTGAATGAATATCATGTATGTTCGTTCACATTGTCGATAATGTATAAGTATCAAAAACAAAATTGATATGGCTCGTTCAAACACTGGCCTCAAAAAATCCTGATCCGGTCAAACACTGTTGCGTTTACCCTATAACTTCAAATTATCACACTGATAGTGTACCAAGTTTAATTTTTTTCCTTCCGGAGTTGTGAAGAAAACTAACAGAATCTTAAATTTTTCGTTCTTTCGACATCCTGTATCTCAAACGGAATTTTAGGAAATAAATGGATAGAAACTTTACATTTCGAAATGAGGTAAGAAATCTGTGTACGAAATTTGTCGGTCTTATTCCGACTCACCCTGTAAATAAAGCACAGACTTGAAGTGTTTCCCAAATTTGAGATATACATTTTATTTACTATTTTCAAACAGTTTGACAACGTTATTCACTTGGATTATTTTCACAACGAATTGCGTTCGAAATTAGTTTGAAAGAGAAAGAAATTCGATCTGAAAAAAATTTCGTCAATTACTTACGAACAGTACAACATTTGTTATTGAAATGTAGAAACTTGAAAAAGAAGCAACTTCGATTATGTTGGACAAAATCTTTATCTTATCCATGAACCTCCCCTTACAGCCGATTTCACAATCAATTCTTAAGGAATTCCTAAGAGCAATTTGCGTTACACTACCCGTTAGGTAATGCTTGGGTGGTAGCAAATACCTTAAATTCCGTTAACTGATAGCCACATGCTTTTCGTAGTTATGTCTCCTGAAAAATAACAAGATAACATTTTGGCGGTCTCAAATAATTTTGGAGATATGGGCCCATTTTTGAGTGATGGCTAGCATTTTCTAGAATATATTCCTACCTAGTGGTAAAAACACTAAAAATTCTTCCTTCTTGACACTCATAGAATGTAAACACCCGAATTGACCTATTTACAATTTTACTTTTTGTTAAACGGCACTTTTTATGAAAAAATTCATCCATCTTTTATGACCAAATAAACAACAAATCAAAGTCAAATGGTTTGTGAATTTCTTCATGTCAAGGTGGTTACTGATGGAAAAAACTCAAATGGATAATTTCCTATTCATGTTGATGTCGAATGACTCGAAAAATTGGTTGTTCAAATATGCAAAGAACTTGAAATGAATAAATTCACTAAACATATTGCATACATTTGTTATTTTCGATGTACTTAAAAGGTTGAATATTTGGATAAGCAATGCTGTTTTTAATGAATAAACTATATAAAACGGCTGAATTAGGGTGTGTACTTAAGGCTGGTGTACGAAAAAGATGAATTTTCAGTGTGTCTTCTCGCGGTAAAAACGTGTGCAAGAAAATGCCAGTCATTCCTCAAAAATAGATTCATACCTCAGAAATTATTTGAGACCATCAAAATTTTTTTATGGCATATGGCTTTAACGGAATTTAACCTCAAATAATATTGGATATCTCGAAAAAAAAATTGGTAGGTATAATAAATCAGCAAATTCTAATTATTCATGGAAATTTCTTTGTAGGCAGTCATTTTGACAAACTTCACAGTATTTGATAAAATAAATTTGATGGGAGCCCTAATGACAAACACCTTACCTGCACAAACATATTAAAAAAAAGTTTTGAACCTGTACACCGAAGCGTTACCTGTAGCCTACCCTATATAAAGTAAGTTCTACCGTTTTCAAGGTCCCCATATGATATCCAAATTGGAATCACTCTGTGTATACATTCTGTAAAGCAGCGAAATTTACTTCTCTTCAGATCGTAAAAATACGGCATCCACCAAAAATTTGTTGAGTTTCTATAAACGTATTTTCGCGTTGTGATCTGAAGGACTTATTTCTGTAAAAATAGAAAATTTACGTTTTGATTTCTTCTACTTAAAAATTCTTCGTCTCATGAGCTGCTACTCTTTGAAATTCTATTGTGATTAATTATAATCAGAAAATTTTATAAATGGTGTCCATACTTTGTTGAAAACAGAGAGGCTAGCTATAAAGCGATAAGCAATCGAGATAGTTATCAAAGGAATATGTCTTTACCTTTTTAAAACTAGGTGTAATCTTCCATGATGCAGTCCACCTGAAAAACAATAATGAGGTTACAAGTGGACTTTAGGTTTCACTTACACAACGTCATACCATGAAAAACTATGAAGATATTTCATAGCACAACACACCTAAATACTTTTCAAAACACCGATACAGATAGTTCTACATCCCGATTCATATTATTGTAATTGTTATAGAACACTAAGGCCGGTTTTTCAATGTACTTTAACTTCGAGCTAAATTTAACTCATGGTTGGAATGTAGGTCGATTCCTTCATTTAGCAAATGTCATATTCATTCTAACCATGAGTCAAATTTAACCGGGAGTCAAAGTACGCTAACACGACATTGATAAACTGGCCCTTAAGGAAGAAAATAAGCAGAAACCACGATAGTCTTTCTTGAAACAATCAGCGAACGAAATGAGTTTAGTTTTGGCAGCTTTAGCCCACGGCTATGTTGATAAAAAGTTTAATTCGTCACATTGTTCCATAGATTCGGAATTACAGAACCGTACTTGATGATACAAATTCGATATTTTTGTATTAGTCATGAAAGGAGATTAAATTTCAATACTTCCAAAATTGGCTTTCAACATCCACAAGGTGGTATATCAGGACGAGTGATAAATTCAAATAATGACAATTTCTGCGTTCGATTGATCAGAAAATTCTAATGATAATTGAAACTATTTGAAAATATTTTTTCGCACGACAGAAGTAACTCTGAAATTCTCATCATTGTCCTTGATATACGAGAAAAAGTAAACAATATGATTATGCAAGTAAAATACTATTTCCGTAGATCTCATTTCAACGTGCGTGTTATGTTCTTCAATGCAAACGAAATCCAAGAAATAGAAACTACCCAAAACACCAAAACAACGTCAATTTTACTCGACGCGCGTTTTGCAACAAAATTGGTATCCTCAAGAATTCAAAGCGTATCGAACCACTGATGATATTCTAACCCTATTAAGACTACTTATCTGAGTGAGCTCTCATCATTTTTTTTACCTACTCTATACTCTATCGTCTACATTAAACCTGTCTACATCAAATTATGTAACCACTTCAATCATTGCCTTCGTTTTCTAATTTTACCTGGTTTGTTTTGGATTCAATGAGAACATTCGGTATGTCTATCACGGAGAGAAGGTTTCACTGAACGGACTCTTTCAGTAATAATGTCAAATTCCCATATAAGATTAAAAAATTAAAGTAATGTTCATTTTTTTATTTTAAACGTGATGATATATGTTATATCTTTGGATTCACCAAAGACTTTTTAAAAATAGCCTTTAAACTTTTATTTTATTTATTTGACAAACAGAAATTAAAATGAACGTGCATCTGAACGCTGAGATGCCGGGATCCTCTTCTTTTATAAGTTCCCACTTGTTGACTGGAAAAGTGCTGATTCCAAGGGTACTGGGGTTGGCGCCAGGATTCTAGCTGACTCCAAGGAGAAATAGGTCATGCGACCCAAATACGCATTTCCTAAGGCGTAATACTGAACAAAGGGCTATTGTCTTTTTTGATATAACATATATTCCACTAGGTATTCTCAAACGCAGATTATTAGTAAATATTATTTGTTGACACTTCAGCTATTTTTTCTTGACGATTCTTTCGAAAAAAGCCGGCTGACAATTCATATATCTCTAATAACCACACGGAAATTGTATTTGTATTGATTTGACGCCGAAAATCGACGTATTTTCCTCATAATTGATCGTCAGTTATGTGAAGGATAAACGTTGTTCATGGTTAGTTGTTGTCTACATGTTTCGTGACACAGAAGATTCTACGTGTTTCCCTGTGAATATGTCAAGCTGCGGCCTCATGGAAAAATTGTCACGTTGATTTTCTACATTTCTAGACAATGTGTTTTATATTTAGAGATATAGAGTGGTGAATTTGGAAGTGGCTATTTTTATATAATATTGTTCCTGGACGTAAATTAATTTATTTAGTTTAAAACTGATATTTTAAGTTTGAACACAGGGTGAATAAAGTTAAATTATTAATTGACTTGAAATGAAGATGTCATCGAACGAACTATCATACAAACATTGTTCATGTCAGAATTCACAAATTTAAAGGTTTGTTCTGGTTGAATGAAAAGTTAGATTATATTGGTGATGCCCTTTATTTTTATTTTATGTTTAAGCTTTATGGACACTCGACTATCAACCATCCAGAATATTTTCCATGCGGAATTGATATGCAGTGTGGGACAACCACTAACCACTAGCTGATGACTAAAATTAAAAAAAAATCGGTATTTTATCATTCATCGTGTGTTAAATCTCGTTGTTTCAATTTGTAGTTTCGTTTTGTTGAGTACACGATGAAGAGATGACAAACACTTGTGGCTTCACCAAGGCCAGTTTCTGAAATATACTGGGTAATTAAAAGGGGTGACCGGCTATTTAACCGATATTACAAAAGTAAAGAAATAAGTTCTAGCAATGAAGATGTGAAAAATTGCGTCACTGGATGGAATTGTGAAGATAGCGTAGGAAAATGTAAGAGCTTATTAGTATTACTAATAGCTTCTGTAGTTTCTGACTTTATGTCCCAGCCCATTCATCGTTTGTATATTCTTTATTTGAGTGCAATTTTCAAGTAGTCATATTCGAATTGTTGAATAATTATAGTCGGGCCAGGAATTTTTCAGCCAACCCATTCGCGATATATATTTTTTAACATACTAGATTTGATATAAAATACTTTTAATCCATTAAACAGATGGGTGAAGGTCGTCTCTAATTAATGTACATCTTATATCAACTTTACTGTTCTGGATTCATATCAATATTTATAATTATTATGATCCCATTAATATAATCTGCGACAAAGGGGATTCATAAGTTGACTCGGAGCGCTACTGCAAGTAATCTACACTCATTAGAATATTTTTTAGAAGAAGTATTATCATTACTGATAATATCTAAAATTGAAGATTATCTTCCTTCTCGGTGCTTTCTATTTTGACGTTCGTCAAACAAAGGAAATGAGTTACTTCTACTCCATTCCCTTTTGATTGCATTCAAATGTCAGAAAAGAACCTCTAGAACCCTATCTATTCAGATTTAATCTTATAATTCGCTTTCACTGAGAGGAAATGAAATAAGATGAAAATCTGGAGTTAATAATTTCATGTTTCAGTTAAAATACGGAATACACAATAATAAAGTTCTACAGAGTCACATTTACGGCTTATTGAATTTGGAATATGCAGATTAAGGGAATTTAACATTTTATTTTTCGTTTGCGGATGGCATGAGCGGAGTTCCAGGGATTTGTGATACTCAGGGAGAATAGCCCATGTTTTATTGAGGAAAGTTCTAGTAAATTTTATAGAAACATTGTTCACTTCATATTTTCAATTGAAATTGATGGGAGCGAGAAGAAAATGGACTAGATGAACGAAATCAGGAAGGAGAAGAACTGACAAAAGAAACAAACGAGCAATCGAGAACTGATATTTTCTTGATCGATGAAAATATTCCAGCAAAAAAAGTTTTTCTTTCGTTATTATTGCAAAAAACTAATTTTTTAATAATTTACCAAGAAGGTATGCAATGATTGTATGTTATCAAAAGTAGTTACATTTTTATGTTAGTGGTTGATGGTTATGATTACGGTTAGAATACGGCTTCCGGTTATCCCGAAAGTGATCACCAACATTGTTTTGTAGATGAAACACCCTGTTGTTTAATGCATTTTTTAGAGTATATGATGAATTTCAATAAAACTTCATATGTCTGAAGTGCTCCAGTTTTCAGTTATTCAAATTGTTCTGATTATTCCACTTATGCTAAAATAGCGTGATCTGATTGGTTGAAATTTTTGTGTTATTGATTGAAAACATCATGTTTTCGATTTTGTATAGTTCGGCTATTGATTGGCTACTGGATATGTATATAGATCTACAGCTGTCAGTCAGTTGGCAAGTTCCGGAATCGAAGAACAACATATAATTGAAGTCACTGGCCATATTAGTTCAAATGGTTTCGATTTTACTCATGATATCGGCGATTATCGTAAATTCCTTCTCGTTTTCTAAACAAATTTTATTGCTTCAGGCAACCACACTCGCGCAAGCGCTCGTGTCGTTACCAAGCAACACAATTTGTTTCTCAAAATCGAAGGAATTTCTATTTCGATAATCACCGATACACTTGTTGTATTTTCTACGAAAATTTTGACATAATTATAGGTACAGGCTTCACGAAAAAAATATCTTTTTTAGAAATAAAGAAAGTTAGGTCAAAAATTGCCAGAATTTGGTTGAATAAGACACTCATGCTTCGTAAATCTTTGGAAACCTTTCAGAAAAATGTCATTTTCTTCGAAGGGCAATTTGGCAGCATATTCACAGATGCTACTGCATTTATACACAAAAGTGTTGAACTCGGTGAGCTTTATTTCGACATCAGAGTGTTAAAATCAATTAGCATAGAGGCAGCTGCATACCAAACTGGATAATTTAATGTTTCCCATAATGAACAAGGAATCATTTAAATTTCTACCCTCCCAATAGAGATATAACATCCATTATATTCGTTTAGCTTTCAATTTCGAAAAACGCCGAACTCCAAAACGGATCAGGTGTCAAATTTTTTGGATATCCAGCAGAACCAATACCAACTGTATTATGACCTCGATTGAAGCCTTCTTCGCCCCATGAACAATCCCCGCCACCTCGGAGGCCGAACTGCTCCGCTGGGATGAGTTTTAGCTCTTCCTTCAGGGAATGGAATCTCTCCAGCAAAATTCTATACACAACTTTGAGCAGCGAGATTGAGCGGTAGCTCTGGATTCTCGAGTACAGTTTTAGGATGGGGACGATCTCGGTATACTTCAGGCAGTTTGGATAGTGCTGCCATTTTATTATGCTATTGATAATATATATATCAGATGTACGAGAGACTTTCTTGGGAGGTTCCTTAGTAGAGCCGCGTTGATTCCGTCCACTCCCAGTGCCTTATTCCTGGGGAGCTTCTTGATGGTTTCTTGAACCTCCCCGAAGTTGGTTATCAGCTCCGGAAAGGTTCTGGTGTCCAGTTCCATATGCGGCGTTTCCCTGAACAACTTGGCTTCCCCAGTCACCTCCCTGTGCTCAGAAGTGGCATCGGCGCTAGTTTGGAAAGAACTCTGGATGTACTCCCCGAACATTTTAGCCTTTCCTCGCTCTATCATTGCCTGCCTCTGGCCAGTCCCCACAACCGGTAGTTTAGTCACATCCAGGGGAGGGGATCCGCGCCTTTCCTTACAACTCTCTCCCTAGTCCGTACATTTTCAACCCACCTCGAAGTTTCGCGGTCCAAGTCCACCTCCTCGATTCGCGGGGTGACTCCGATCGCTCATTCAGGATCCGTATCTTTTCAATCAGTGGTTGAGTTGTTCTGTTCCCTCTCGGGTTCTGCCCCTCACTGATCGAGAAGAATACAGTATCGTGATCTGATATGAACTCGGAGGCGGTGTGGAGTTCGGTTATATCTACTACATTCTTGTTTATCACCTGGCCGATAGTTGAAGGAGCGTTGCCATTACAAAGGTCTGGATAGTCCATCGCTATGTTGTTTTTCACGGAATACTTCAAGAGTGTGTTCCTGCTTGCGTTGGCGTATAGACAACCGCCGGAGTTCTAGACTGGACTCCACGCTAGGTACCTACTATTGAAGTCCCCCGCTAGCAGCACTTTGTGTCCGCTGCTTTAGAGGACATCCACATCCATTTCCGTAAGTTTATTCTTCGGGGGGTTGTATATCGCATATACCCTTACCTCAGATTTGAGTTGTATTTCGACATGCTCTATAAAGCTCGCTCTCTCCATTAGGGCGGTCCCGCTTGATTGTGGTGAATCCCCTGAATTGCAACTTATGTTCCTGCTTGGACATAATGCTTGCGAATGAGATCAGAAACAAGGTAGTATATGCTTCTGATCCCATTCACGTTGAGCATGCATACTTCGAGAGGCATTTATAGGCCGTAGCTTTGGATATTGTCCATGATCTTCCAGAAGACCATGAATTTTTCGCTACTTGTCTTGGCCATCATCAGGCCCTCGATAATATCGTCTATGCACGCAGTAAGCCTTCGGTGTTGACGAGCTCTTGAATAGCTCTGTGCTTTTCCATGAATCCGCTCACAGCATCTACAGTGCTGAGCTGGCTCTCATTTGTAGGTTTGCGGGATAGGGGTTTGGATTGGGGTGGGATTCTGCGGCTTACTTCTTCTTGCTGTTCACGATCTCTTCGTCTTTCCATACATTGTTCTTTACTGGCAGGGCCTCAACGAACTTCTGTCTGGGTTGCGGCTTCTGCTTTCGCTGTTCCTGTGAGTTGACGTGCCGCCTATAGACCTCACAGTTCAGATTGCAGGTTTGTCCCCCCCGCAATTACAAAAAAGAACTGGGGTAGTTCTCGGCTTGAGGCCAAGCCCTTGACCAGTGTGCTCCGGATGTTCTTGTTGAGGAAGCTCTCAGTGATCTTCTGTTTTATGTTCACCAAGTAGAGGTTCCTCTCGGTTTTCGCGATGCCGAGGACTCCATAGGTCTTCAGCTCTTGTTTCATGAGAACCTGGTCTATGTCTTCAGGGGATGGGCAGTGATCTAACCCTTTCAGTATTAAGGTATGATGCTTCTTCCCCGGGGGTTGTAGGTGTGGAATTTTACCTCGGTGGCCTTCAACGTGTTCTTTGACGCTATGTGGTCCTCGACTGTGTTGGCGTCTACCAGCAAGAACATGTTGATGAATTTATACAGTAGGCAACTCTTGATTTTCTTGCCCAGGGTAGCTTTACACTCTTCGTCAAGCTTAATCGTGCCCTCTATAACGATCAGAGGGTACTTTCGGCTTTTCTCCTACACCTCTGCAAAGGGTGGCACCTTCTTCTTTCCCTTCGTGCTGGGGAAGGCTAGTTTGTCTTTTTTATTGCATCCTGTCTGGGATTCCTGTCCTCGGGTTTCTTCTTCGTCCAAGAGCACCTCGAAGGCATTCTGTGTCTGAATGGGCTGCTCTGCTATGCTGCGGGGGAACATTTGACCTTTTTTGCCTTGTTTGGCTGTTAAAATCCTTCCTCGTCATGCTCCACGTTTATCGATTACCATGGAGCCTTCAGCAGCCTTGAGTTGCCTTCCGGTCGCTCCATAGCGTCCCTGGTTCTTTTCTTCTCCCTTTCCCTGATTTTTGACCATGGAAATTCTTTCAGTTCCTCTGGGACCTTGATGTTTTGACAGAAAAAAAGACTTACATTCGGTTCCTGATTTGAGAGAAGTTGTCTTCCTTTTTTTCTCGTTGAATCCCGTTACAGAGAGGGGACTCCTCAAGTTTGCAATACTGTCAAGGAGTTGTTTTTGGAGGCACCGCTAACCTTTCCTTCGGGGTCTCGGGAAGATCAACCTCCATCCTGTCCGCTGCTCCTGTTCCCTATTCGGTACTGGGGTATCTTCGGGAACAGTTTTTCAGTTTTTCCCTCTTCCTCGGTGGGCTTGTATTCCTGGTGAATCAGCGTCTCCACAGTGAGGGTATCAGAAAGTGTGTTTTTGTATTGTTCCGGTTCTCTCCCATTTTCCGTCCTTGCTCTGTCTAGCAGGATGACTTCTACGTCGCTATCAGGGTCTGCAGATTCTTGCGGGTAACAAGATAACCTCAACTGATGCATTTCCCTCTGGATTTTCTTTGAGGGTGCATCTGGTTTTGGTGGCGTTCCTCGCCTGGATTCCTATTTTTTCCTTCCCCTTATATGTTATCTACCCTTCGTCATTGAACTGCACAGCAAATATCTTCGTTTCCACATTTTTAAGTGGCATTTGCTGGACGATTCTCAATCCCGGTTGGAGTTCTTGAAAATTAAAGCACTGAATGAAGCCTTTTCTCCTCTCCTGGTAGCCAACTTAATTTGCCATTTACGGCTCCTACCTTAGCGAAGGCTTTCCGGCTTCGCGTTCGTACGCGCTGGTGATGCTTTTGTCTCCAGAGCATTTTTCCCGTCCCTTGGCAGGCTGTTTCCAGCGCATCGCGTTTCTGTGCATGCGTGGAATCTGTTTTTGGGACAACCGGGATTTTCATGGGAGTTGAGGATGGCATTCTGGGTGTAGAGACTACTGACCATTTGCCTTGGTTTCTCATCCCCCGGGCTTCTTAACATGTCGCCGTTATATACCTTGGTGGCCGACTAATCCCTGTTGATCAAAACGGGCGTGGTCTTTCGGCTCAGCCTGGCTCAAGGCTCCCAAGAACTTAGAATAATTAGGGACCTCCTATATCCTGCTCACCTGATCCAGACGTGAGCACCCACTAACTCTTCAGGGACGAGAAATAATGCTACGGCTCACTCAGTTGAGTATAAAAACGTTGTATTGTCGAGAATGTGGGTATGTGAAATTGTCAAAAAAATAAAATTAATTATTTTCTGTTGCCTCGGCCAGCTCCGGGTTCGACCGCATTCTCGCCGCCCAGAGTCTCTCCATTTTTAACAAAGAGAAATCTTTGATAATGTCCCTAACAGAACTTACCAGATAGCTGAAAGAAAAGTAGATTAGTAAATATCTAAGAAAATCTAATACAAATGAAACAAAGTATTTTTAACGCGCCTAACACAGGGAGTTTACCCGTGTCTCTCCCGGGAGAAAAGTTGCGATTTGCCACCCCGTCTCACCTTAGTGCAATGGTTGTCTATTGCGTAAGTTACTTTACCCGTACAAAAGAAGCCCATAACTATACCTCGACTGGAACTTCAGAGTCCAGTAATGTTGAGCAGATTAGTAAATACCATCAAGAAAATTCTAGAGGTACAAATATCTGCAACATGCCTATGGACAGACTCAAGAATTGTCCTTCATTGGATCAGATCAGATCAGAACATTTGTCTCTCACACAGTAGGTGAAATAACCGAGTAAACTGATGTATCCAGCTGGCACTGGGTTCCAAGAGAACAAAACGTTGCTGATGAGAGTACCAGAGAAACGTCAAAGAGCCCTAAAAAATGGTTGGATGGACCAACGTTCCTGAAGCTTCCGAAAGAAAAGTAGCCAACGGAAGCAGAAATAGAGATCAACGAGGAGGAGCTTAAGATCAAGAAAGAAAAATTGTTATTGACACTGACAGTAATCGATGACTATCTACCTAATGTAAATCGATTTTCGAAACTCAATAAACTTATTCGGACAACGGTTTGGATGATAAGATTCATAAAGAATTGTAAGGAGAACAGGACGTCCATAGATTAAGAAAAGGAAGAAATAGTAGAAGCAGAGGACACCTGGATAAGATGTTCAGAATCAGTATTTTCTGAAAGAAATTTCAGACTTGAAAAGAAATGGAGTAGCTGACAGAAGAAATAGACTTGATACCTTACATTCGGTTCGAAGGACCAATGTAATTGAGTCGGTCGTTTTAATACTTTAATATAAATTATGATATTTCAAAGTGTAACTTTATTGCCTTTTTTTTTGACATGACATTAATCAACTAATTCACAACTCGCCTCCTTTTCATAACAGGAATATATAAAACATACTGAAACTCAATAATGAATAATAATCTTCAACATACCTATTATTATATGCATATAAACTGTTGGACAATTGAATTTATTAATTCAAATTTCTAGACAAATTTTGATCCAAGACCAAGACTATCAAGACCAAGACTGAGTCAGTCTCGTCTTGGTCTTGAAACATCAAGACCGATACCAAGACCAAGACTACATTTATTTTTCGACACCAAGACCAAGACTGATCAGTCATGATCTTGGTCTCGCGAAGCCCTACTTGAGAATATTGAAGTAAATTCATTTGCATTCAATTCCGGTATGTACAACGATGAAACTGTTTTTCATCGTTGTACAGATGAAAATATAGTAATAATATTGCAAGAAAATTTCTATAATGTTGAAAAATTATTCAATGTATGCTGTATATACTAATGATATATCACGTGATAAGGTACTAGTATATTCATTTGCATACGATTCCGTAGTGTATCTACAACACTATATGCAAATCGAAATAGCGATAGATTACGACCCGTGATGGTCGTGTGGTAGAGCACTCGCCTTACACGCATAAGGTCGTGGGTTCAAAGCCCAGCACGGTTGCAAAATTGGCCGACAGAATAATATAGGTAATAAAACAAGTGTATCGGTGATTATCGAAATAGAGATTCCTTCGATTTTGAGGAACAAATTATGTTGCTTGACAACATTTGTTTCGAAAACGAGAAGGAATTTACGATAATCGCCGATAACACGAGTTGTATTTGTTAAGATTATTCCATGAATAAATCGAAACCATTTGAACTAATGTGGCCAGTGAATTCAATTATTTGTTGTTCTTCGATTCCAGCGGAACTTCTCAACTGACTGACAGATGTAGATCGATATACATATCCAGGAGCCAATCAAGAGCCAATCTACAAAATCGAAAACATCACGTTTTTCAATTATCGACACAAAAATTTCAACCAATGAAAACACGCTATCTTAGCATAAGTGGAATAATCTATTCAACGATGTGACACACGACCCCCCATGCCATTTGAATTGTTTTATTTGATGTGCCTCCCCGCGTCATCTATGAAGCAATCACAATGTGTTTAATTTCTAAAAGTAGTATAGTGAAACCCTCCAACCGTTTTTTTTATGTTTGTATGAGGGGGACTTTTAAAAGCTGCACTGTATACATACCAACTCAGCTCATCGCGCTATAACCCTAAATTATAGCACTTGAAACGATGTTGTCTGAGCATTACAGAACAGAACTTGATGGAATCTAAAATATAATTGAAAATGTCATGCACTTCGTAGGTAACTGAAAGCGTATTATTTGCCGATACGAACAAAAACGAGTCATCTCAATAACAAAATATGCGTTCTGATATCGAATTTTCAATTCCAATGATAATGCTTGTCAATACCAAGTTTGATTTTGTTGTAGCCATGGCGTGTCCAGAAAAAATTCCATTATCCCTAAAAACCAAAACGTATAGATTTTTTAGTGATTATCCTCATGAAATCTGCTGAAAGCACGACAATGATGCTCCGACATTTTTAATACCCTTTATGCATGTAAAATCACAATTGTTCATTTTTACGTTTTTTGTCGGTTCGTGCACAACAGATTTCAATATTCACGTGAATTCAAAAACGTATTTCGAATGGCAAATATAACTACGCAAAAGAGAATTCATTAACGGTCATTCATAGAGATCCGAGAATTCACTTTTTTCAGTAATTCAGTCATACCTACTCGCAATGGAATTAGTAGAAATTTTCGTGATTATTTTTTGTGTACATATAAAGTTCATTAAAATTTCCAGTTTATAATGAAAAGAATCAGTTGAAAATATGGTTGACTGCTTGTTAATAATGAAAAATGAAAATTTCGAACAATGTCAGTGTGGTTTTAGGGAGATTACCAAACAAATGAAAATGAATAATTCCGACTATTTCGAGTCTCTCCAAACATAATAATAGTACTTCCTCACAAATACTCATAGAGTATACCCAAAGGCATAGCATGTGCGGGTAGAGGACAGCTGTTATTATTATTTGCCGTGGCCTCATACTTCCACAACCTGGAAACTATGAGACGAATATCTGACAGGAAACTAAAACATTCCCGGTTAATACCTCGACGGCAACTATACTAATCAGACAGATATAAAGTGCCCCTTATAATCAAACAGTATAGGTTTTCCTCCGTTTGATTGGAGATGATATGTTTTGAGGATCTTGCCTCTCAACAGTATTACATTAGAGTTGTCCGTGTGCCAGTTGGCTGAAAAAATCAAGAAAATCTCTTTTCTTTTCAAAAGCATTTGTAATTTTCCCCTCTGAGAAGAACGCTGCAGACATATCTCTCAGATGTAGTAGAATGCCTGTCGTGGTATTAATCAGGAAAGTAGATGGTGTACTACAGTAATGATGATAATAATAATAAAATGTTTTTATCTTTCTCGACCATACAATGATGATATGACAAAAAATAGTACAAAATAGTTATATTTGAATCAATTGTATTAATATTTTTCTCTCGAATGTGCCTTGAAAACAAGACTTTTATACACAAAATACATACAAGAATTTCCTACAACTGTGAATGTGGTTTAACATCGTCTGAAATGTATTAAAAATAAATACTTCCAATACATCTTGGCGTGTTTTTTGGTCCCGATAAGTAATCGCTTTCAAACCACTGTTCCTTGAAAATATTATTCAATGTTTTCAGTAAAATTTTATTAAAAAATTTTTCCTTTCTGAAAAAAATAAGTCCAAAATAACTTAATAATATTTCTCTTTTCCACACATGTTATCCTTAATGTTATTAATACTTCCAAAACAATTTCACAGCATCCAGTGCTATTTCTGTTTCGTTACTATAGGTAGACACGATTTGTTGGCACGCCGCGTATTTTCAAGATGATAGAGGTAGTGATACCCCATCAGACATATCTGAGAAAACAAATGCAATAGTATCTAATATGTTACCGGCCAAATCCAAGTTAGTATATGAGAAAATATATGACCAATTTCGTGAATGGTGTGACAAGAATTATATAAAAAAGGTTTTTGAAAATGTTATTTTGAGGAAAAATCAAAAAGTATAAAACCTCCTACGTTATGGAGTGCCTACTCAGTGGTGGAAAGTACATTGAATGTTAAGGAAAATATTTATATAGGGAAGTTTTCAAAATTGGTCCCGCTCATTAAGAACAAAAGTGTCGGATACCGAAGAAAGAAATGTATAGTTTCATCAAGGGATGATGTCAATAAATTTATTCACGATGCTGATAACGAAACAAATTTACTTTATGAGGTACAGATATAATCAAAATCTTGTGGGATTAGTAGTAATTTCATTTGTCGGATATTCTAATTTTGGATATTAGCGGTGCTTACGCCGTGAAGAATTATTACATATAACTATTGATGCCATTGAAGATGCTGGATCTATAGTGATTGTTTAAATACCTGATAAAGTAACAGATTATTTTTGAAATATTCGAGAGGAAAATGTATTAACCAACATGTGGATATAAATAAAATAGGAGAAATTCCCAACTTTGATGCAAAATGGCTACGAAAAAACATGTATAAGAGCTACACAGGTCACTGTTTCAGGAGAAGCTCTGTAACTCTTCTGGCCAATGCAGGGGGCAACATAACATCCATTAAACGTCACGGTGGCTGGAAATCTGCCTCTGTAGCAGAAGCATATATAGAGAATAGTTTGAATAAAGAAATTAAAAATATTGAATCTTCCAAAGCAATCAGATTATCTGATGAAATTGTAGAATCGACTTTTCAAGAAATATCAAACGTTTCTAATCTGCAGCAGTATGTAACATCTTCGGGAATTTATGTTGGAAATAAATGTTATCAATTATCATTTCAATTAATGAAATTGTTTTATGATGAATAATCAACTAATAATTGTCTATGTTAAAAATAAATCCTTCAAAGAGTAATATTTCATGTTTAATTTGTGAATTATTTTGGCGGTGAAAAAGACATTTACGCATCAATGTAGATGCAGAAATGTCAAGTTTTTTTGACAGTTGTACAAAAAAATGCGAACAGCCTTCTGCAATTAACGTCCCATACAACAAATTTTCATGGACAGGATGCAACGAAGCGAATTTTTAAGACTCCGTTACTAGGACACTTGGTGCCCTGACTAGTTTAATTTCACCTCGTAGCTTTCTGCAGGAGGCTTCATCAGCCTGAGCTCGAACTGTACAAACCGATAACTCCGCAAGAAGTTCGACGAGACTCTAATAACTTTGCTGCCAATAACTATCTGTGGAAAAAATGCCAGATAACATGCTTGAATAGATGTTATAAAATGTTCACTCCCTCCTCATAATTGCAAATATTCTTCACAATTAATCCGGCGTATGAATAGCAGATATTGTCAAAGGATGGGGTCGCGGTTTCAAAGAGAATTTTCCCAGCAACAGATGTATCACGCTTGACTTTGTGCAGAATAAGCGTAACCTTTCAATGTCCTGGGACGATTATCGCAAGTCATTAAATACAACATCGCATGAGGTAATCATTCATTTTCTCAGATGCCTTGCGGTACCCGATCAAAGAGTGAGATACACTGAACAGCTGATGCCACTCTAGAGGACTCGCTTCACAATTACATCTAGTCAAGTCGAAGTACAAACAGAGTAGGTTATCATTACAACGGACGCGTTTCAGGGTAGCGTATTAGGCCCACTTTTTTTTCCATATTCATTAATAATATATGCGGTGAATTTTCCATCTCTGTAGCTTTATTTGCAGATGACCTGAAATTATTCCGACCAATTTCTGGAGCATACTTAATGAGCTACCTCTTGTAGGAATAGTTATCACACTATATGTGGACAGAGAATGATTGTCGTGTCAGAGCGACAGCTGGCTCAGCGAATTATCTCGATCAAAAACGTTAGTTGTGAATCCTGTTAAATAAAACTATTCAAACAACGAGTATCCATTAAACCTCTGAACACAAAAAATTTAAATATCTACATGACCTTTATCATATCTTAACTCAACGCTCAGAAACTAAAGATCTGGATATTTGGTTCGATCCTTAGCTGAGCTTTTCCGTAGACATAAATAAAATCACTCAAAAGCCAAAAAATGCTAGGATTGATTTTTCGCACCTGCAATGATTTTCAAAATATCGATTGTTTCACAACTACTTCTACTCATTTGTGAGGTCAAGACTGGAATACGGATCATCTTTATGGGCTCCAATATTATACAAGCTATCGAATCATGTCAAAGAAACTCTATGGGCCCCGGTGGTGTACGGGTTCAGTCCTCGCTTCATAAGCCAAAGATCATGAGTTCGAATCTCAGCATTGCCACCGGTCTCGTGCATGGCATCACACGTATTGAAAGGTAAGGGCTACGTCTTCCCCTATCTCGCACAAGTCTCTGACTTCTGAGGGTTACACGTAGGGGTGCAACCAGTTGACGGATATAACAATTTCAACAATATTTTTTTATAACAATAACAATACATGATCTTCAAATTGAATGGTGTTTACCCTCAGCAAGGCTGTTACAACAAAACACTACTCAGAAGGTTACCTCGTCTATTTTTCCTAAGGCGGTTAGATGCCGGCCTTTGAAACTTCCTCGTGCATTGGGCCAGGTTCAAATCCTGGAAATAGGAAATTTTTTCTTTATTCCATAAGAGTCGATAGGCAATGTAATTTGTCTAGATGACAATCCGGACCTCTGGTGCTTGCTTGGAGTGCGCGCCGACCACCTGAAGTAGTGCTGTAGGTTTTCCGGGTTTTCCTGCAGCTCAAAAGTGAATACGCCACCAAAAATCAGTTTATCGCCCCAGAGCGCCACGGCAAATAAGAATAATAGCCGTCCTCTTCCCGCACAGGCTATGCTTTTGGGTACACTATAAGAGTATATTATTATCTAATGAATTATTATTCAATTTTTGTTTAAATGTGCCACGATTCATCTCAAAAGAGGAAGATGCGAGGAAAACGGAGAGGATGTTCATCTCGTAGGAAGTTGGGCATATGCAACATTGAAAAAATCGATAGTGATATCGCCATCCTTCATAACAAAATAAAGGTGCTTCCGTGGACAGCCCCATCAACTACAAGCCTTACCCTATGCTGCTAGATACAAGTGCGACTAGGACATTCCATGGGTCTTGTTTCACTAAAATAACAGAAAGAATTGTAGTGGCGTTGAGGACGATGCAGTTATCGTAATATGTTGAATTTCAAAGATGGCGCCGGAGTCCTATGTGTGACCATTGAAGAACTGGAGCTTCATAGGAAAAGGTAAGAACTGTTCGTGTCCTGTCTAAGCTTTACGATAAGGAATTCGGACGAGGAATCGAACTAGTAAGAGAACTTGTTGCGTGTTGATGAATTTATGCCGGTATGGGTAACGGATGTCAATTATTACTAGGCAACCTCGAACAAAGAAATAATTTTGGGACACTGCTTATCAGGTTCCTCTGTTACCAGGAGAGTACGTGGCAATGTAGAGTTCACTTCAGAGTCCGCAATTTTCATTGAATGCAATTGATTGCGGGAGATTTTTACAAATGAGACAGTATTTGACAGCTGAGAAGCCTTTGGTAGAAAACTCAATTTATTGCATGCATTAAAAATTTCAAAGTGTAAAGTGAACTTCAATCAAGACCAGCAGAATTGGATAAGTTGGTTGCATTCTCATCCAAGGACATGGGACTAGCTGAATAGTCCAAACTAAGGTCCTCTTCAGTCGTGCAAGTGAAGAAGGAAGATGGATCAACGCGCTTTCATCTGGATTATCGTCAGTTACCTACTGAGGATAGACGATACCCTAGACACGTTGGCTAGTTTCCCAATTTTCTTGATTCCTGGTTTGAAGAGTGGATGCTGACAGGTGGAACTGGCTCAAAAAGATCGAGAAAAGATAGCCTCAACCATCAGCTCAAAAATTTGGCATTGTTCAGTTATGGTACCAAATTCTGCAATGCTCAACAGCCACATTTGAAAGATTGATGAAGACGGTTCTGAAAGGACTCTCATGAAAAACGTGTCTCGTATACCTAGACGACATCATTTGGTTTGGTGAAAAACCTGAAAGAGGTTTCACAGGAAGTGAAAAGCTCTGTATAGATAATGAGTGACAAAAACTGCCAATTGTTCTAGAAAATCTCTTCTACAATATCTCAACCAAGCAGTTTCTGCGAATGAAGTAGCAGTAGACGATCAAAGCCCTTGATGAATAGCGCATTTTGAAAGAATTACATCAGCTCTAAAGCATTCTCGGACTATACACTTACTATCACTGATATATGCTGGAGTTTGATAATGTTGCCAGAATTACGGAATGGGAAATGCAAATCCAGTGGTCGAAGAAATGCCAACACTCTGAGCTGTCCTCCTCCAAACATAAAATTTATTTCTCAACGTCAGCAATGTGGGACTTGGGGAGCTGTCTTGCCCCAGACCCGAATTGGATATGAGGAAGTCATCGATTACTTTAGGAATACTCCTAGTAAACCGGATCGTGACCATTGTGTGACCAGCTGGGAGCTGTTGACCGTTATCAAAGTAGTAGGGCACTTCTGCAAGTACGTTTATATAATAAGATTCACCCATATAGCCCTCTAATAGCTTCTTCAGTTCATATTCCGAGTATCATGCTGGATTGAAGGACTACAAGAATTTTACTTAAAGATTGAATATCGAAATGGGACAGCCATGAGAATATAGATGCCTTGTCACGAAGACCATGCCTAGACGAGACTGCTCACATTGTCAACGAACAGAAGAAATGGAATAGACAATTTGTAGAATCACGACAGTGAATGATAACTGGAATGTCAACAAGATACAGAAAGAGAAAAGATCCAGAAAAGAAAACATCCAATCTTGATTCACCCATCGGCTGGAAGAAGAGAGGAGACCAACATGGCAGAAAATAGCAAATTATTTGTCAACCGTCGAATCCTACTGGGCCCGATGGAACTCTCTTACTTCGGAAAATGGAGTCCTGAAGCATGTGTTGAATTCCGAAAATGGAGGTGAAGAAAGGAAACAGACAGTAGGTACATGATGACATAATTCTTGATGGGGTCAACATAGTATCTGGGAGGGACGAAGACTCTCCATAAACTGAGGCAATGGGCCAATTGCTGTTGCTGTATGTACTGCTAGAAACAGACCCCGAACACGACTTAAGGCCCTAAAGCATTGACATCGCTGGTCCGTTTCCACACTCTATTCACGGACATACTTGTAGCAATGGGCTATTTCAGCGCGCGAAGCGCTGTCTAAAAAGGAAGCCATCACCGTTGCTGAACGAGTGTATATGTCGATTTGGTGTTCCGTTGGTTCTGTTTTCGGACAAAGGCAGAAATGTTCAGTCAAACCTCTTCTAGGAAATGCTGAGCATCTAGAGAATGAGAACCACGGCCGTACACATACAGTTCGATGGAATGGTGGAGCAAACAAATGAGACGATAAACTGTCGTCTGTTCAAGGTAGTCGCCGACCACCAAATAGACTGGAACTTCGTTCATCAAAGCCGATGCTGGAAGATTTCAGGTTGGTGACCTTGTTTGGCTGTACAACTCTGAGAGTAATCACCAAAGTTGCGGAAATTGTAAAAAGGTCAGTACCAAATCATGAAGAGGAGTAACGACCTGATCTATCGAATCTATAAGCCACCCCAAGGGAAACTTAGAGTCGTCCATTTCAATAGTTTAGCTCTCACGTCGGAAAATACAACCAACTCCGCATCTTCAAATCATATTTGAAGAACATTTCGAGATACCTGCTGATTATGGGCTAGCAAGCTGTGATTCAGATGATCATCAGATGTCCAAAGGCATCGCCGTGGTAAGAAGTGCGGTCGGCTACACGAACTACATGGACAGAATCCAGATTTTTCAATTGAAGAAGAGCCGGAGAATCATCTACTACATGTATTTTCGATATCAACTGACCTATGAAGATGATTCAGAGAAAGTCACCAAACGAAAGAACACGATGATGGACCTGGCAATACCAAAATTGTACTACTGTAAAATTGATAGGCTGAATTGAAGAGTTATAAAAAGTATGTTGAGGGTGATATTCAGATCCAGTGACGTCAAGATTCTGGTGTGCTGTAACCATCTTCCACGATCGAACAGGAAGACTGTGGAGTTTTACTTTCATCGAGCTACACAGTGCAGATATACAGCTATGGTAAAATATTATCAGCCTATAGCGTTCCCAATGCGGTTGGTTGATAGTTGGTGTAGTCAGTCGAGTCAAGCTCTACTCACAATGCATGACATCACTTGAGAATGGTTCATTCACATCGAAGAATGAACGTGAATCATCTCAGAATCATCTAGAATTGATCCGAATCGTTACTGAAATGATTGAATCTGTAATTTGGACTGTGTTGATGAAAAAAAATTAAATGAAATGGTTGTGTAATAGAGTTTCTAACAACAACATACTTATATCGGGGCATAGCGAAAATGTACAGGTTCCGGGTTCGAGCCGCAGTCGGAGCTGGGATTTTTTCGATTTAATTCCACAGATTGAATTGTTAAAATCTCGTAGCTTGACTGGGGTGAGTCCCGGAGTAATATTTTTGGGCGTTCGCAATAATAACGTCTACTCGTTTAGTCACATTCTAATGTTCTTCGTATGTCGTACTCGTTGACATGCCAACTGCAACTCATAATGTTACAATACCTAAACTCGTTAATATTACGAACGGTCAAAAGTTGACCTGTATGATTCACTGTTGCTTTCAAATAAACAGTGCTCCTCCCAAGGTGCGTATGGAGTTAGTGATACAGCCTACCCAGAACACATAGTGTGCTTATTATCTTAGCTATCAATGCCACTATAAATACCTAAAAAAACAACACATTATTTCATAATGATAGAAGTAAAACATGTGCCTATTGCTGAAGTCTTTCAAAATAAAAAAATCTAACAAATCACTCATATAGAATGGTAAATTACATTACGAGTGCGGAAAGTGGCAATTTTTTGAGGATACAATAAGCATGTCAGCTAGATTTTGATTTCTGTCGGGTATATTCATGGCAACGAAAACCCAAAAGTACTGTTTTGGAAGAAAAAGAGATATAGTAATAAGAAGGCAAGTAAAACGTTCTTTGCAGCTTGTTGGAAGCATGTAAAAGAGATAGTTTTTCCATCGCCGAACGGAGATTATTCGTTGTCGATATAGTCTGGTCAGTACGGCAACGCTGCATTTGATATTTGACAGAACAACAACGAAACATTTCTGTTTGTTTCCGTATTTGGCTCATTGGAGTATTTTTCGTGAATAAAGGGCACATTCTGAGTTAATTTGTGTAAAACTATCGTTCATTTTTATTATCAAGCAATGGTGAAGCATTGTGAAATATGTAAAAGACCATTTGAAGCTGGAAATCAAAATAGATCATATCATAGGTAAGCTACCAGTGTCGTAACTTTTGAGAAAGGGAAACCGAATTGGAAAATAGTAAATTTATTGAATTATGAAAAACCATGTCTATTAGAAGTTACTCATCTAGGTTGTGCTATTTGATCGGAGGTCCACATGAAGCAGATATGATCAATTAGCCAGCTCAGTTTGGTATAGCGAAGTGATATCATTCGGTGGTACGCAGGACACCGAATCCCACAGGTGTCAACTTTTTTTTTAGATGAAAAAAATTTATCTTTTTAAATAGATAACTTGAAGCGGTAAATCCAAACAGAAATTACGCATTTGACAGCTTATACACAAACGTGCAACCTTATATTGTGAGGAGAACTATCGTGATCTCGGTGATAGAAGTGATAATTATGATATGAAATGTCAAAAATAGAATAAACTGTCTTTGGGTTCATTTATGGATTATTTCTGAATACATCACAAATAATTGGCGACGAGGTACATTTAAAGAATCCGCAATGGCTGACAACAAATCAAAAGGACATTGGAGGCAATTGGGACTTTTCAAGTTTCAAGATTCAGATTGGAAAATATTTTCAACTAGACTGAAACAATGCTTCATAGCAGAGGATATTGAAGATGAAAATATGAAGAAGTTAATTTTATTAGTGTCTTGTGATGAGGAAACTCATAAATTACTTGAGAATACATGTATTCCCGAGTCTCCAGAAGACAAGACGTTCAAGGAACTAATTAAATTATTTGATGAACATTTAACTTCGTTCAATGCAGTTTTGCCAAGAGACAGTGTTTCTATAGTGCAACAAAAACTCGATAGGCTTTTTGAAGAAAAACCAAACATTTCATTAGAAAAAGCTATTGAAATTGCCTGTAGTCATGAAGTTAGAATGAATAAGAGGAAAACTATCGCACAGATTTTTTTTTCTATAATCAAGCACGAACCTCGCAATGTCAAAATAATCAGTCAAAACTATCAGGGGAGAACACTTTGTGATGCAGCTTATCGGAGAGCAAATCTTCTAGACATTCGCAAAAATAAAAATAAAACGATTTCGTCCAACAATTTCTATTGCTTTCAAGACGATAGTTTCATCGGATCACCTTTCACACCCGACACTGCATGGCGCAGTTACCTTATGAGCTATCAATATTTACCGACGCGGCGAAGTAACCGAAAACTATATTTACTCATGTCTACTAAAGCACTCTGTAAGGAAATGTCGTTATACGTATATTCATCATCTCTGTGGAATCGGCAAACTGCAAAATTTAGTTAGCGCTGAAACGCTACGGGATTTACGGCTAAATATTGAGCGTATTTGGACTTGATATCATATTACAAAATCAATCAGTGTCATGGAAATCATCATTCATGAATATACATTTCAACAAAACTCTCAATTCAGGTCGAACGTTTCAGATTTTCAAGTGTGTATAATATAAGAAGTTGTTTATACGCGCGATTAGCTTTTATGGTAGATGAATTTTTTGACGCTGATAATGGATAAGGACAAAACATTTTCGAAACATTTTGAATGAACTTTATATTTTGGCAATGGGCGTTTTCACACTTTCCAATCCGGCAACGACACGACACGGGCACCGATGCCGGTGAGCGTAAATTTGCATATAAGCGAATGTAATGCTTTCATATCAACCGGCAAATCGGCATCGTGTCGGTGCAGGCACCGACATGTAGGCCCGCCACTCATGTCGGTGCCGATTTTTATGAATTTGTAGTCACTGCTTCACTTTCACCTACAAATCAATGTTGTCGTTTGACCGACCGCCGATTCCCGGCCGGCATGCCGTCCCAATCGGCACCTATACCGGTGGTTGCGAATTTGCATATCAGCGAGTATAATGCTTTCGCATCAACCAGCAAATCGGTATCGTGTAAGAGCAAGCCCGCCTCTCATGTCGGCGCCACTTTTCATGAAGTTGTAGTCACTGCTTCACTTGCACCCACAAAACAATGCTGTCGTTTAGCCGACAGCCGATTCCTGGCCGCCATGCCATCCCAATGTGAGAAGCACCTTCTGTGTCGGAGACGGACTGAATTCGTGTTGGTGCCGGTGTCGGTCAATGTGAAAATGTCTCATGTAAAACGTACCTTTCGTTGTCGTGTCGGTGTCGGGCCGGACTGAATTCGTGTCGGTGACGGTGTCAGTTACGCTTTTTTCACACACACCGACTAAAGTTCGGTCTACAAAAAGTCGGACAAATAATGACGCAATTTTCACAAACACCGATTTACAACCGACATTAGTCGCCCATTAACAGTGTCTAGAGAACCGTGTGTAGTGAACATGGATTGGGGAATAACAAATCGCAAAAGTTATTATAATGTGGTTGTTGCACTGTAACGACCCGTTATGCCAGTACACTCACCTCTTTGAGCAATCGGGCTACCAAAGTCGAAACGTTGGAAGTTATCATTAGACGCTGTTATTCACAACGCATCGATGATCGGCCGACTGTCGAGTTTATAGTGAGGACTCCGATCTGTACCCGACTGTCGTCCGATCTTACTGTCGCGGTCGGGACGTGTGAATGTTTTCATTTATTTCAGTAGTAGTTCCCTATTTACCCGATTAAAAGTTGTCCGACTGAAGTCGGTGTGTGTGAACATAGCGTTAATGTGAAAACGACCTATAAGTGAATGTTATTGCTTTCACACCAACCGGCAAATCGGCATCATATCGTTGCAGGTACGGACTCGTTGGTAAGAGCAAGCCCGCCACTCTTGACGTTTTCACAATGACCGACACCGGAAGGTGCTTCTCACGGGACGGCATGCCGGCCGGGAATCGGCTATCGGTCAAACGACAGCATTATTTTGTAGGTGCAAGTGAAGAAGTGACTACAACTTCATAAAAATCGGCACCGACATAAGTGGCGGTCTTGTTCCTACCGACAAGTCGGTGCCTACACCGACACGATACCGATTTGCCAGTAAGTATTAAAGCATTACATTCGCCTATATGCAAATTTTCGCCAACCGGCATCGGTGCCGGTGCCGTGTCGTTGTCGGATCAGCTAGTGTGAAAACGCTCACCCATGTCGGCATCGATTTTATGAAGTTGTAGTGTAGTGTGGGCCGTAACAAAAGTTCATTCACGTTGTTTTAATATATAATCAAACAATGTTTTACCCATGCGAAGATAATTATAAGACTTACTTTGGTCATTAGCCAGCTCTTTCAAAAGAGTATAATATGTGCCTCAAAATATGTCACATTCATTATAGGATGTACCCAATGCAAGCGCCTACTTCCTCTTTGTTTACGCCGTAAGTAATAGTTATTTATGTATCAAGGGCGTAAAGTAGGCGTTTATTGCCTGCGGCGTGGATAATGGCCCGAACGCGTTAGCCGAGGGCCATTACACGCCGAAGGACTTAAACGCATTTCACGCACGTGATACATAAAAAAATGTATGCACTAGCGATTTATACAGTGTCCACCAAAATCTTGGAACAGCACGGGAAACTAACTTTTATGAAGAATGACATTTTCTGAGAAACTATTAATAAAAAACTTTTCCATATGTTTCCAAGATTTTGGCGGACACTGTATATATATATTTATATCGCAATTATCGTGTCAATAATCATCTCTGTATACTGAAATAGATTCATTTAATAAATTCAAATTGTACAGAATACCCAGTATATACCCACCTAATTATGACGTTGTTAAGAAAGCTGGTTGTTGTCTAGCAACAAATTCAATAAACAAGGTAAACGGTCATCTTCATGTTTATCTGAAAAAGTGCGTGAGTGAACTCAACACGAATATTATGGAATCATCAGATGAAGAACATAATATATACATACCAATGGATATTTTGGAATCGGTATACCTAATGAGTTCATAAAATGGCGCAATGAAAATAATGTGAAGGTGATTACAGAAGATATATTACTGGGATATTTTTTTGAGAAATCCAAGAATCGAAAACCATCTTCTTTGTGGTCATACTATTCGATGTTAAAGTCTACTTTGAATTTGTATAATAATATAAACATAAGCAAATTTCCAAAATTGATAGCAATTTTGAAACGGAAGAATGATGGATATAAGCCGAAGAAATCCAAAATATTGAATAGGGATGAAATCGAACTTCTTCTAAAAGAAGCTCCAGATAATGTATATCTGATGATGAAGGTTTGTTATACCTACCTATATTTATTAAGTAATTAAAAAACTTATTGATTCTTTTATAGGTTGCATTAATATTTGGGGTACATGGTGCTTATCGTAGAGAAGAATTAACAAATCTCAAGCTTGATGACATTCAAGACCTAACTTATGCTTTATTGACTACAATTCGAGAGTCAAAAACTAAAATACAACGAACATTTACCATCTGCAGTACTGAAAACCAGTCAGTTAATTATTTGGATATTTATAGAAGATATGCTAGTCTACGTCCCGCAAATACTGAACATAGGCGTTTTATTATATTCTATAAGAACAACAAATGTACAAAACAAGTTGTTGGGAAGAATATCCTCGGTCAAATTCCAAGAAAAATTGCAGCATATTTGAAGCTACCAGGCCCAGAAGAATATACGGGTCATTGTTTCAGACGTTCTTCAGCCACTTTATTGGCTGATGCTGGGGGAAGTATCACCAATATCAAAAGACACGCTGGTTGGAAATCAACTACAGTAGCAGAGAGCTACATTGAACAATCGATTTCAAATAAATTGAATTTTGCCAAAAAAAATGCTGGCGATGGTGATGGACCGATACCAAATAATAATTATTTGGACCTACCATCCACATCTAAAATGAGTGGTGTGGATGTTTCAAAAGAGAATAATTATTTTCCAGAGAAAAGTGAATATCCCACCCTCAATATTCAAATTTGTAACAATTGCATAGTCAATATAAAATTCAAATTTTCAGGGTTATGGGGCAAAAATGTAGATTATGAATAAAAATTCTTAAATGAGTATTTCTTTATTGAACTGAATTCATTGTTTCGTGGTAGGTCTTCCGTGAAATGATGTGCGTAGGTATATATGGACAATTTTAGTATATTGTCTACTTTACCGACCGCGGGCCATAATGCGCCCACGGGCGGTAAAGTGCCACTTTACGCCCGGCGAACCGGGCAGTAAAGTGTACTCTACCGCCCGCTAGTGCATAAATATAATTTGTTAACTGCTTTCATGTCATTGCTTCACTTGCACCCACAAAACAATGCTATTTTTTAGCCGACTCCTGGCCTGCATATCGTTGCAATGTGAAAAGCACCTTCAATAAATATTGCCTTTTGTCATACTCGATTCAAATGGCCAAAATTCACAAATTATTTCGCCGTTAGTACGAGAGTTCAAGAATTTCACACGTGAGAAGGTTGGATCTACATAATTCTAAGCAGAAAACATATAGCAGATACTACACTTTCGCTTAGGACGGCAGAAATGACCTATTCGTTAAGGTGTCATTGAAGGGGTATGAGAAAAATAGCGATTACTTACAAGGGATCAGTATTCGATAAAAGCTTTATTCTGGTTGTTACAGGTCATTTTTAAATGAGGCAATAATCTATAATTTTTCATGATAACATAACCTACCTTAGGATCAGAGATCCATGGGAGCAGAAATGAGCATACAATCAGCAAATTAGGTGCTACTCGCTTTCTCCAAACCCTTCTCGCTAGTAGCATCTATGCCAGAGCGAAACTAATAAGCCACCCTCAAGAATTTCTTGTTCACCCTGTTCAATGAGAATACCCATCTAACTCTATTCAGTCCAGCATTGTTTACAATAATATAATCTGCATTTTGGCTCAAGAGACAGATGTCAATGTCAGTCAGCTGTGCTGTTCATGACATTTGGACTTTTGTCACAAAAACAGCTACACATTTTCTGACAAGATAAGAGATTTTATCCACGCGCTTTCGCGGATTTTCTTGTAAAATTCGGTGAAAATTCAGTGAGTTTGGTAATTTTTCTTCAAGGAAGAATCTTCTCAATCACCTTGGTGGATTTGATTGTTACTGAATTTCATCGCAGCATCGATAACCGATATACCACTTTGAGGCCACACATCATCTCAGGTTTGTTACAATTTCATAGCATATTTTAGCTATACGAACCTTCGTTGCTCTTGCTTGCCTATTGCTTCTTTTATTTTCCTGAGTTCATGATACTCGGAGGAACATATTCTTGACTTTCCCATTTCAGGCCTCTTCGCTCTGCGTCCTTCCCACTCTTTCGTTCTTACTCTTGTTTCTACTTCCTGTGTCTTGTGAGACCTAACCATTGACTGGGAGCAGCCCATCTGTAGCTAGCGCATTGATCCACCCACTACCTGCACAACTTCTGCAGGCGCAGCTTACATTCGAGTGCTACTGGATCACCACCACCAGCGGCCTATCCTCACTCCAACGGGACCCTTCAGGAGGAGTCCAGAGCCCTAGTACATACTGACCATTCTAGCTTGCTCGCTCGCTACAGCTAAGTGATAGTTCTTAGCGTACCTCTTGCTAATTTGGTTTGCATTCTACCCTACAATTGACTATAATTACATAACTTTCTCTGATAGTGTTCCATTCCGCTTATTCCATGGCTTAAGGGTCATTTCACACTGCTTGCTGGCTTTCAACTTATTTGCTATTCTGTGTTAACTTTAGTTACCGTAGTTGACAGCTCTACCTATTGGTTTGTGCATGCTTGCCCTGTAAACTATTAGTTTCTAAACACTGCTTCGGAGAGATGAACTGTGTTTACTTACAATTCAAGGTCAGAACGTTAAAATCATCTGTGAACCAGGTATAATTATACTCGGGGACTTGCCGCTCTCTCCAAACAGGAAGTCTCTTCCGACTGTGTATCATACTGGTAGGTTCATTGTCTCCCTCTGTCCTCATTTGTTGTGGTATGGGATTTGCAATTTGTTTAACCAACAAAACAACATAACCAAATCGTTAATTGAATGACCTTCAGTTCCAGTTGACTTTACAGTTCTTCTTCTTCTTCCCAGCCAAAATCCCGCCACCAGCCGATTGGCCTAGTCACCGAGCGCCATCGGCCAAGGTTCGACAAACCACTCTGTCACTTAGCCCCCTTTAGTAAACCCACTCCACTCTACCCAATTTAAACTAAGCTGAGCTGAGCAATAACCGGCAACGCTGGAAACAATGTAGCAAATTGGCGCCTCACAACGTGGTTTAAACTGTTGTTTACTGATATTGCGTTTTGGTTGGTTTTGTGGATCTTTCGACCCTAGGTGAGGTGTTGCGATATCTATCTTATTTTTTATTATTTTTAGAACAGTTTGGTTTGTCCAAAAATAAACATAAAGCGATAAAGCGGATTGTATATAGATTTAGATAAGTACATTTTATTAACAGATATAATATTGAAAAATAGTGGTTCTGAGACGACAGGATCATGCGCAGTTGAGCAGAAGAATGCACTTGAGGTTGAAATTCGTTTACTTTCATTCAACTGCGCATAATCCTGACGTCCAGAACCCGAACAAAATTAATGTTGTGAATTATCGTTTTACCAGTACTTATTCAGGATGTAAATTTTCAATTTTATCTCCAGTAATGATATTACGTTGATTCTTTGAAGTTTTTCAGGCAATAAAGGGAGTAATCGAAGAGCAAGGTAAATGAAGCATCTCTAGCAAATTGATTGATTTGATTTGGGTATAAACACATTGATCCCTTTGTTGTTTCTGTATTAAATCATTTGAACTCAACGACTTGAATACATAAACCGATTAATTTTCTTCCTTGTTTCAAAATTATTATCATAGAAATATCATCTCGTTTAAGATATTGCGTGAATGAAAGTCAGGAATTTATATCCGGTATGGTTCAAATATAGTTCCAAGATTTCATTAAGTTTTCTGCAGAGCTTATTACAGCATCTATTATCTACTCTCTGCAGACCATCATTCGAGGATAGAAGTGAAGACTCAAGGGCAATCTCGAAATCACTGAAGGGGCCGACATACATTACTCTGAGTCGAAAGACTGAGTGAGAAACAAAATCTGGTTCGATACTTCCAATATACAGGGTGATTCAAAAGTACTTTGACAAACTTCAGGAGGTGTTTCCTCACAATATTCAAATATGAATTGTCCAAATAAATATATGTCCGGAAACGCTTCGTTTCCAAGATACAGGGTGTCGAAGTTTTATTTCTATTTTCGTTTTTTTCAAATAACTTTTGAAATACTATCCATAATAAAACGAAAATTGGTATGGAGAGGTTTTTTAAGGTGACGAATTCGAATTTGATATTACTATCGCTCTTACTCCTAGGGGGCGCCCCCTAACGTCTTTCTCTTTTTTGAAGATTCATAACTTCTACAGCAAAAACGTCGTTTTACTTTTTCGTAGATCGTCACATTCCCTACGAATTTGTTGCCAAACATGTTTGTGTGTCAATTTGTTACCGAGATATGGCGCTTCGAAGAATAGGTAATTTTTCAAATTTCGCCACAAAATGCATAATTCCACCCTATTTCTTCTGTTATACAATAATTATAATGAAATGTAGTTGCTATTATAATTCCTACTTGATATCACCAACTTTAGATAACCCCCACCCCTGCTTGCCCACCAGGTGTCAAGTCGTTCCTCCCAAGGACAAGAGAGTGTCGGTCCGAGGGGAGTGTGTGATCAGCTACAGCAGTAAAAAGCTGGAAAACAATAGATTTTGGAACACTGCTCCTGTGGAACTGCGGAATGCAAACGATGAGCCAATATTCAACATAGAAGGCTGAAATTTGTCTATTCTACCTGCGCTACCTATATTTATTCGTTTTCGATTTTTGAGG
The DNA here is from genome assembly GCA_958502065.1 of Chrysolina americana. NCBI lineage: Eukaryota > Metazoa > Arthropoda > Insecta > Coleoptera > Chrysomelidae > Chrysolina > Chrysolina americana. The sequence goes on along the minus strand of OY293421.1, from coordinate 38,325,168 downwards.
TCATATTAGATCACTTTTCATTTTATTCTTTCAACATGACTCCATTATTCATAAATTCCAAGAAGAAATCGAAAAATAGTAATTATAGAAGGGTATGAGTACCTCAGGTAGAATAGTCAAATTAGGTAATGAGAAAATTAAAATTAAGAATTGGTAAAAATGGGACAGAGAGTGTTTAACCACTCAGAGTATATACAAGAATAGCTCTTGAAGTGAATAATTTTGTTAGCGAAAGGAGCATCGAGTGTTAGTGACCAGAAATGCTGCGCCGGATGACATCCTCCATATAGTTTCCTGCAAGTGCAGCAAAGGCTGTGGCAGTGGAGCTTGCGGCTGCAAGAAAGCAGGTCTCCGATGCTCAGCAATGTGCAAGCACTGCACAGGCCACTCCTGCGAAAACACCCCCGCAACTGATTTGATCGAGGAAGACTCACCAGAAATATTGGACGAAAACGACCACAGCGACATCATTGACAGCCTTATCGCTCAGGAGGACGACGAGCTGTTACGAGCAGAACCGACGGCTAAGAAATCTCGGCAGGAAATGTAATGAGTACAAATGAGTACCTACCCACTATGATTAGCTATAATATCTTTATTCCTCAATATAATATATGCCTTGAGAATAACTTAATATTGTTAATTAAATTATTCACGAAAGGACTACGTCTTTTTTTCTTCCTGTCCTTGGATAATTATGTAGGGGAACGGGGGGATATCGATCCAAAAACTAACTGATATCAATATCAAAATGATGTGAAAAGGTATGGTTGGCTTTCATCAGAAAGTTAGCTTTTGAGAATTGGGGTTGGGTGGGGGAAGGAGGAGTGGGGTGTCCAAAGTTGGTGACTTCAACTAAGAACCATAATTACTACAACATTTCATCATAATTCGGGTATAACAGATGAAATAAGCTGTAATTTTGCACTTTTTGTCATTTCTTAGCAAATTTTGACACATGACCTTTTTTTTGACGTGCCATATCTCGTTAGCGAATTTACATACAAACTTTTTTTTCAGTGAAAATCGTATAGAATTTTACGCTTTACAAAAGAGTATCGACATGTTTTTTCCGTAGAAGGTAAGAGAAAAAAGTAATCAAAGAAAACCGGAGAAAAGTCAAAAATTTTGCAGTTTTTTCCCCCTACTTTTTTCGCACAGGGTCCTCGAGGTCCAAAACTTGAAAAAATGTTGATTAACCATCCCTGAAGAACCTCCTGAAGTTTCATTAACTTCCGACCTTTTTCCACTTATCCCCACTTTTTTCAACCTGTCGACTAAACTAATAGCTGCTATACCCTTCCAATTACTCGGCAGTACTTGTTCTCACATCTGCTAAGTTCCCAACTTACATTGAAAAACTTACCGTGGCATGAAAACGCAGTGTTATTAGTACCTAACTGATTCATAAGGGACACGGAATCATTTCTGAAAAAAATATTATGTCAAATTTTCAAATTCAAGACCATCTTCATCTATCTCGAAGATCTATAACGGCGTATTTTGTGTAACTGAAAACGCCGAGAGATCAGTTATGGGAACCATCTCAAAGTCTTTGTTAAGCGTACTAATTACTAGGGCTTCGCGAGACCAAGACCAGGACCAAGACTGATCAGTCTCGGTCTCGGTCTCGGTCTCGGTCTCGGTCTCGGTCTCGGTCTCGGTCTCGGTCTCGGTCTCGGTCTCGGTCTCGGTCTCGGTCTCGGTCTCGGTCTCGGTCTCGGTCTCGGTCTCGGTCTCGGTCTCGGTCTCGGTCTCGGTCTCGGTCTCGGTCTCGGTCTCGGTCTCGGTCTCGGTCTCGGTCTCGGTCTCGGTCTCGGTCTCGGTCTCGGTCTCGGTCTCGGTCTCTTGATAGTCTTGGTCTTGGATCAAAAGGCGACTAGAAATTTGAATAATTCAATTCAATTCTCCAACAGCTTATATGCATGTAAGTCTTGAACAATTGTCAATTTGTACGTGTAAAGTAAGAGAAAATAATTTTTCATTTTACTATAAAAATATAAGGTAAGCTCGGGTAAGTGTGAATTTGGGGCAAGTGTGAGTTTGCTCGCTATATTCGCTAAACCAGGCGACAGCCCAATGCCATCTATTCACGATTAGCGTACACTCATAATGAATCCATAACCATTCTTGAACTGTAGGAGCCATTTCTCAGCAGGAATTTTCTCCCATACACGTACTTGCAGAAGTGTTCAACTTCTTTGACAACAGCCAACAGCTCATGCCTGCTGACATGGTAATTCCGCTCTGGTTTATAAAGAGTCTTGCTGAAGTAATCGATGACCTTCTCCTGTCCATCCTGGATCTGAGACAGGACAGCTCTAAGTCCCACATTGCTTGCGTCCGTATCCAAAATGAATTTTTCGTCCGGAAGAGTTTAGCTCAGAATTGATGCGTTGATCAATGCTCCTTTCAGCTTCCTGAACGAGTCTTGGCATTCTTCAGACCACTGGAACTTTGTTCGCCCTTCTGTAAGCCTGGTCAGCGGTTTGGTACAAATCGGCGATAGAAAGTGCACAAGCCACGAAAACTTCGAAGCTGGTGTATGTCTTTCAGAACAGGCCATTCCTTAACAGCTTTGATTTTCTACTCATCAACTGCCACTCCTTTCCCAGAAACAACGTAGCCGAGATATCGTACTTCTTTTGGAAACAGATGACACAGTTATGTCGTCGAGATACACCAGACACGTCTTCCATGAGAATCCCTTCAGAACCGTCTCCATCAATCTTTCAAATGTGGTTGGGAACGTATGTTTGAGTTCATGCAAAATCATTTTCATGCGTTTAAAGTGACATAGAGCGATACAAACACCGCGCATTGAAGAGAGATATAACATTGATATCGCACGCGTCAAAACTCAACCATACGGCTCCACCATCTGAGCCATCTGGCCTCTCATTAAAATATGTTTGATAAATATTATATTAATGGCATTCATATTTTTCATACTCATTTCATTTTTTTGGTAGTAAACTTTCCAGTATATTATTTGTACTCTTTGTAATTTCAGGTGGTGTATTTTCACACTCTGATTCTGAATCACTAGATAAATTCATGACACTTTTTATATTTTTTAATGAAAACGTGACAGCAATAATTTTGACAATGTTATTATTGCTAACCAGTGTGAGAATATTATTTTTCTACAACCACACTCCAAAACATGCTTTTCTGCATAGTTTTACGTTCGCAAACATGATTATTTCTCACAATAATTGAAATTTGACATTAGTGTGCCGCAAAGTGACATTTCTGTGCCACAAAGTGTCATTTCTGTGCCAAAATTTTTCAGTACCTAATTTCTAAGCAATACAGTTTTCGTGACAGCAAGGTGAAAGTATATTTTGAAAATTCTGCATTTCTAAGGGATATTCGATCAGGCAACTTCAAGAATGAATAGACAAAGTCTATTGGTTTATATAATATGAGGGAAATTGTCGTACAAATTCATAATATTTTGAACAAAAATTATAGACATCACTACTGCTGTCTCAAATACCCACATACACACTATCCATTGCTAGGCAACGGAGCAACATCTATCGAATCATTTGAATGTCAACAAACGTCAAGCATAAAATATTCGTAAAATATTCTTGTCCCGTCATTTTTTAATGAGATTGAACTGAAATGGATAGCGAAATTTCTGAAATTGAAAATACTCCTCCAGAACTAAGAGAACAAGAGAACAACAACATTGTCATTGAATTTACTACCTTCAATTTCAAGTGGAAAATATGAAAATGCATGCAAACAGGTTATAGTATAGTATTATTTTTAGCAAAAAGGGTGTTGTAGAGAAAGTATAGTGTGTAAGACGAACAGAAATGCAATTTCTCACTCGTTTGAATTGCAGCACTCGCTTGCGCTCGTGCCGCAACTTTTTCAAACTCGTGAGAAATTAGCACTTTTCTGCACTTGTTGCACAATATACTATTTATTACAAGAGAGAGAATGCAAATACATTTGAATTGCATGGGGCAGAGGTGTTGCAGAATATTTCTTCAATCTAAAGAGAGAGAATTCCAGCATTCTGTAATCAAATTTCATTTCAGAATTAGCAAATTCTGTGATGATCGTGGAGAAAAGTTTTTCTTCTCTAAGGCAGATCAAAACAAAACGCAGAAAAGAAAATTATTCAAACAATGAAATTATAATAGATTGTAAAAGCAGGTTAGACATCCTTTTGGTGTTATCACAACACAATGTCCAATACAAACATGTCTACAACGAAGTAAGAAATGAATACAACAATTTATTAATCAACGCCAAAAAGGATTCATACTCAAACAGAATCACCCAATCTGATAATAAATCGAAATGCATGTGGAGCATTTGTTCCGAAATTACAGGAAGAGTTCGAAATGAAGAATGTTGCATAAAGGGCAACCCTGACTAAATAGTGAAAGATTACAATAAATACTAATTAAACATTCTTCCACAATTACTAGCAAATTCCTCAAACATTCTGTTTCAGTGTGATATCCCAGAAAATAACCAGTCGATGTTCGTTCGACCTGTATCAGCAAATGAAATCATTGAATTATCTAAAAAACTAAAGAATAAACATTGTAGTGGAAAAGATGGCATTCCGACCAGCATTCGTGCTAGGAATCGCACGTTAAAAGGTAAGACCTCGTTAATCCTTAGCTCGCACAAGTTTCGACTTCTGAGGGCGTTCGTAGAGGGATGACAGCTGGTTAACGGAAAAAAACATTAAAAAAAAATTAAATTATGAAAAAGAGCCTAATTGCTATTAGTGAAACCATATCCTATATCATAAATAATTCAAATCAAAAAAGGCGATCCAGAGAATTTAGAAAATTATCGACCAATATGCATCCCCCAAGTTTTTCAAAAATTTTCGAGCTAGCAATGTCAATGAGAACCATAGAATTTATGAATCAATGTAACTTATTCAGTAGGTTTCAACATGTATACTTACAGGGTAGGTCAACGCAAACGGCCATATATGAATTTACACAAAACATAACGAATATGATGGAGAAAAAATTGATAGCTCTTGGCATGTTCTTGGATCTATCCAAAGCGTATGACTGCTTGAATCATCAATTGATGTTAATGAAATTAGAAAAATGTGGCATAAGAGGTTCAGCTCTGAAATGTGTTGAATCCTATCTGTCAGAACTCTTTCAATCAGTTGAAATCAAACGACATGTAAATGGAAAAAATTTTTGTAATCTGCAATAAAGCTGTTCGTAATTATTATTATTATTATAGATTCATAATTCCAGGAGCATCGAATATTTCAAATCTCTCTGATAGGAATAAATCTCACGAGAGAAATCCTCGATTCGGATTTTATACAGAAACAAAACACATACATTTTCCTATTATAAGAATCGGATTTAGTCGGATGGATCCCATCAAAATGCTTTTATCTATATACGTGGGAACAGCGATGTGGGGAATTGTTTCCTATTTCACGTCTTGATACTTCAATGCAATTCACTTTGGTATATAATTTTTCGTGGAAAACTGAATTTTGCTCCTTCCAGTGGTGAATCCAACAGATGTAAAACCCAGGTGTGGAATGGTTGAAAAATTTGAAAAGGATTTTCTGTCGAGTTGAATAACATTCATGGAAAGAAAGTCTTCTGTAGTAGTAGTAGTTGTTTGAAATTGAACGGTAATTTGTTTTTCTATTCAACAATATAATTCAATTGTATTCCATATCATTTGTTCAAGACACAGTACATGTGAACTATTCAGTTCTAAACAGAATTATCAGCAATTTTTCAAATGTCTTCGCATATTCTTGATATTTATGAAGTCACTGTACGACACTAATCTTCAGTTGTTTGAAGTAGATCAAAATAATTGGGCTATGTGATAAACACTCTTGATTTCAGTTGTTTCCGGAAGAAGAAGTCTAATAATGATAGGAGATCAAGCAGGCCATTCTATTGGTCCTTGCCTTCCAATCCATTTCCATGAGAAATTATCTTCCAACAATTGACGTACGTACGTACTTCTCGTTAGGTGAGCTTACCGTCAAGTAGATTAACATCATCTTCAAGTGGTTGAGTGATTCTGTAGTGTGTAAAGTGGTTGTGTGATTTTCTCAGCTTCCATGTAAAATTCAAAATGTAAACACTTTTGCACAAAGTCTTTCTCTTTGATGTCATTGGAGTAAATATTGAGTCATCTTTTGAGCTTGTTCTCTCGTATCTTCACTCTGATCTTCACCAAGAGAGCTGAAAATTTCAAATATTTCAATATGTTTCTTAAAGTTGTATTATCTTTCATCAAGCTATACTATTAGATGATCTAGAATGTTTTACAGTCTGTAGCTCTTTAGTGGCACCAAGCAAGTCCAGTTCATCTTTTTGCGAGGTTTCACTTGTTTTGTTCACTCTTTGTAATCCATCATTCCAAATAAGTGTTAGTAGAATTGTTGGGAAGTTGTTCATTGTATTTCTGAACCCTTGAGCTAACAACCGTTTATAAGGAGGAAAAAATACACCTTGATTTTCTGTATGTATTTGATTTTGTTTGCCCTACTTTTGACATCTAGACATTAACTTGTTCCGGACTGATCTTCTCTTGCGTCTCCAAGCCCTTGCGTCCCTAGACGATTTTCCATTTTGCCCAGTTATAGAAGTTGATTTGCCAAGTGTCAGCCTCTTCTGGGAATATCCGCATCCACCTGTGCCACTCCTTGTGGTTTCAGGGCATTTGTGTCATGAAGCACCGTGCAGGTTCTGATACCATCTGTTAGTGTTTGGATGCGAACCTCTTCTGCAGTCAGATCGACATGTGGCATATCTTTCACTTTTGTTACTTTGTTAACTAGCTTTGTTAAAAGCATTGACGCCGAAGATTAGATACAACACAGCATGCCTTCTTGACATGTTTCCTCTCCAGGTGGGCTCACTGCTCTCATAGCAATGTTGAAGACCATATCTAATTTCACACCACCTTGCCTCAATTAGAGTGGGTCAGTTGTGGATTAGCGGTCAACATAAGATCTTTATGCAAAAAGCCTCTTAGTCATCGACCTTCTGAAATCATATTTTAGGTCGTTCCTTAGAATCTACAAAGTTTCTGCTAGATAAATGTAAGTAGAAATAAACATATGGATAACTACAGATTTTTGTGCAAGACTGACTTAAATGGACTTGTGTAGTACTGCCTTCAATCATCTTGATGTGTCAACTGCATATTCCACAACATGTGTACTTCTTGTTGGATTTGTTGAATATTTAATATTGAAACAAGAAGTGAGGTACTGGTAGCTAGCTCTTATTAAAAAAAGCCTCTTATGTACACCTAAAATTGATACTGACAAAGAGACTATCAACTGGATACATATAAAATTTTATGGGCCGTGATGCTCGTGTGGTAGAGCGCTCGCCTTATAAGCATAAGGTCGGGGGTTCAAAGCCCAGCACGGCCATCGTTCCCGGATGTTTTCCTTGCTCGCACAAGCTCCTAGAAGCTTCTGAGGGGTTTCTCTCTAGAAACCTAGAAGATTTGTTACAAAACAAAAATAAAAAAAAAATAATAAGTAAATGAGTACCAGAGTAGCAAATTCTAGTCGTAGTCTAGCTCTTTCTTCTGGAGTAAGCCATATTCTGGAAGACAGTGAGGTAATACTAACAAATATAAGTACATGGCGGAGTCCCTTACCAGTAAATGGTATATTATATAACAAGGGATTAAAGTGAATGTTTCAATTCCGCACGTGATGTTTATTGGCTGAGGGCTCGCAGAGCCCAAGGGCCGATAATCATGTAAGGGATAAAATATCTCTTTAGTCCTGAGGCATATACGCTATTTTTTGCACTTCCCTGTATTATAACTTTCAACATTGATAGAATTAATAATTTTGATGAGTTATATAAACACGGTACTTGGATTACTCAATAGGTAACGTTATAGCAACAGTGTCAACAAAAGTATTCAATTGAGTGACATTTCAATTATTGTTGACATCTAAACGAATCGTAACTTAACTAACAGGATATCCAAGAAAATGAATCAAGAAATGAATGAATCTATAAATTTTTGAATAGATAAGACAGCTGACATGATAATTGTTGCCTTAGTTATTAATAGTGTAGCTGCGGTAAAGTTTGATTTTTGCTTTATGTCCCTAGTGAGTTGAAATGCAACTTTTTCCCCCTAGGGACTAAAAGATACGGTTTAGTCCCTGACTTTATTCCGGAAAGTGCAAAAAAAATTTAAGATCTCAAAGATGTATTGTCTCACGTTTCTAAAGTGAGCAGATTTTATTTTATTATATTTTCTCAACCAAGTGAACCAGTTGACGACGAATACCTGCCCGATGATCAAGTATATGGAGATTAAAATTTAATAATAATAATAATTTCTTGTTGCGAGTATTTCAAGAATTGAGTATGTCATAAAAAATAGATAAATGTTACTTATTCAAACATAAAGGTATCAACTGAATGGTTGTAGTCATTTCTTGTACCATGCCATAGTTTTATAGTCAACAGCATGCTTTGAGTCATTATTATTATTCACATTGCTAGGTTTCATCGACATGAAAACTGTGCTAGAAAAGACTTTGTACCGGCGACAACTAAAGAACTTTGAAATCTGTTGGTACACGCTTGGCTTCTTACAAGTAGGAGGTCTATTGGTGCTTTATACAGTATCCACTTCAACCGTAGGCATTAGAGGTGTTAACAAAGTTGTAGCACAGTATACTTGAGGTTGAAAAATGTAATAATTGAAGGTCAGTACCCTTTTTAACCTAAACGGTTTAAATTTATACTGTAGGACAAGTAGCTCAAGTGAGTTAACTATAATATTTTCTTTCCAGGTTGATAGTACAATGAAGAAGTCGAAAGTGACGTGAGGTTATGCGGTTTCAATCAATGAGAAGCTAATATGTGCAAGCTTGAATCTTGCCATGCATATAAGGACTGATCTTTCTTGCTGTCTCCTAGGATTTGGCAGGTCGGTGTCTCCTGGTTGTATCTCTGTAAAGTTCTAACTAAGCAAGCGTCATGCTAGTAAGCGTAAGCGTGAACTAAGGATAAGCTTCATCACCAAGGATAATAAATTCAGTTTCAGGTGTCAGTGGATACTGGAACCTTTAGACCGTGAAGGCTGGAGCTTCCTAGGTGGTAGATGTAAGCTTGAACCCTTTAGCAGACTACAGATGTGCAAGCAGAGGGGAGGAAGAAGAAGCCCAAAAAGGCCTAAAATACATATAATAGCGGTATAAGAATGGGGCTACAAAGGAAGCTGTAAGCTTCTCATATGAGATGGCAGCGGCGTCCTTACCTTATTAGGTGGTGGGTGGCCTCGTAGAAGTTAGTTCGACAATTGATTTGCGAAATTCCAAATGTAATGGTAAATAATCACCAAAGATAATATAAATTACAAAATTATTGTCGTTCCATTCTTTTCTGGCATACAAAAATCCACTTTATCGTGATTATGAGCACATGCTTCCATAAAGGTTACCAAAAAAAGAAAGAGAAAGGCAGATCATAACTGAGACAAAAGGTAAGTTCCATCCTCGAATTTCAAAAGATGACAGAATGTGGCCTCAGCTCGGAGGGCAGGCTGGCCAAATCGGAGCCGAAGGGATATATGAAATGAAATATAGTTTCATAGTGTTTATACAGTTTCCATCAATCATTAAAAATATGTCCAGACGTTAAACTCGCTTCGTGTAGGAACACCTTAATCCAGTAACATCAACTCCATTACCATTCTTAGTCATAACTGAATACAATGTCCCATTTATATGTAAATATAGGGCTTCTTACTTCGATCGTTTCGTGAGCAGCCAGAAAACACGTTCGGAAGTTTCGCGATTTCGGAAACTGCATGTCGTGCTCCGTGCCTGGAGCAATTTCAAAGTTTTTATGTGTTAACTTGTTGTTTATATCGAGTATATTGTCTCGGTTCAGGACTTCCATTATATGAGACGGGGATGAGCGGTGGAATTTAATTAATAATCGCCTGCAACGTTTTATCGCGGTTAAAATGAAATAGAGTTTTAGGTAGAGTTGCGAGTTTTTAGTCCATATTTCGGAGGTTACTTCCATTAATTCGTTAATGGCAGAGATTTTTCACTTTACGTGGCAGATTACTGACGGAGACCTCCACAACGGCTTGCTTATGCCTTTTGCAACCTACCAATGTTGTGTATGTATAATAATAATAGCCGTCCTCTACCCGCGCAGGCTATACCTTTGGGTACACTCAGGGAGTATTATTATTATTATTATTATTATTACTCCTGAGAATATATAAACATGTAGTTGTTCAATAAAAAAGTTAAAAAAAAGTTCCCATTGGCATTCATCACATTTTATCGAGTCTATTGAATCATAGAAACCAAGTTCAACAGGTTGTGGGTACTGAAGGTCGTAAACTTAAAAACAGAAAAATCCTGATATATCCAATTCTTGCAAACATATACGTCAATTTTACATAAAAACGTTAGTATATTCAAGACTATGGCTGCTTCAAATGTGGTAATGGAAGATAACATCCAAATAGAAAAACTCCGTGACTGCAATAATTTTCAATTATGGAAGTTTCAACTCACTATTCTGCTCAAGTCGCATGGGCTTCATGATATCATCATTGGAAACTCAGTGGCTCCAGTAAAGGACGACAAGAATCCAGACTCGTGGACATAATGGATGAGGAGAGATGCTAAGATTCAGAAGTTCATTATTACGATGATCGAGAGGAAGCCAATGTTGCATATTTTGAATTGTTCCACTTCTGAAGAAATGTTGATAAACTCTGTGCTATTTATGAAAGAGACAATGAACAACAAAAGTGTGCACTTCTCCAAGAATTTTTTAATTATCGCTATGAAAGGGGAACTACTGATATCGCAATTCATATATGCAAAATCGATAATTTAGCATTCAAATTGAAGACATTGGATAGTAATATTGATGACACGATGCTTACGTCCAAAATGCTCGTTACGTTACCCGAACATAACAAACATTTTGTTTGCGCTTGGGAATCCACTACGAGTTCTGAAAAATCTCTAACAAATCTCACGGCACAATTACTTGCAGAAGAATCCCGTGTAAAATCATGTGAAAGTAAAGTGGCTACTGCATTTGAAAGTACAGAACTGAAATGTTTCAATTGCCAAGGTAATCATCTAGCAAGAAACTGTAGGAGGAAACCTGTGGGAAAACGATATCCAAAATGTACAATATGCGTAAAGAATAATCATTTTTTTTGTAACAAATTTGATTTGAAAAAATCCCCGAACAATGATGACAATCCCAGAAGTTAAATTGCTTTTATGGCTGGTGATGAATGTTTTACTAGTTCTGTCAATATTTGGATAGCTGATTCCTATATCTCCATCCCATATGACGAACGATAAAAGCAGTTTCAAGGAAGTCTGAAATATCCTTCATAGCTGTTGCCAAAGAAGCTGAGTCAATGATTTCAGAAGGAATCGGAAGATTCTCATTCAATAATTATTGTGTACTCAAAAACGTTCTGTATGTTCCACAACTTTCGGAAATTTATTATGTATAAACGTCATCACCGAAAATAATAGTATGGTTAATTCACGAATGACAGTGTCATTGTAGCTGTTAATGAAGAAATCGTACTTTAAGAGAATAAAAATGAAAATGGGGTTAACTCATTCCAATTCAATCGACCAAAACAAGAAGCCTTGAATGTGGAGAAAGAAGAATTCGCATATGAAGGGCATCGTAAATTCGGCCATCTCAGTGTTTCAAATATATCCAAATTGGTCAAAATTTCAACCGGCATGAGCACAAGTGAAGGAGATATTAAAAAACTAGAAGGTGTTTGTAATACATGCATGAAAGCGAAACAAACTAGAAAGCCATTTTCTGAAGAAAGAACCCGAACTAAAAGACCCCTACCCCTAGTTCATACCGATGTTTGTGGCCCCATCTCTCCAAATACATGGGACAATGAGAAATATTTCGAAATACTAGATGACTATAGTCACTTCATAATCATCTCCTTGTAAATAATGTATTTGATAATTTGATCCAACTTCTTATTATGAGTGCAGTTGAGCCATATTCCGAAAACATTTGTTTATTTTTATATTTCAGTTTTTTTTTTAGTTAGTGTGAATAAAAACCGAATTATTTTTTATGTGTCAGATAAAAATAGCTTGGTTTGAATGTGAGGTCGTTATTGCCGTCCTTAAATGAAATTAAGCAAATTATCACCAATCAAGATTTTAATATATTTCGCTGTTGTGATACTTGGTTACAAAAAATATACCCTATGGTTATAGTTTGTTAAGAAAAGATAGGGAGCAAAGAGGTGGTGGACTTATGTACATAGATAGCAAAATATGAGAAAACATATTTGAGATAAAATCACCACGAACAACTTTGGATCAAAATCATCATGAAAAATAAGGCTATTGCGGTTGGTGTGCTTTATAAATTACCACAGCGGAATTTCTAAGTGAATTAGAAGATAGCTTCGGATATATTTGGCCTAGCGTAGATGATATTATTGGAATGGGAGATATAAATATTAACCTTCTAGATCTAGAAAATGTTAGTACTGAAATTTTTTTTTCCATCTTAGAATCTTTCAAGCTGAAACAAGTAGTGGGTTTCCCAACAAGAATAACATCAACTACGGCAACGCTGTTGGATGTTATCATTACTAGTTGTGAAAAGGAAAGAGGTGGAAATCTAGACAGTAGCGGCATATCTGATCACCAAATTGTCTGTCTCAAAACTCAAATTGAAAAAATTGAAAGGGAACCCAAAATATGCATATATAGAAGTTTCAAATCTTTTGATCAAAAATCTTTTCTAAACGATCTTTATGCTACCCCATTTTTTAGGGTCTTCGATTAGGAGTCCGCAGATGAGAAGATTTCATTTCTTGTTAACTGTGTCATTAACTTTTTTGATAGGCCTGCTCCAATTGTTACGTCTAGAGTAACAAAACCGAATAGCTTAGAGATAAGGCTTTAAGAAAATATAGAAAAACGAGATCTGATGTTCATCTGAAATATTACAGGAAATTGAGAAATTATGTAAACAAAGCCATAATAAATGAAAAAAAGGCTTACTTTACACATCAATTCAATTCATGTGATAGTAAACAGTTCTGGAAAATACTAAAGGCAAATAATTTTATATCAAAGATATCATATGAATTACCAGAGAATATGAAAAGTGTAAATGAAATTAATGACTATTTTGTTAACTCAGTTTCTTTTGCAGAACCTCCAAATAAACTTTAGAACTTTTACAATAACTGTCTAATCAATGAAGAAACCTTTCAGTTTTCAGAAATAAATGACTTATTCGTGTATGAAGCAATCAGCAACATTAAGACTAATGCCAAAGGTTGTGATGAACTAAATTTGAATCTGATTAAAATGTGCTGCCCACATATTGTACCTTATATAACACACATAATCAATTTTTGCTTAACAAATAAAGTCGTTCCACAGGTCTGGAAAGTAGCAGTGGTGCGAGTACTTCCTAAAAAAGCAGAACCAAAATAACTTATAGACTTACGAGCGGTGAGTATTTAAAGTACTAGAAAGAGCTATAGAATACCAGTTGAAAGAACATCTCGAGAAGTATTCATTACTGCCTAAAATTCAATCCGGATTCCGGAAAGGTTTTAGCTGCACCTCTGCTCTTCTGCATATAGTGGATGAAATCATTAGGGCAAGAGATCAAGGTTTGTGTACTACTGCTTTGGTACTCCTAGATTTTAGTCGTGCTTTCGATACAATAAATCACTCACTCTTATTGGCTATTCTACATTATATGGGCTCATCTGAACATGCAATAAGGTTATTTGAGAACAAAAAGTATGTATTTACAATAGGTACTCTACAACTTTGAACATCAGATCAGGTGTACCACTAGGTTCAATTCTTGGCCCACTTTTTTTTACTTTGTACACCTCCACCATTTTGGAATTACTTAAACACTGCTCGATTCACTGCTACGCAGATGATAGGCAGATCTGTTACAGTTTCGAATCAATTAATGCTCAGGCAGCAAATGCGTTGATAAATGATGACCTGAATAGCTTCATTGAAGCAGCCTCATCTCATTGTCTGCAGATTAACATGAGTAAATCGAATGTGATGTTATTTGACTCGAGAAATGATAGAGTACGTGATGAAATATATATTACTATAAATAATGAGGTATTAACAGTAGTGAATCAAACAAAGAATCTCGGAGTTATATTAGATACTGAACTAAGGTTTGAAATGCATGTTAATAAACTTGTGCAAAGATCATACTCAGCACTGAAGACTATGTTCGGTGCTAGGCATGTTCTGTCCCATTCTATCAAATTAGTTTTGTGTGAGACGAATATATTATCAATATTCAATTTTGCTGACTCGCTCTATGGCCCTAATCTCACGCAATAGTATAAAAAAAAGATTCAAAAATTCAAAATTCTTGTTTAAAATTTGTATATGGTATTCGTAGGCGTGAAAGAATATCTCATAAACTGGTTGAAGCGAATTGGCTTAATATGGATAGACGAAGATTGTTACATGCTGCGTACCTGTTTCATAAACTTATATTAACTAAACAACCAAGTTATCTTTATCGTAAGTTAACATTCCGCACAAATGTTCATAATCTAAATATAAGGTATAGAGGTAATTAAACACCACCAAAATTCAGAACAGAATACTTCAAGCGTTCATTTTCTTTTCAAAGATGCAAAATATATAATTGCCCTCCACTGGACATAAAAAACTGACAATAACAAAGTTAAAAAACCATCTTTTTGATCAACATTGATATATCTTCATGGATAGTAAAGGTGATGGCGATTCTCACATTCATGACAATTTTCCATATAAGAACACTAAACACATTTATAACACATATATAGCAGGGTATGTTTTAGGGTTGAGTGGAAGAGCAGCCTAGATCTTAGATTGAACTCCGATCTTTTCTTATAATAATAAAAATTTACCTGTAAATGTCTCTTATATTTATATAGGTACGCTAAATCTCTATAACACAAGATAACGCGAGAGCGCGTATTCATGCTTTTTGTTGATCTTATAATTTATATAGGTACGATAAGTCTTTATAACACAAGATAACGCAAGCGCGCGTTTTCATGCTTTGGGTTTCTCTTATATTTATATAGGTACGCTAAGTCTCTATAACCTGTAAATGTTCCAATTTGAAGAGATAAAGACGACTAATATTAATATTATCTATCCAATCGAAAATAAGTTCGAAAGTGCTGGAATCATGAAATATTTTGTCAAAGATGCCGAAGCTAAATGGAACCTACGGATATGGAAATTCAGATGCGACAACAGTGGAGAATACATTGACAAACGTCTCCAAAGCTGGTGTAGAGAAATGGGAAATTTCTTGGACTATTCAATTCCTTATTCAACTCAACTGAATGGCAAACCAGAAAGAATCCAAAGAACCTTGATGGAAAAAGCCAGAGCACTGATAGCCGATTCACTATTGAATAAAGAAATGTGGGGAGAGGCAGTTTGTTGTGCAGCTTATTTAGCAAACGGAGTCCAACAACTGCATTGGAAGTCATTCCCGCTGAAAAATGTTATGAAAAAAGGCCACACTTGTCCAGATTACAAATTTTCGGTAGTGTTGCTCACGCAAGAAAACTCGGATACCTCCGAAAACTGCATGATCGAAGTGAAAAATATATTTTTATCGGCTACAGCAATAATGGATACAGACTTTGGAATGAGGAGAAAAAAGAAGTAATTTCATCAAGAGATGTTGTTTTTGACAAACCTGCGCTAAAAATGTCATTAAAACGTCAGTTGATTTCAAATACAGAAATAATGCACTTGGAAGAGAACGAAAATATTGACAAACTCGAAAATCGAGAAAATTTAGAATCATAAATCAACATACACGAGGAGAATGAAGAAGTATTACGTAATGAATATTTGTCATGGAATGAAGATATCGAAACTCTCCAGCCAACACGTCAGAGCCAAAGAAATAAAAAAACTACAAACAAATTTCCAGATTTCGTTATGTTCAATGAGGATACACAAGCATTACTTACTTATGAAGAAGCCATCACAGGCCCCGAAAAAGATAAATGGATTGAAGCAATCATAGAAGAGAAAAAATCCATAGAGAAAAACAAAACTTGGTGTCTAGTTGATACAACGCAAGCTGATGGAAGAAAAATTTTGAGCAGTAAGTGGATATTCAAAGTGAAAGAAGACGGAAGATAAAAAGCACTATTGGTAGTGAGAGGTTTCGAGCAAAAATATGGCATCGATTATTTGGAAAAATTCAGTCCAGTGATAAACGCAACTTCCCTGAGAATTTTGTTTGCCATAGCAATTCAACAAAAAAAAAAGATGGTGAAGTTTGATGTGAAAACTGCATTTTTATATTGAGAAATCGAAGAAAACATCTTCATGAAGGTTCCAGAAGGATATAATATGACAAATAAAATATGCAAACTGGAAAAGTCATTATATGGTCTCAAACAAGCACCTTTGTAATGGAACCGACGTTTCACAAACTTCCTGAAAAGTAATGGACTGAAATCAATTGAAAGCGAACAATGTATATTCAGAAATGATTCTAGCCATTTACGTAGATAAAGGCATTCTACTTGGAAGTAATTTGAAAGAAATTAAGGGCTTCTTGTCAAAATTCAAAGAAGAATTCGAAATGGTCATCAATTATGAAATGGACAGTTTTTTGGGAATGAAAATCGAAATATTTCCAGATTACATCAAAATATACGAGAATGATTACTCTAGACGAATTTTGGCGAAGCCAACTTTCCATACCGAGAGCCGAAAGGAAGCGTACTATGTTTTTATCGAACAAGACCCGACCGGTCGTGGCATATTCCAGTTGGTTATGGAAGCAGATATCTTGAGAGTACGTCCGTGTCAGATGTTGCGAATGTCGAACAAATTTTCAGATATCTGAATGGAAATATGGATCTCGGCATTGAATTTAGAAGGAAAGGTGAACTCAAAGTCGACGCATATCGTGATGCAGATTTCGCTGGTGATCTACAATCGAGAAAAAGCACTACTGGATATGTCATAATGTTTTGTGATGGACCTATCAGTTGGTGTTCGAGAAAGCAACCAGTTACCGCACTTTCTAGTACTTTTGGTTTACTGGAAATAGGTTATGAAAATGAGGCGATTTTGATAGTACCATTTTTGTTTTGCGGAAATGCGTTGTTGCCAAGTTTTGGTAACTTCGGATTACTGGAAATCTGATATGAATCGAAATGAAAATTATATCATTTAATCATGTGGTTGTTGCCATGAAATTTTGCCTTTGCAGAAATGCGCTGTTGCCAAGTTGTGGGCGAGGAAAATTATTCAGAGAAGTTTAACACATACTTTTTTTGGAGAATTTTTTAAAAAATCTTTAGTCGATTTGAATAGTACCTACCGATTATTTTTGTTTTGCGGAAATGCGTTGTTGCCAAGTTTTGGTAACTTCGGATTACTGTAAATCTGATATGGACATGAATCGAAATGAAAATTATATTATTTAATCATGAGGTTGTTGCTATGAAATTTTGACTTTGCGGAAATGCGCTGTTGTCAAGTTGCTGATATTATATAGGTACGCTAAGTCTGTATAACACGAGATAACGCGAGCAAAGCGAGCGCGCGTTTTCATGCTTTTTGTTGATCTTATATTTATATACTTTTTGTTTACATGGAAATGAATTTGCTGTGAAACTCTCAATCATGCATAGGCCGTGAGCTTTAGTAAGCTCATTTGTGTCCTAGAATGCAGAAACTCAACATCATAACGTTGTATCGCATCATTCAGACATTTCAAGAATTTCTAAAGTGCAGTACAGCAAACATAGCTGAAAGTGTGAAAATATGTATGCCCACGATGCGCATATTAGTCGTATGACGGAACATAGTCCGTGATATATCCAGTGATAAAATACTTGGCAAAAAACTTTGGCTCATGAAGTGGGAATTTTGCACTTTCAGGTGCATTTGGTAAACTGTACATAATTTGAACTCAAAGTGAGATTGATTTGAAGAAACAGAAACAATTAATTCTTATTTCAACGTGTTCCAGTGCATTTTCGCAAAGTGGAAAAATAGTAAGATTTATTTAATTGAATAGTATGGTATATCTATTCACAGAAATGTTCCCATATCAGATTTTCAGTCATGCGAAGTGACCAGAAATTGGCAACAGTGTATTCCCACAAAACAAAAATGGTAATATTAGAATTGCCTAAGGACCCACAATCGCGATGTATAGCTGTTTTCATTTCGAATCAAATTTTCAGTAATCCGAAGTGAACATAACTTGACAATAGCGCATTTCCGCAAAATAAAATTGGTACCACTAGAATTTGGTGAGAACCCACAATCCCGACGTTCAATTGTTTCTTTCTTATTAGCTTTCCAGTAATCTGAAGTGAGCATAACTTGGCAACAGTGTAGTTCCGCAAAACCAAACTGGTACCATTAGAATTGATTGAGGGACCGCAATCGTAACGTCTATTTTTTTCAATATCATATTTCCAGTAATCCGAATCAAATCAAATTTTCAGTAAACCGAAGTGACCATAACTTGGCAATAGCGCATTTGCGCAAAACAAAATTGGTACCATTAAAATTTGGTGAGAACCCACAATCACGACGTTTAATTGTTTCTTTCATACTAGATTTCCAGTAATCTGAAGTGAGCATAACTTGGCAACAGCGCATTTCCAAAAAACTAAAATGGCACCATTTGAATTGGTTGAGGGCCCACAATCGCGACGACCATTTTTTTAATATCACATTTCCAGTAATCCGAAGTGACCAACTTGGCAACGGCGCATTTCCGCAAAACCAAAATGGTACCAATAGAATTGGTTGAGGGTCCCCAATCGCGACGTCCATTTTTTTAATATCAATTTCCAGTAATCCGAAGAGATCAACAAGGCAACAGCGCATTTCCGCAAAATAGAAATGGTACCATTAGAATCGGCTGAGGTCCCACAATCGAGACGTTCAATTTGTTTTTCCATATCAGATTTCCAGTAAACCAAAGTTCAGCCGCGGAGTATATAGCAGCAGCTAAATGTTGAAAAGGACTTTTATACATCAAAACTTTCGTTGAATCGTTGATTTCGAAAAAATTGACAGTGACACTACACGTCGATAATCAAAGTTTAATCAAACTTATTAAAAATGGAGTTATCAATCGAAGAAGCAAACACATAGATGTGAGATACCATTTTATTCACGGGAAAGTGTCTGAAGGATTGATCAAAATCGTGTACTGTCCAACCGATGAGCAATTGGCGGACACATTCACAAAACCCACAGTGAAATTTTGAATAAACAGCTTACCAATTCTTCAAGAAAATCTGAAATTGTTTGTTGGCTACAGGAAAATAATATTGATTTTGATGAGAAATTGACAAATCCAGAGTTATTGCAATTGGCTTGGATGAACCGAAAGGAAAACATACATATTATAGATGAACTGTTACGAGAACATGGGCATGCAGTATTAAGATTACCAACTTATCACCCAGACTTTAATGCTATTGAATTAATTTGGGCTAATTGTAAGACATACTACAACAATCATATTGGCAGAGATGGATAAAGTGATGAAAAAGTATTGGGTATGTGGAATGAAGCATTAGAGAAGTGCAACACTGAATCCTGGGCAAAATGTATAAAACACACCGAATCGCTCATTGAAAAATAGTATGAACGAGAAAAGCTTCTTTGTGATATGGTTATTGAACCCATTATTATAAACATTGGTGACAGTTCTGAATCAGAAAGTCATTAAATATATTAATTTTGTTTTCACTTTCATAAAAGGTACATAGTTCTACATGCTCGCATTACATAAATAAATGTATGAATACATTTTTTGTTAATCATGTATTGAGTATTTCATTACCAAATATATTTCAACTGGTGCTTTTTATTTCTTAGATATTCATTTATTTATCATTATACAGTGGGTCCTTGCATCCATACACGAATAGGTAATTGAAAAAGTTTTAATACCTAAGTCTAGAAGATTCCTTTTCTGAGTTTTAGTGATATGAGTATATGTTTATTGTACATAAGAACAATTTCTTGTTGACAAATACAGTTGAGTTATGAAATATAATGATAAATTAATAACATGTAATATCACAGCTACAAAATATTTAAAATACGAAAATATAGCCGACTAAGGCCAGTTTCATAAGTTCCAGTTACCTCCCGATGGACTAACTAATAGTTTAGAATGTGAATGATGTCCATTAGATAACTTGAATAGTGCCCATTCTAAACCATAAAACTGTCCCTGAAAGTAGTGCAGCCGTGTAAAAAAAGACATGTTTTCAAATATTTAGTGAAACATTAGAATGTGTCGTCATAAAACTCTGCCATTTTTGAACGGACACTCATTTTTTGATATCCCCGTATGCAAAGGTTTTGAAAATATTGCACTCCAACCTTGTTTTTTGAACAACTTTTTTCGTTAACTATTCCCTAGAGAACTTGCATTAATGTGGATACAATTAGGATGTGATGGATTTGTGTCAAACGGCTGCGGTGGTATGGATAAAACAACTTCCTTATATGAGTGTGACTGAAATTGGAAAACAGTAGGGAGGTCAAAAGTTTTTAGTAAACTAACTGCCTCCATGTTATATTATCCTATCAAACCTGGTGTACTAGATTCGTAATAATTGGAAAACACCGTGTGCTAGGAATCGCACGTTAAAAGGTAAGACCTCGTTAATCCCTGGCTCGCACAAGTTTCGACTACTGAGGGCTGCCGTTCGTAAGGGAACGACAGCTGGTTAACGGAAAAATCAATTTTAGAGATTTATTCCTTTTCGCCTTTGTATCTCCAGCAATATTTTTTAAATTTGGAACATTGCATATGCTCACTTATTACCTACACGATGTAATTTTATCGGGAGAGTAGCCACGGAATTCTACATTTAGACGTCATTTGGCTTAAACGTCTCGACTTATTTCATATTCATAACATTGATGACGCACAGGTAGATAAAATAATCGAACTGTATGACAACATTCATCGACATTAAAAATCATTCTTCAAACTTCAAGCCACTTTGGAAAATAGGGTAATCATATCATCCGTAGGCGAAACCACAGTCATAGCCAGAGCTGGTATGAGGTGTCCACAGAAAGAAAGGAGTTCTATTTCCTTATCTGTGGGCTATCCTGATGGACAAACTGCGCAAAAGGCTAACATCTAAAGGCACGATTTGACAAGAAGAGGATCCAACCTGCTGAATACCAAATTGGCGACAAGGTGTCGTTGAAAGTGACAACTTTCAAATATTACGGTAAAAGCAACAATATGAAAGAGAAATGCAAGGGACCGTTTACAGTTACTGCGATCCTGTGAAACGATAGGTACAGGGTGATAGAGAAACTATTAAGTACTCGATAAGTGCCCCAAAACAACCCGCTATGAGGGTGTTATATCGGTTGAAAATAGGAAACTATTCACTCGGACAGTTGACGATGGGGATAGGTTTGGTTATTATGAAAATATTATTATTATGTCATAAGGACGGATAATTGAGAAAT
The DNA here is from genome assembly GCA_958502065.1 of Chrysolina americana. Taxonomy (NCBI): domain Eukaryota; kingdom Metazoa; phylum Arthropoda; class Insecta; order Coleoptera; family Chrysomelidae; genus Chrysolina; species Chrysolina americana. Next base: position 38,303,588 of record OY293421.1, on the reverse strand, counting down.
ATTGTCTTGTGATATGAAGGCTGACAATTGAGAGACATCGTACTGTGTGAAAAAAAATATATAATTAACTGGGTGTCCCACACTGATTAGCCAGGTTCTAGTTCCTAAACTAGCCGATATATTCAGTTGGACGAAAATCTATAATTTTCTGCGGTGAGGATACTTTGAAATTACAGCGCAATTTCATTTTATTACGAACAGCTACCCTTAAAAATTTACTCCTGTGTGTTAAATAGCATCTTGTATATTTTTTAACATATTATTTTAGAATGTCTAAATTCACCTATTTTTTTTAATTCAAAATCGGTTGATAAATATCTGAGATAATTGATTGTTGATTTTCAAATCAAGTTATCCATGGAAATTTTGTTAAGTTTAAAATCCGCTAACAAAAATACAGAAAAGTTACGATTTCACTTTACTCCAAGGTTTTACAAATTATCTTATTTCAACGAGTGTTCAAAATAAAGGGCTTCAGCAGTGACGCATGCTTCAGATCTTGTCAATAAGTCAATACATGTAGCTATCAATTTGGGGCGTTAATCTTTGGCAAGCATTTTGAATGTTATTCTTCAGGACCTCCAAATCTTGGGTTTACTTAGATATACCATATCCTTTAGGGTTCCCCACAAGAAGAAATCCAAGGGGGAAAGATCAGGCGAACGTGCAGGCCACCTCATTAGAGGAGAAGCAACTATTACCAAACCTGTCTTGGAGGAAGTTAGTAACTATGTGTGCCTTGTGAGCAGGTGCTCTATCCTGTGATCACCACATTCGTTATCTTTCAAGCAACAATATTTCTTCTGAAAATTCAGATGGAATTTGTTATAGGAAGTGTAGATCCCTTTCTCCCGTTAACGTTGCTTCATTAAAATAGGGTCCAATGATTCGTCCAGTAAACAATCCACACCAAACATTGACGCTCCAAATGTTTCGAAACAACAGGATCTGAAACATATAGATATTTCAGAAAAAAATAGTAGAAAGCGGGGTCCTTTGTGTACTATAGACGTATGATATGAAAACAAAGCAAGCATCATCAAGGGATAAAATCATTCAGAGATCTGATTGAAGTAGTTTCATATTCATTGCGAATTCAAATATACTAACAGAAACCTGCTATGTCAATCCTTGAATCAGGAACAAAAAGCATGAATCGACAGCAAAAAGTCCTTCATTGATTTTGGTTTAGATTCCTAGAATATACTGAATGAGAACTTTTGTTGTCAACAAATTACCCACTGATCAATTCAAATGGAGATAGTTCCACAGAAAACCATTATGCCGTATTTCCCAAATTCCCCACCAACCAATTTTCGAGTCCTGTTGGCACAGAATTGATTATTCGTAATAATGGTGAGCTAGTGGTTTTAATTAACGGATATTCTATAATTAGTTGACATTGCAAATTGTGGTCAGTCGAACGTGCATCCAACGATTTGCTTGTGGCATGATAAATTTGTTCTAGATTCCATACTGTCATCTAGTTTTCATCAGTTTGATATAATATCCAATATTATGTAATTATCATAATCTTTCGAAACAAGTTCGATAAGAATACGGAGTACCTTCTCTCTTGGCATTTCCACCAAGTGGAAAAATAAAGGCAAACATCTGTCAGAAAACCGCTAATACGGCAGGGACAGGACAATTATAATGTTGTCAGACCTACCCTGTCACTGATGAGAGGCAATAAACCTCGAAATATGCATGTCTGCAGGTGGTAATTCCCAGCCAAATTAACTATACAAGACATAAAATTGCAACTGGGTCTTCTTGGCATCTTCTTGACAAATATTTATGAGATGTAGTTCAATGTCCGTCGTGGTATTAACCGGGGAAGTAGTTGTTTTCTGACAGATGTTTGCCTTCATTTTTTCACTTGGTGAAAACGCTAAGAGAGAAGGGTACTCCGTATTCATTTCAATTATGTACCATAATAGGTTATTCAGTTTTGTGAATTGGTGATAACTGAAATTTTGTTAAAGAAGAATGAAGTTATTTTCTGTTACACGAATGTTGCGCATACACTCCTACATAAAATCAATCAAAATCAACCCGATATTTGCCTTACACTTGAAATAGAGCTGAATAAAAATGAAACTCTTCAGATATAATTGATTTCATTATGAAAAGTGTTTAAATATTTCTCATGTGACGGAAGGCAATACATTCACAAAATGAAAATAAATATCGAACAGAAAATTATTCACACTTGATTTCAATTGAGGTTGGTGGTTGTTACAGGAAGTATTGCAAAGTGTCTCCTTGTAAAAAAAACTTTTCCAGGCGTTGGGCAGAAGTGATTCTGCGGTCTTAAGGTGCTGTTGGTTATTCTCTGTTCAAAGTTTGCGAAAGTAAACGAAGGTATTGTTTTCAATAAATTTTCGTTTTTTGAATTCATTGCCTTCAGTCAAGTGCACACAACTCCATATGAGAAGGATGTTTCCATGACAAAACTAGTTTTAGGGGCTGTAAAGTTGGTGTTCCAGTCAGAGACCTTTCTGTGGCTCTTAAACTGACAAATTGAAAAAAAAGATTTAAACAAAAAAAAAATTAAATCACTGGATGTGAGAAATTAAATACACAAAAATCTTTTTCTTTCAATAATAATATATTCAGGAGAAAAAAGAAAAATTTAATCTAAACTTTAAAAATATATGTTTCTTCAATTTTCATCTGTGGAATTGTCAAAATCATTATACCAACCTAAGTATAATTATTTCAGGATTTTGCTGGCACCTATGAAAGAAATTTAATTTTATGAATACAATGATTGTGATGACGTTATTCTACCTGAAAATATAAAAAGTCATTCAGTCATATTTGATGATGTTACCACATGTGATCAAAACATAATAAAACATTATTTTTGTTTCGGTCGTCACAGACGATACCTATTCTGCCATCTCCAAGCCACTCGTTATGCAAATTTGCTTATAATTTTTCAATAAGACCTTACCAATCTGAAGCATATAAATGATGAACATCTCAGTGTTGATATGTCCTTACAGAATTTCAAAGAACTCTGCTCTCATTATTGGAAAGATAAATTTGATTTTCTTGTTTTCGATACAGATTGTTCTCTAAACAAGGGGCGATTCAGGAATGGTTTCGATACCTTTATTCATATATGAACAGAATGATTGTGGTGTAATTTCATGAATAGTCATTTACTTGAACAACTATTGAGAGCAAGAAAGGCCTTGAAAAGAAAATATATAAGACTTTGAAATTCGATATAGCAGAATCTCAGTCACATTTAGAAAAAACTCATGAATCAATCACCCAACCTTTAAAAGAATTCTTAACAGCTGTTTAACAACTTTCAAAGACTCGGTTGAAACAAGAATTGAAACCTGAAATTAAATCTCATTCAAGTTATCAATCAACACCCCGAAAATTGTATCAAACGAAAACTCAAAAATTTCACCAACCTATACACCCCAAGAATTTTATCAGATCACTCCTGATGAAGAGACATTTCAATATAATTCAACCATTCCAAAATCATTATTCGGCGAGAGTTATTTTGAGGAAATATTACGCCCTGAGATGAATCAATAGGAACAATACTTACAACAGTTTGCGATTCCTTTGCCTGGTGCATATGAAGAAGACAAAGTTGACGATACAGTGTGGGACAGTGGGGGAATAGAAAACGTGAACGGAAAAGAGAGGAGCGGATGTAAGATATGCTGTGGCGGTGTGGGCAATACAAGCTTCACTAGAGCTGCACGCCGTAAACTTTAGTGACGATTTGTGCTACTTCGGCTTGTGAAAATCGGCAGATTATATTTTTTCTATTATTCTTGAATTATTTTCTTCAAAATGAAAAAAAAATCGACTGCACTCGATAATGTCAAAGTGACGTTTTTTTTGCAAGTTTGTGAACCTTCAACTCCCTAGCGTCATTTGTCATGTGATTACCTCACCTTACCTTTATCTGACACGCTCGAGTATTTCGAACGATCGATTTTTTCATACTAATCTGATCTCCTAGACGTGCGATCCTATATTAAGGGCTTATATATGTTAATCTGCTGCGCTCGAGTACATCCCAGAATCCCCTGTTGGGCTCCTCTAATATTTCGTTCAGTTAATAATCGATAGTTTGTTAGATTACTGAAGAAAGGATATTTTTATGACTTGTCGGCTTGGAAGTTAGTGCCAACTACATCGGTCATTTCGGTGCAATCAAGCTGATTTTTCATCAATTCGAAGTTCCTGTCAACTACCGTCTTGAGCTAAAATTACCTGACTCCTAAGATGTTTCATTGTACTTGAATGGAAAGTTTTCTTTGAGAAGTACTACTCATGTCACAAGTCAGGCACGATCCCTATTTTTTCCAAAATTGCAAAAAATCTAAGGGTAGTGTAACGTGGGTACGACCAAATCACTCATCATCTCAGCCATACCTCGCGAAGTAAAAGCTACCCAATATTGCCAAATACTATCGCAGATGTACTTAGTCATTGAACGAGATATATTCCTCGATAAATCCAATACCAGTCTAAAATTCCTCATAATATTCCATTCTCGAATTCCTATGATTTTAGCAGACGCCCCAGAGTCTAATAGCCCCAAAATTTCACGAGGAAACACCTCCCACCTCAAATATGGACTTTGTGGTGATCCGGGTGCTCCATAAAATAATACGGTTTGTAAATGACCGGTATTAGAAGAGCCTTTTGAGGATGCCAGTATCCATTTTCCTTTACGGAACAACTCGGACAATTTCTCTTGTTGTTACCTTCTTGGTTACTGTCAAACATTTTAGTTCGTTCCTTTGGAACTATAGCACGATGTGCAGGATTATATCATCTGAAGCATACTGCCTCTTGTTCGACGACTGTTGATTTGTCACTACTTCTAATTCTTTCAAGTCCTCGGTAACTTCTATGACAGCCAAATCATCATGTGTAGAGGTAGTGGATTTTCTTAAGAACTATGACCTTGAATATATCTTTACTATATCTTATCTTTACTGTATCTTATCTTTACTATATCTTTGATCGGTATGGACGCGTGCCTCGTCGATTTACCTTGGTTGATTTTGTGAGTATCGTCCTTGAACCCTTAGGATCTATTCTTCCGAAGATATGTGAGAGTTTCATGTGTAGCTTCATTTATCCACTGCTATTCCTCTGAACTTGGAAGTCTACCAACAATGAAAATATTCAGTGTATAATATAACAGAAATCATTTGCCTTATAGCTATTTATGTACCAAGTGCGTTATACCGGGTGGCTACGGAAGTATTGCCTACGGAATATCTCAGTTATTGTATGAAGTAGGTTAGTGAAATTTGGAGCGTCGATATAATGACATAAGAGCTAGAATTTGAGCATATTGACGTGTCGAAGTTAACTTCCGGTCTGACCGGAAGTAACATCAACTTTCTTATTTTAAATTGAAACCCTATTTTTTTTCTTTTCGCTTTATTCAGCATTCAATTCCCTTTCTAATGACATATCACAAGTTGGTATCTAACCAGAAACTAGATCAGAAAAAAATTATTATTGAAATTCACCGAGTAGGCCGTGGAAGCAAAATGAAAGCCAAAAATTGAAAAGTTGGCTATGGAAACCATACGTCACTTGATAACAGTTGCTACTACTGTGATATTTTATTTTCATTCGTCGGCGTTATAAAAAGCCGCCAAAAAAAATATTGGAAAAATTGGGAAAAAAACAATACTCTGTAGGTCCATAACTTAAATAGGAACATACAACTTTTTCTTGCCTGTACTATTCAGCATAACCATTCCTTTCTAATGATATAATAGAAAGTAATTTTTTGAAATGAAATACCAAAAAATCCAATTATTATTCTTCAATTATATCCTGTAGATTCTAGGTTAAATAGGAACATAAACGTACTTGGTCTGTGCCATCGTCCATAGATATTCTATTATCTACCTATGGACGATGTTTGTGCTATTCAGAATAATCATTCCATTGCAATAATCATTCGAACCAAAATATCAACATGTAGGCTGATTAAGATGTATTTTGGAATGAAACAAAAAAGAAACGAGAGCTCTCACGAACGCTGCTATCCATATTATTTTGACGTTTGAAGTAGTGTTTTTGATTCTACCATTTTTAAAGAGTTTGGAAATCGAAATCAGTTAGAGGAATATTCAAAAAATGCCCCGTTATTCACGAACCGAACAAATTGACATGCTTCTCATTTATGGTGAATGTTTAAAAAATTCTTATGCCGCTGAACGATTGTATTTAGAGCGATATCCAGGGAGGCAGCAACCGTCAAGAAGGTATTTCCAGTGGCTTGAAGAAAAATTAAGAACTGAGCCTGATGTTCACGAAGACCAAGAAGCATTTGTTATTAATGAGGAAACTGAAATAGCTTTAGTACAATATGAAGCACAATTTCCTCAAGGCAGATTGGCGCCGAATTAGCTATAAATAAGGACTCTGCTAGAAAAATTTTGAAAAAACATAGATTTGAATCCTTCAAGTATCAGTTGCATCAACATTTGTATGAAAATGACGGTGAAAGGAGCCTGGAATATTGTAATTGGTTTCTTCGACAAAATGCTGAGAATCACCTATTTAACTATTATATCTTGTTTACGGACGAGTCAAGATTTACCAACAATGGATTATTTAACAGGAATAATACAAGGTAGGTACTGTACTTTATTTGGATTATTGTCGATAGTCGAAGTGTAAAGTGCTAAAAGTGTGAACGGTCTTTTGTTTCAGGAACTGGGCGATAGAAAACGAGCACCGGTTTCGACAAGGTGGCTTCCAGGAGAGATTTGGTGTGAATGTTTGGGCAGGAATAGTTGGAACTCATATTGTTGGCCCCATTCTTTTTCAAGGCCAACTAACCGGAGAGAGATACTTTCTTTTTTTAACGAATGAAATTTCGGAATTCATTTACAACCTACCAGCGGAAATAACTGAGAGAATGTACTTCCAGCAAGATGGCGCCCCTCCGCATAATTCAAGAATAGCGAGAAATTATCTTCAAAATCGCTTTCAAGAGAGACTTATAACAACCCATGGTCCAGTCAGGTGGCCACCAAGGTCACCTGATCTTACTCCGTGCGACTTTTTTCTATGGGGGCATCTTGAAAATAGGGTCTAATCCACACATCCTACAACTCTACATGAGCTAGAAGTAAAAATTCGTAGAGCTTTCCAAGATATCACGCCCCAAATGTTCAGAAACGTTTTACATGAAAATATCACCAGAGTCAATAAATGTATTGACGCTGAGGGAATGCATTTCGAACATTTGTTTTGAATTTATTTTATCTTTAATCCTATCAATTTGAATTTTTTTTTTCGATAAATCGGATTTTTTGTTATGTGAATAATAATAATTGGATTTTTTGGTATTTCATTTCAAAAAATTACTTTCTATTATATCATTAGAAAGGAATGGTTATGCTGAATAGTACAGGCAAGAAAAAGTTGTATGTTCCTATTTAAGTTATGGACCTACAGAGTATTGTTTTTTTCCCAATTTTTCCAATATTTTTTTGGCGGCTTTTTATAACGGCGACGAATGAAAATAAAATATCACAGTAGTAGCAACTGTTATCAAGTGACGTATGGTTTCAACAGCCAACTTTTCAATTTTTGGCTTTTATTTTGCTTCCACGGCCAACTCGGTGAATTTCAATAATAATTTTTTTCTGATCTAGTTTCTGGTTAGATACAAACTTGTGATATATCATTAGAAAGGGAATTGAATGCTGAATAAAGCGAAAAGAAAAAAAAATAGGGTTTCCATTTAAAATAAGAAAGTTGATGTTACTTCCGGTCAGACCGGAAGTTAAATTCGACATGTCAATTTGCTCAAATTCTAGCTCTTATGTCATTATATCGACGCTCCAAATTTCACAAACCTACTTCATACAATAACTGAGATATTCCGTAGGCAATACTTCCGTAGCCACCCGGTATAGATCCTAACGCCCGGAGGGTAACATTCACCCTAGGGCCTTATTTCTTCTCATAGTATTTACTGCGTTCTGTTCGGCAACTGAGCACAAGTGAGCTTCTATGCAATTGCCATGGAAACATTGAAGAGGTGGCTAAGGGTTATTTATTCAACAAAATTACGCTACATTTTTGTAAGCTTGTTAGTGGAGGAAAATAAAAACGGTTGTGTTCATAATACTTACGGAGATCCCACAGAATGTGACGCTCAAAGCTGAAAAAGCATTAGGAAATTTACTGCCTGTGAAATGTATTTATTTTACATTAAAAATATGTCTGAAAAATATAGTGCAAATAGTCTATGGACCAAATACTCACAGCTGAAATCAACATTGATTGTCAAATAAAACATGAATATATCAGTATTCAGTCAACTGATGGCCTTTCTGAAAGTTAATTCAAAAGGATACATTCCTAAAAAATCAAAGGTGTTGGAAGGTGGACAAGTATTACTTTTCATAAGAAAAGCTCCATATGATACTTTTCTGCTACATAAAGTTGTTCTGGACTAAACAAAAACATACATGTAGATACATCTTAATCTAAATTTTAAATTTTACTGAATAATTACAACTGATATAAACTTTCTTACAAATTCTATACCTTCATAACTCAACTGAGTATATTTGTTTCAATATTATACAATTATTTTATTAGTTTTTAACATTTTAGAAAGACGCTATTCTTTATTACGTCTAAAAACACAGTCTAGCTGTGAATATTACTATTATTGTTATTGTGAAGGTACATATAAATTATTTTTTTTACCTAATTAACTTTCATGTTCGTAAGTGTGGATGTGTATTGATCTAGGTATGAATGAAAAGAAAAACTAACAAAAATATTCCCATTCAAGTTGAACCAACTATTCAACCCTTATCTGCATGTCAATTGACCACTGTTTATACTAATTCTTGATTTACATAATTCTAATAATTTTTATATTTTATCACCATACATTTTTGCACTATTAAATTGATAATATTTCGAAAATACCAAAGTTCTCATTATGTCTAGGAGCACAGTCCAACTTTGGCCAAAGTGACCCTGAGCATAACCCAATACTTGAACGTAAAAAACAAAAATTCCATTGGTCTTTGAAAATATCTGATATTTATCCACAATTTATTATGTTTTATACCGATAACTTTAGATTGAACGTAATTGTTATTATTATTATTATTTCCTATTTTTCTCAGTTAATATAAGGTTATTAAAAAGAAGTTTTTATGAAGTGACGTCATGAGCAATTTTTTAAAATGGAACTATATGTCATGTTTGGTATCGTTAGTACCAATATTATTCCAAGCCTCTTGATAGATACGTTGTGTTTCGTATTTTTGAATCCACCTCCGTAATTCATTGCTTTATTTGTTGAAGAATCCACTCATTTGGGGAATATAGCCAGACGGATATTCTAGCGACATGATACTTTGAATCAGATAGTGGCGTACGTAAGTTTCAATAAAAAATGCTTTTCATATGCTATGTTATATGTGTGTCTCACTTGAGTTTACATTTTGACGTTCCGAAGTGCATACTTTGTCTAATTGAGTAGTGTGTTGTCCTGTCATTATTATAGGGGAATATATTGATAAGAATTGTACGACAGATACAATTCTACCTCAATAAATGATAATACAGTTGAACCGTAACTGTATGTAATTTCAAGTTAAATAGCCGATATGTTACATTGGCGACGAGGATTGGATGACAACTCCGCAATAATAAAGTTGATATACTGTTACCTTCAGAAAATGAGATTTTAAATAAACAAAGGTACCAGATACAGTCTTACATTACAAAAAACACGATGCCATCTTCAACCAACGGGAAATGGAATGGGTTAAAGATAATAGATCGAATAAAGAAAAGTGGTGTATTGGTTTAGAAAATATACAGTCCAATTATTCCGTTTTTATCACTTCACGGCCTACCTTGCATGACAATTCGGATGAACTGAATGATGAATCCAATGGAAAAAACACCTCTCCATGCAGAGGTAGTGGATTTTCTTAAGAGCTATGACCTTGAATATATCTGCGTCTCGCTTACAGGCAACAACTCACAAAATTATTGAAATGGAATCCGAAAACATTGACTCAACTACTTCACTGTAATAGCCTAGCCTAGCCTATAACAGGCTACGTTCAGTTGACGACTGCCGAAACGTAAATTTGTTCTCTGCGATGGTATGAGTCATAGCTCTTAAAAAATCCACTATACCTCTAACAATAGAGTTGATACAAATAACCAAGTCGTACTGCAAAAACGAAGTCAGTTGAAGCCACCTTAAAGCCTACAAATTCATTAAATTTGATACTATTGTTTTGGAGGAAAGGTGTTATATATGTCTCACTAGAGTTTATATTTTGATGTTTCGATATGCATACTTTGTATAATTGAGTAGTGTGTTGTTCTATCTTTATGATTTTCTTCATGATTGTTAAGTTGTGTGTGAGTAAGTGAGTAAGTCTACCTCAAGATCTCATCCATTCAAGACGTAATGTATTTTTCTAATCTGATTACTGGTTCAAATAAAATAGTTGTTTTCCTAACAAGTGCGGAAACAGTGTACCTTTCCCGCATGCGACTGCCGTTACCCAAATAAAGCAAAGCGGAGTTCTGGTAAGCAATCGATTGCGGGAGAGTAATTACCTTTCCGTATGAGTTAGGATCAATATTTTTTCTACAAGCGAATTGAACAAATTATGTAGCACTCTTGAACAAAATTTCACGTGCGGGAAAAATTTTACCCGAACTAGTGCGGAAATAACTCACTGAAGCGTGCGGGAATAGTTATTATCCTAACAAGTACGGAAAGAGTACTATTCCCGCATGAGACTGCCGTTACCCGATCGACGCAAAGCGGAGTTCGGGTAAGCAGTAAGCAGTCGAGCACTAGTGCGGGAAAAACACATTTGAAGTGACATTAGCGTGCGGGAAAATTTTTCCCGCACTAGTGCGGGAATATGACACCTTTCAAACTAAATTGCGTGCGGGAATAGGGCGGATCACGCACGCTTGTAGAAAAAATTATTTTCCAGTATTCATGAAGAAGAATCTGGGAAAGGTATTGCCATATCGCTAGAATATCCGTCTGAATTAATTCCCCAACTGAGTAAATTTTTCAACAAATCAAGCATTATCTGTGTGAATAACAGAGCTGAACACAACTATAAGAGACACACTGTATCTAAGGAGAGAGTTGAAATAATATTAGTACTACTGAAATTAGAAAAATCAGCTTCCTTGCGATAGGTACTAAGAATGACATAAGGTTCTGTTTAAAAAAATTGCTGATGACGTCATTTCTCCACCGATAGTACAACAAAAAAAAATTGAGGTCACAAATGATGCAGAGTGAAATACTGTTGAACTTTCATACTAACTATTTACCGATGATTTTCATATAAAATTGGAAAAATAGGCTGGTCCATATATTTAATTATCAAGTATAATATAAAAATCATAAAACCGAATACAGAACCCTGAGGCAACCTATGTATGTGACAGCATGATGACAAAACTTTTCATTATGTTCCAAATATATCTCCGTAGGACATAAGATGAAATTCAAATTTGATGTGAAGGTTATTTTATTTACGAAAGAAAAGTTCTCAAAACCCAATCGAATTCTTTTTTATTTTGACCAAGAGAATAATACAGACTTTTATGTAATATATACCTTTCACAAAACTGAACAATACAAGATTTCCGGAACTATAGAGTTCTGAACCATCAATTTTTACGGATTACGTTTCCTCCAGTTTTCGGTAATTGTTAAAGAGTAAGTAGCTATGTCTTTTTGGGTAATTAAGATGCCCGGGCCTTAATTTATTACCTTCCACCTGAATAAGTTTTAATTGAACGCATAATTCAGCGTTGACTTGAAACTTCCTATTAATTATCACACTCGTTTCGAAAAGTAATTACATATGTAAATTCCCGCTTTTGTAATAGCAGCCGACGAAATGTAGTACACGGCAGTTGTAGTTCATTGGAGGGGATTTTAATATGTTGGCACACAAGATTCGAAATATTGCAACTTTCAATAGTAATACCACAAGAAGTTAGTTCATCTGCTTCAAGTAATAAGCACTGTTTGATTGAAGTATGTTTATGATTGAAAGTGTGCTGTTATTTAAATTCTTCTTTTTCTTTATTTCTGAAGAATAATAATTCATCGTTATGGAGACACAGATATCGTCAGAACAAACCATATCAAATGAAAATACTGTTACCCCATCAAATAGCTTCTTGATCAGAAAATCAACTGAATGAATCCATACTTCTCCCCTCTGAAAAGAGTAAAGCTATACCATAAACTATTTCTCATCAGATTGGACATCGGCAGATCAAAAGCTATCGACTGTACAGTCCATTTTGATGATTAGACTGAAGAAATTATTCGCCGTAGGATCGGATTATGAAGTAATATGAACCCTCAAATTCATACAATCTCCGATTGCTCTTTTACAAAACTAACATCTCAAAATATCCATATCGGTACCATAACCGATTAGACATCCATCGACCAATACATAATTAGCTTACTGCTATTCGGCACTATCCAGATTATATCAGATTGTGAAGGCAATAAAAACCTTTTCAGCCAGCTTTCCATAATTTGCGACGCAGCAGCTAGTAAACAATAGTTCGGTTTTTCTCGAAGAACCTAAGCTGTACTGAAATCAAATACTGCGCTCATGGTCGGAAACTTCTAGTCATTAACAAAGCTGTAAAGTACCTTCGACACATAGTGGACGGACGCCATTTCGCTTTCCTGGCCGACTACAAGCCGCTCTCCTTCGCCTTCCGCCAGAAGTCCAACAAGTGCTTCGCGACCATTTTGTCATCTTGAATAGCTGCCAAAACTCTACCAGAGGCGCGAATTTGACCTGATCCTGCGCCAAGTGACCGTCCCAGGATCTGATAGTAGCCTCTTCTACGATGTCTCCACACAATCCGTCCGGCCGTTTCTGGCAGCCACCTTCCGCATCCCAGCGTCAATGCGTCGGCGAAGCTAGTGAAACAACGACTGTCGTTAATGGGCTCCTCCTGCATTTTGTGCCAGCAAGTCAAGGTCACGCGACATGTATCGATCCCAATAGTCCGTTCCAGAATACGTAGAATAGAGATGAAAGATATGAACCGAGCCAGTATGAGAGAGAAATAGGTATATTTCATGCGCAGCATGTGGGCAGATTTAAAAGATGCGCAAACGATAGTGCGACAGAGAAGGGGAAAGAGAGAGAACACACCAGGTGTATTTAGTATTTTATGTTGACCATTCTGGTATGTAAATCTGGTGACAGTGGTGACAACTGATTCTGTCATTACAATGTCAGTTTTGTCAGTTACCAGATGACGTTTGACCTTTGTTATGAATATGATTCTACATTTTAGTATTTTACATAAATATTAAATGTTATCTTTGTTATCGTACAACACGCATTCAGCAACAATAGTAACATGTGTACTTTGAATTATGAGGTTTGGAATAGACATTTCACGTTTCTAATCATGCAGTTTTGGTAGTGCGGAGAAGTTTTAAATATCAAAATCATGGACTTGTATGTTAGTCAATTGTTATTGTAGTCATCATGATTTCTTATATTTGTATTTTACTAAAGTGGCCCGTTTAAAGATAAATATACAGAATGACACAGGAGTATCTTTCGCTGAGTTATTAGTTTATTTGTACGTATCTCAACAATTTCAGTGATTTATCAACAACTGGGTTGATTCGAGTAATAAAAGTTAATTTAGTGTCAAAATGAATCCCTAGATCTTCCATTTTTTATATTGATTATAAATTTTGGTTTTTAAGGTTATACTGATAATAAACTGAATCAGATTTTCCGTAAGCACAACCAAAAGTTCAGAAAATTTGTTGAAAGTTTTTTATATAATTACTATATTTTTCATCTTGATATCGGTCAGTCAAAGGCCTTTGAAAAATCTTCATAAATAACCGACCTAGTACGGCATTTATGATCAAGTTAGTGTGAATAATCAATGAATAATACAATATAATACAATCTTTATTTGTCTTAAGAAAACAAGCATTTAACAGACACTTTAGTTTCCTAAACCTACCAACAATGGTTGAAAATTCAAAAATATAAATATTTGATGCATAATGATCATGACAATTGAAATTACACTAAGAATTACGATAGTACAAGAGTTTTTCTTATGTACAATAAACTGAATAAACATATACAACAGCACAGACAAGTATTCAGTTCACAAGTAAAACACAACCGAAATAACCCATCTGAAATTTCACAAGAATCAAACAACTCTCAACATAACTAACTTCCTTGTTTCGAGAATGAAAAAGTACAACCGAGCAAGTATCTGTTCTTGTTCGCATTTGTGACCATTCTGTAAATGGTTGGCTGCTTTCATTGTTTCATTTGTGAATACCTGAAGAAAGCAATGAAAACATTTTAGTAAGGAAAAATGAATTATTAAACAAAGTATAGCTACCTTTTTTCGTGTAGAAGGGAAATTATTCAACTGATCTTCAGCATGATTTTGCTCTTTAGATAAATTGTTACATAGAGGAGTAAAAGCATTCACCTTAGTATTGACTTTGTTTCTATTCCTACTTCGGTTAGACCCTGACATCGACATCGACACTTCTGTTGAAGGATCCTACAACAATAATACACTATTATTAAAATATTTCAGATCATATAATGACTAAGGCTTTCAATACCCTTGCTCAATGTTCTATATGGCTTTGGGGTATTCGGTCATGTATCCATTATTATTGGATCTTGACGTTTCCCCAAAATGAGCGGTTGGTACTCTAGTTCTCATGTTATGATTGATGAACTTGAGATCTAGAGTACCAGCCCAGTGTTAGTATAGTATTTACACTCGTAACTTCTGCAGAAGCCAACTGCTCTTGTTGGGAAAACGTCAAAAGCCAAGAAAAATATACTCAACCAAATACTCCAAAGCCATATGGAACATTCCAGATCATTTCAAATAAATACCATGAATCTTGAAAGTTTGGTGCTTCTAGACAGAGTTTCAACTGCTTGTTCATAAGGAACATGTTCCATTTGCTTGTATGTGTTGATTGCAGTCTAAAACAAAATTATTTGAAAAATGTATTTTAACCAGAGCAAAGATCTAATGTTACCGTAGATGATGCAGTTGGCAAATCTTGCGTGTCGATGCAAAAAAGCTCTAATCTTGAAGTATTCGGGATTTCTTCAATTTTCTGATATTGCCCCCTATAATAAACTCCTTCATTTGTGAAGTGGTGCGAACAAACCTATGGAAATGGTGGTTTCATTGATTAATCATGGATGGATAGATAATAATGTTTATTCATCAAAATTCACAATCATGATTACAAAAATTCCTATGTGAGTCGTATTAGGAGATGGATAAATAAACAATGGCATCACTGAAGAAACAATCGTAGAAGATTGCTTCTTGTGCGTGATATAGCCTCTGAAAATAATTAATTACAAAAATTATATAGTAAAAGTAAGTCTAAAGGTAAAGGTTTCATTCTCGCAATTTTGAGTTAACATAACATTCATACATAACATATTTAAAATGTAACAATTGACTAAATGTCTTATCAAGTATCACATAAGGTGTAAAATATTATAGTCAGGAATATTCCTATCGGTAGGTATCACAATCGGTTTTAAGTCAAAATCAGTAAGTATCATAAAAGATATGCATTTTTGACTAACATAACATTTTTTGTTTAACTAATACACCATACACATGAATGTACTCTTTTATTTGCCCGTGGTTTTTCGTCCCAGTTCCTTTTGTTTCAAGCCCAATCGCCATCGACCATTTTTTTCCGCATTATAGTTCCTTGTTTAGGGAAGTGATGAAATGAGATCCCACTGGTTTTATCATACCATGACCAGCATTATTGAGGCATATTTATAAATTTCATTCTCAATAAACAAATAAAAATAGCATCTGTCAATTGTCACATTGTCATATTGTCAATTATTCAAGGCGGTGAATGTTGTCGACCAATAAAATTAATTCTTAACCCACAAGCGTTGCGCGCAACTTTCTCCTGCACAGGTAATTCTGGAAAGGTCTATTGGCAACTTCAAAGCAACTTTAAGACTATTCGAACATGTCCACTTCGACCTCATCGTCATGCTATATTCCAGTACTGCCTCATCTGCTTCAACCGCTTTTCGCGATGGCTAGAAGTAGTAGCCTCTCCCGAATAATGAAGTAGAGACCGTAGCCAGAGCGTCTACATGAACTGGATCGCACGCTATGTCGTTTTCCTCCACTCGACCATATATTAGGTTTGTTTTGGTTCTGAAAATTATCAGTCCTGGGACGTCAGGATCATGCGCAGTTGACGAGAAGTGTGCTCTTTAGGTTCATATTCGCTCACTTTTTCTCAACTGCGCATAATCCTGACGTCCCAGGACTAATAATTTTCAGAACCAGAACAAAGCTATAAAGTTCCAGATGCGACACTCCGCCCACCGCCTTTGATCTTTCTGGAGGCGTAGCAGTGACCTCGGACGTAAATTGGAGTGTGAATTTAAGGGTCCGCTTTTCAATGTCCGTGCTACGGCCTATATATTTTTGGAATGAAAGTAAAGACAAAAATGACATAAAATAGAACATACTGTTTATTTCTTACTACAAGTTCATTAAAATGCAAATCTTGCAATTTTTTTTGTTGCTACTTTTGGAATCTCTATTGCTGTATTTTGACAGATAGTATAATCTTACACGTATAAATACCCTAATGAGGTAGTCAATTGAAAAATTACTACAAGGATGGGAAAAACACTTAACGGCTAAGTCCAAGCGTTTCAAAACATTTTCAAAAACCACTTTATTCAAACAATAAATATAAGAATAAAAACTTTCGTGTGGCGTTGTCAAGGCAACAAATATTTTTTTTGGCGTATGCTTTGAAATGGATGAAGATATTTGAGTCATCTAAACAAGAATCTTCGGTAGAAAAACAGTCAAATACTTGGCATGAATGTATATGTAAACATTTCGAAATCAAAT
Source organism: Chrysolina americana (assembly GCA_958502065.1). Lineage (NCBI taxonomy): Eukaryota > Metazoa > Arthropoda > Insecta > Coleoptera > Chrysomelidae > Chrysolina > Chrysolina americana. The sequence continues at coordinate 38,286,563 of OY293421.1, read as the reverse complement.
ATCCACAAATATATTTGGAAGCATTCTCTTTGGTTAGTAGTTCCGTATGATAATAAGCATCACTAACTCGAAAAGATAATAATAATAATAATAATGTTGAGCCGGTGTATGAACGGATACAAGTAAAGAGGGTCAAAGAAGGGGGTCGCTGGCTGCAAGGAGAACCTGCTGATCGTCAGATGCATCACGCAGGACTCCGTGCAGTATAAGCGTAACCTTTCAATGGCCTGGATCGATTATAGCAAGGCATATGATACAACATCGCATGAGCTCGTCATGCATTTGTTCAGATGCCTTGCGGTACCCGAACAACTAGTGAGATCATAACATCTGGTCAAGTCAGAGTCCAAACAGAGTTGGTTATCTTTAGAAGGGGCGTGTTTCAGGGAGACTCCCTTAGTCCTCTTCTCTTCTGCATCTCACTAGTGCCATTGTCCGTTGCACTACGGAAAACCCGCGAATACAACTGCGGCACCCCCAGCAACCGGAGACGTAAGGTCACCCAACTGTTTTACATGGATGACCTTGAACTTTATGCCTCCGGAGAGAAGGTCCTTCATCAGTCCTTAAGAGTGGTGCAAGAGTACACACATGCTATCGGAATGGAGTTTGGAATCGACAAATGTGCCACGGTTCATCTCAAAAGAGGACGATGCGAGGAATACGGAGAGGATGTTCAGCTCGTAGACGGAAGCATCCTACATCATCTGGATGCCGGAGAGACGTATACCCACCTAGGGGTCGAACAACGCCACACCCAAGAGACAGCTACTGTCAAAAACTCTCTCCACGGCAAGTATCAGCACAAACTTCGACAGATCTGGTCATCAGAACTGTCGGGGAAGAACAAAGTTGCTGCAACTAATATGCTTGCCATTCCGATTCTACTCTACTCATTTGGAGTGATGAAATGGACACAGGAAGAGCTGCGACAACTTGACGTAAAAACTCGCAAAATGATGCATCTTCATAGGAGCTAGCATCCTAAATCTTCTGTTCCACGGTTATACTTCCCCAGACAGCGGGGAGGCCGTGGACTTATGAGTTTGAAGTGTCTACACAACAGAATGGTACTGGCTGGAGCCTGTAAAGTCATCAGGAGTTCAGATCCCCTTCTCTGCTTGGTATGCGATCATGAAAAAGCAGGAATTGGAGCATTTCTTTTCGAAGCAGCAACCCGTGCAGCCGATGAACTCGGTCTCGTACTCGACACTGAACGGACGAACCCAAACTCCGTCACCGAGTTGGAACCCGTTCAGCAAAAAGCCCACGGGAAAGCTGCGGAGTGTGACAGGCTCCTACAGCTACATAAGGATAAGCCAATGCATGGGGTCTTCTTCAAGAACATTGAAGACCTTGTCTTATCCAGAAACCTGACATTCGCTTTTCTCAGGGCAAGTGGGCTGAAGTCGGAAACCGAGGGATTCATAATGGCCTGCCAGGATGGTGTCTTCAACACCCTCGTCTACCGCAGCCGCGAGATGAGTATAGGGGTCCCTGACACTAGATGCAGAGCATGTCGTGGGGCAGCTGAGACCATAATGCATTTGTTGTCAGCTTGTCCAGCTTATGCGGTCTCAGCCTATATCCACAGGCATAACGACACTCGGTGTAGACGAGACACCGGTGTTGCTTTATGCTCCGGGGGATATTGAGTCCGTTGTGGGGAATGAGAAGTGCTGAATCTATTGGAACTACTCATTCCCCACCCTCAGGTAAATACAAGCCAATAAGCCTTGACCATCCAAGTAGGGCGATTTTCGTCATTCAGTTTTCAAAAACGAACATAGTCCGATGAGAAACGGACTCAATATCAAGATCTACTCTTTGAACTCCGCAGGCTTTTTCCAAACCATTCTGTCAAGATGATGGTTCTGATAATAGGGGTCCGATCGAATTATGATAATTCAAACGGACTAACTGGTTATTAAGATAAGTATAGCTTCCCAACCAGCAAAGTTGTCTTATAACTCGGATGATATACGACTATTCTATTGTATAATTATTTTATTTATACTGCCGAAATGCTCATTCATTGTATTGTAGCTACATCAATAGTGTTCTGTTGACGACAACTAAAATATTTAATAAATTTATCTTCGGAACGTTTATATCAAAAAATTATTAAATATATTGTAAAACTGCCATCAAACCATTTCTTAAAAGTATCTATAGAGCTAACTTATAAAACGATTCATCTTTTGAAATTGAATTATTTTAAAGTGGATTTTTTCATATTGATTATCCTGACTCCGTTGTAAAGGTAATATAAAACTATTTTAAAATTGCTTTCTGTAATCTTATATAAGAGTATCTTGAGGAACAATTTAGTTTTCATAGTTTTCATAGTTTAGTTAAGAGCTATACAAATGTTTTATAGTATTGCATTTTCTCGACAATACTGAGAACTCCAAAAATTTCTTATGAAATAAATTGACCAGTTAAACATAAAAATGCTATTGCTAACGACATTATACAACATATATACAGGGTGTCCCAACGAAAACTTTCCACCCGGATTTATTGGGAAATGACAAATTATTTTCGGAAACGCGAAAACAGGTCGATTTTAATTTCTAAGGGGACACATGTTAGTAATGGATTTAGTCGAGCAACTTCATCCCCCTGACGGGGGCGGCTACCCCCTTGCGAATCATCATAGGGAGTGATACATCATCTTAAAGCTCTCTTTATTCTCTATCCAAACGTCTATAATTTTTTCAAAATCGAATGAATGGTAATTGAAATTAGTGTTGTTGACAGGTTCAATGTAAATAGTCAATATCTTACCTGTTCCTATTCAAATTCAATTTATTAACTATTTTAAGACTATTGTCAGAAGTCACCTTTCATAGAGTGATCAATACAAATAAGTAAATGAAAAACTCGTGTTCATTAAAATTTAATTCATAATATAAAAAAAAAAATAAAAACAGTCGAACAGGTATTTCAATACTGCACAACCACCAATATTCAATTCCGTGAAAACTTCTAAATTAACGATTCGCTCAATGGCAACCAAAAATTCACAAAAAGTAAACATTACCAAATTCCGACGTTACTATTTTCTCGAACCTCGAATCATACATAAAAAATGGAGCATATTTTGCTTTCCGTCAAAGGAAAACCGAAAACTCACGAGGTAGAAGTATCGTAGGAGTAAGTATTCAAATTTCTGCCAATCATGTGCGAGTAAAGAAAGACCGCGAAATTTGAAATTCATGAAGAAGACAACAGGGACAGCTTAATTACTTTTTTTATCTGATATTAACTGATACGGAATTATGTATATCGATTTGGTTTTCCATATACATTCGTTGAATTCCCTGACTTCTGCTGAAAACTCCGAAATTCCCTGACGCAGTCAGTTATAGTTTAAAAATAATGATTGGTTAAAATGGTTAAATGATTAAAAAGACAATAATTAGTGTGATAAAATACAATATAGCGCGAGAATCTTCACTTCAGATTGGTTTTAATTTGGTTTCGTATTTTCACGGATGTTTTAATTTCTGGTAATGCATACTGCGTATTTGAACAAAATCTCTAAAGCGTCTTTATTTAGCCTCCTGGTATAGAGAATGGGTATACCTTCAGACTTGAAATACTTTGATAATTATATCAGTCCATTGATTGCTATTTTCCAACAACTTATGAATTTTTATGTAATTGGTTACATCTATCGTGACAAGGGGAAACTATCTACTCGATTTGATTAATAGCTTACTGGTGAATCTGTAATAGATTCTTGGAACCACTTAGATTAAATCGTAGTAGGTAGAACCTAGATGTAGATGATGTAAATCAAAACTAGTCAACAAACTAGGTATAAAACTGTAGTAGTATATAGTAGTATATAGTATGTATATATATATATATATATATATATATATATATATATATATAACACCAACTTGATCGACGACTGAAAATAGAATTTTATACTATATACTATATATATATATATATATATATAGGTATATATATATATATATATATATATATAGGTATATATATATATATATATATATAAGTTGGTGTTATAGCAGGATAAAATTTAATTGATATAAGATATAATTTTTTGGTATAAGAGCACCATAAGTGAAATAGGTTGGCTTTGGGCTGAAACTAAAAGCACGCTTCCTATCAGAAACCAAACAGCTAAGCCGTGCCTGGCGGTGCCTGTGGTCATGCGATGGAATTATAGCATTGCCACGATGAGAGTAGAAATATTGCGAGGCGAGTGGAATTGCGCAGCAGCGACTGTCATCGACATCGTACATCGTGCTGTGGTAGTAGCCATCGCCAGTGCTTTTTACTCAATTTGGCAACAGGCAGGATATGTGGACTTTTAAATTGGAGTCTCTTTCATGTATATCTAAAACTAGTATCTTTTCCCCTCTGTCGCACCTGGAACTTAATCTGTGGCTTGATTACGGACCAAGGCAGACAATTCGATTCGAACCTGTTTCAGTGCCCGAATAAACTGATGGGCATCGATCGGCTAAGGACTAGGGCCTAGCACCCTGCAGCCAACGGTATGGATGAACGCAACCACCGGCAGTGGAAGATATTTATCAAATTTTTTATGGTTTTGTCTCACGAAGGATCAAGTATTTTGAATCATTAACATTACATACTTATACTTCATCACGCTATTTCTATCAAAGAAGAATATCTGAATGTCTGTATTAGAATATCGGTTGCTCTTAAGATTCAGGAATAATCTAACAAGAAATATTGATTCTACTGAATCACCCAATGACTCAAATTGAAAGTGAGGAAAAGAAAAAGTATACACATTGCTATCAATTCACTCGATAATCATGTCGTTCAGGCAACAATGTCGAATTGCAGTAAATTAACTTAGCTGTGGTTACTACCCGAACCCGTATGTCCATTTTTAGGTATTCCCAGTCAAAATTCGCTGATTTTTTGTAAAAACCGATTTCTTCGATCTCAATTATATACATATCTTCTAAGCTCGATGTGTTATACCCTATACATATAGGATAGTTACTGATTGTTCATTTCCTCTTAGGTAATGAATATTATGTTGAAAGAGTATCAAGTGATTTTTATTTATCACCTACGTTTGTAGAAAAATATTGTGCAAATAATGTTACCAGATTGATAAAAATCCCCTAGCTACGCCGCTGAGTCGACTTCGCAATCGTTTCGTCGATAATTAGTTCCTGGAAAAGTGAACATGATTTTCGGTATTGAATATTCGGGATAATGGAATTATCGCAAATGGTCTAGCTACACGAATTGACTATATAAAGCGAGACATTTCACTCGGAAGGGAAGTTTTTATGAAGAAGCGTTAAAAAGTTTTTGCATTAATTAATAAGTGTTTAAAGTATTTAGCTAGTTGTATAGATCTAAGTGTTTTATTAATCAGTGAAGTAGTTGTTTGTTTATACTGAAGTTAGAAATAAACTGTTTGGTAGTGTGCTCGGTGTGTTATTTAGCAAGTATAGTAACAATTTTGAGCACAAAGTGTCATTACCGCTTTCTGCTTCGCATCGCGCCGTTAGACTCTTTATAGAACAGCTATCTATCTAACACTTTGCACTCTAAATATACAAGTAGCTAGAGTATGTGACTGTCAAAGGTTATTTGATTGTCTCAGTCGTTTTTTCGCCCATTGAAATTGTGACTTATTATAGGATCCTAAAGGTATATTCATGAAACGAACAGGTCCATATATTATTATGTTGTTGATATTCGGGGAGTGGAGAAGAAATTGAAATTTGATTTAATATTTCTGGAAGGATAGATCATATAAAAGCTTCATGGCAAAAATGAAAGACGGTTAGTTTCTACACAAGTTAAAGAATATGTTTTTCAGTGTTTTTTCTCAATATTGTGATTGCAAACTTGAAGGGACTGATCAAATTATGAGAGAATTCTAAAACAACAGATAGCTATATCAATCTGACTAGGTTTATTTATATTTCATTCCACTCGTTAACGACCGAGCTATCCGTTTTGCATATTTATTGTTTTTACACAAATTATCAGCCTTATCAACCAGTACAATGATCAAGTTTATCAAGTGAACTACTTTCATCATAGTAAGATGGATAACAGTGAAGAAGTGCATAAGGAAGGTGAGTTTCCATTTGGAAAAAATTTGTGATCGAATTTATGTTCAGTTCATTCATAGTTGTTGTGCCTATATAGCACTGAGGTACCATATGGCTCAACATGAAGGCATGTTCATTTCTTTATTTGCTGTCTTATCATAATTATTACATTGTTATGTCATTGTATTTTTAGTAACATAATGAAGTTTATTATGGTCCTAGGATCATAATGAAGTTCTAAAATTGCTGGTACTATAATGAAATTATAATTATAAAGGGGGGTTCACAGTGTTCAGTAGATTTGACCTTACATAAAGATCTCCTTTGTAATACAATTACCGAATTATACTTTCATATATTACTGGAGGAGAAAGAGAGCCCTTCGAAGTCATTTTCTCCTTATGGATAATCTTGGTACCTGTTGTCCATATCAAATCGGCATAATTTTCGTTTTCTTTCTTCTTTTGACTGGAAGTTCCCGTTTCAGACTATTCTGCTGAAAAGTTCATAGAACATCTACTAACGGAAGGACGTAAATGCCCTTATGAGGATACCTATGAACGTACGGGAAGCAGAGAAGATTTGCCATATTTCTACAATGAACTTATGTTCAAGAAGTAAGTAACCGAGTGTTTTCTAGAAAAATTCAAGAATAATATTTTGTTGTCTTCAATGTTTTCATAAAGCAAAACTTATTCAACAATATGACTGCAATCATGAACTGCAATCATATTCCATGATGAGCTGAGTTGATATGTATATATTATGGAAAACTATTGGGAGTATCTTTGTGAAAATTTGTATACGGGAGTTTTCCAAGGAGCTAGTTTCAGTTAAAATATTTTCAGTTTTCTACTACTTTCGGTTATACCGGAAGTGGACCCCAACTTTATTTTTTTGAACAAAATAACCTGTTTTTTTTTAAGAAAACACGCTGTTTTTCAAGACACACTCTTTTTTATTGCATTTCCATAATCTACGATGAATTTCTATATAACTATATAATAATTGGAGTCAGGTGAATTTGGCAATCTCGGTACTTGTGTAACTCATTTCTTTCAAATAGCCACTAATTCTCTCTACTTTAAAAAATAGGGGTAGTTTATGTTTGCAACCCTATACCAAAATAGTTAAACGGTATTTGTAGAAACTTGCAAAAACAAAAAAACTTCGTGTAGTTATCATCAGTAGGCTCTTTTGGAAGAATCGACAAGAAGCAAATGCTGAAGTGTCAACGAACAATATTTGCTAATAATTTACATTCAAGCGTAGTGTTCATGTTTCGCTTAGAATTTGAAAGTGAACACGACTTCAATTTGTCAATCATTTATGGACAATTCGACTTGGTAATCAAACGAGTACTTGAAACATTCTTTCGGCGATATCCTTATAGACCCAAGCATATACACATGTCAATATGACACAGATCATTCTCAAACGTCAACACATGGGCAGTTTGTTAAAAAGCAAAACTAGTTATCAACGTTACAAGGCCGATATGTAGCAAATAATGGATGAGGTTGAATATTATAACAACCGAATCCGTTATTTGCATATCGGCCGTGTGTCGTTCAAGACTTTTCGCAATCCCGTTTTGATTTCGAGGAAAGAACAAACCACATACCTCGTAATTCTACAGAAAAATCTCATCATCGTGTTATGAGCGTAAACTCTCCTATTTTTTAGCATAGAATTCACTGGCTTTGAGTAAAGAGTTTACTCATATCTCTCAACTTGCGCTTGCACACAAATGGTCAGACCAGGATGGTCTGAAAGTAAAATTGACAATGTTTGCACGAATTTGCAAGAAAAAAACGTTGAAAACTCCGTCGAACCAGTAAATACTTTGGATCGGAAGGCGGTATTGTCGATGTGAAAGAAGTTAACTATAACTTGAACGGAAAAAAAACTAACTCGGAAGATCATTCAGTAAAACAAACCACGATAAATTGTATAATATTTGTTTGAAAATGGACTGGAATTCTGTTTAATACTCTGATGATCCTTTCCTTCTTATTACAACCTCCTTTTTGATTGTTTTGAATTATCATTTCCAGAGCAGAAAATAAAAAAGAAGAACGAATTAAAAAAGTTCTGGTTTACCTTAGGAATTTGCACTTCTGCGAAAAATATGAGAAACCTGTATAACATAAAAAAATTCACAAATAATGTGCACTTTCATCAATATAATGATAAATTTAGAAACACAAAATAGTTGTAGGCTCTATTAAAATATGCACTCACACCATTGAATTCTACGTAGAAAATGCTCTGAAAATATTTTCATAGAAGCGAAGAATTTTTTATAAGAAAAATTTCACAGCCCCTTATTGAAAATGTACATTTTTGAAAAACATGTAACTCAGAAGCGATGATAGCTATGAGGATATGGTTTCTACCATTCAGTTTACATAACAATTGACCCTCAGTCACATCTATTAAGTTTCAAAGCAGAAGTTTCCCTTCAAGAGTGTCAAGAGTTTCACCCACCCTGTACAGGTAGAAAATCAAATGAAAATATTCATTTGGAAGTAGAGTAAGGATATCCCTGGTGGATGAATCGCTAAAAAATTACTAATTGTCGTGAAATAATTTTTATCAAAATCTGATTCTTTTTATTTTCTAGGGGCCAACAATTTTTCCACAAATACATGACAGGAGTATTTCTAGGATGTTTGTTGGCACTGGTTCAAGGATTCTCACATCCAGTTGCTAAAATATTGGTAATGACTAATAAATCTAGCACACCGTTGACTGCATATAAGCGGTATTCAGCGACCATCATGCACATGTGTACTTGGTATGAAGCGAATCTAGAACATGGATCTGAGTAAGAGAATATTGTTTTGAAATAACTGAAATGAAATATCATTAATTAGTCTCAAATCATTTTCAAGAAAGTTCTGGAACTGACTAACCTATGCACCTACTAGCTTGGCAGTCTTATTGATTTGATATAATTCAAACGATAATAGAAATGTATTCAGGAACATTCGGAGTTCAGCTTATGCTTTCCAACTCAACCGGGTGCATTCACCATTACCTACATTAATTATAATTAAAAAATTATCAAACAAAAGAGAAATCACTGCTTGAGTACGAACTTCTTCACTATTTGAATGCTAAGAAGGGTTCATTCTACGTATATTGGTGATATTTATTGAATTTTGATGCTGACTGATATGAAAACGATCATTCGTAGAACAGTGAGTGTGGTAGTTGTTCGAAGATACCTACTGTGTATTTGATGGCGAGGTATGAGTTTGTTCGCTAATACTTCTGATATTTGAGTTGCGTAAAAAGCATATGTTTGTCTAAATGACATTAAAAGCGGCATTTCAGTGATACTTGACAAGCTTAACTGCTTTTACTGCCTAGGCAGAAAAAGTTCGTTGCTATGCAACCTTACAAGTAATAATTTAAATCGAATTGATAGTGACCTTAGGTAAACACAAAATGTATTGTACTGAATATAAAATTTAAACATTTTTACGTCTTCACCAAAATGCACCAGCATCGTGACCGAAGTTCTGCGAAAGCCGTGCCCGGTATACTCTTTCGTATGGACTAGTTCCACAAAAGTAGCAATTATAGAAGACAGTTCGAGGTTCTGGAGGCTGCATATTTTCTTTAAAAAAAAAACTTTGATCTTTTGGCCTTAGTATTGATATCATAATTAGCAATTTGTCGCCCATATCATTTAAATCATCTGTTTTCATTTGCAAAAGCTCATCACACCTACAAGCCCCAGCGACTGCAACAGTAAGTACAATCTGAAACATAAATTGAAAAATAATTCTTTAATACATAATAGATCATTTTCAGTATATTTCTACCTTCGTATACAAATACAGTTCATCAGGGGCATCTAATAAAAATTTCTTGATTTCTTTTATTTGAAAATCTAGGAATTTTTTCACGGACCATTTGTCTGCCGTTTCAAAAAAGCCCATAACTTCATATATTTTGCCGAATCAATTTCATTTTCTGTGTTCAAGTAGCTTTCAACATCGAATAAGTAGACTATAACGTTGAAGGCTTCATTTTCTTTGAAAGCTCAGAAAAACTGGCATTGAGCACATTGTCAGAGAAAGATCCTACATTTTCATTTTGTCTATATTGTCATAAATTGGGGTTGTTCACGACTAACTGGGCAGAATCTGATCCTTTAAAGATTCAAGACACTTTGGAAACAATATAGAAAACAACATGTATTCATCTACTCACAAATAAAAATAACAAAATAATCATTCTGAATTCAATTATGATGGAAATTATTTAAGAATCCCTCGGGGATCTAACTTTTCAAAACATTCTCTAAAGATACTCAATTAATGTACTTCCCAACTCCCCCCATTGCCTTCACTAGCTCTGGGCACGGCAGAAGCCTAACTCCAACTCCCTGATCGAACTATATCAGTGGCCTCCTTTCAAACTCTCGTTTTCTGTTCAAAATTACCTACTATCAAATAGTTGTCTCGGTATCTTCATTCTCTTTGAAACTGAATTTTCAATATACGATTCTGCCACCGCAGGGGAGTTCCAACCTCCAAGTCCTTTTACCGATAGTAGATTTTCACCATTTTCTGAAAGCATATAGTTTGGAACAGCTCCAATAGTATGAATGTCCACAATTTGTTTTACACATTCACCATTCCTACAACCAATGAAGAATCGTCGATTCTCCAAATTTGAAGGCCGCAAATCTACGTATAAACCATAGGCATCCAAAGGAAGTCGTTCTTTGAGAATGAAAAATATCTTGTTCTCTTTTTTTTGTATACCTCAATGTAACCAAATGTCTGGTACTGGTGCTTTCAAAATCATCCATAGTCAGCTCAACAAGTTCGTCACGTCTGCAGGCACCCAAAATATCACACATCAATTCAACCTTTTCAAGCAACCATGTATGATCGTCTGCTTCCAACAAAAACTCAGTTACTTCTTCTTCCGACAGAATTTTTGCTTTCTTTGGTGTGCATCCATCAGAATTTCCTCTCAAGAATAAAAATAATTTTACAAATCTGAAATTACCATTTCTGTAGGTAATACTAATGATACGATTTAAAATAACTAACCTTGAGATGTCAATGTTGTCATAAACTTTCAAAATAAGTTTCAACATTGAAATCTCGGTCCACAGCGAGTTAGAAGAATAAACCTCTGATTTTCCTTTTGTATAGGCTCATAATACATCTTCAATAACCACCTTTACATCCATGGTCGTTGTTAAAGCGAACTCGCACACAAAAGACTGACATTCAGCCCTATGCTGTATCACTTCCGTTAAAAATAACGTCACCGCTATTCGCCATTTTCGTTATTTTGCTATTACTAAGCAATAGCAAAATAACGGAAATGTAACGGTGACGTTATTTTTAACGGAAGTGATACAGCATAGGGCTGATTGTTTATGATATTGTTGTTAGGCTGTTCCATGACAACACGATGTTGAGATTTTTCTGTAGAATTACGAGATACGTGGTTTGTTCTTTCCTCAGAATAAAAATGTAATCTTTCAATTCGATTCAACCTCGTCCGTTATTTGCTTCATATCGGCCTTGTAACGTTAATAACTATATAACTCATCCTCACTTTGAATTTTGCCAAACTTTCAAAATTGGTAATGACATTGAAGTAAACACAACATTTGATAAAATTTATTATTAGGATATTGATAATTAAACGCAATTAATAATGATAAAAAAGTCGATTTTGCGTCGAATTGTAACGAAATAAAAAAAAATTGTTTATTTTACACGGTAGTAAAGCAGAATAATGTCTTGGCAGGCTGATAAATATAGAGGAAATAGAAGCTTCCATTTCCTCTATATCTGTCATGATGAATTTACACGTACTAGATGCCACCACGATGGAACATGCCTTGGCTGGTTTCATAGCCTCGGCGTGCCTCGGCTACGGAACACCAGCCGCGGCTTACATCTTTTGCTTTTATGCCTAGTGAAATAAATAACTATTGATGAACTTTCCATCTGTTAAACATTTTCAACCATCCTATTTCTTCTGTATGAGAGGTAACTTGCTACCGAAATGAAATGCTTCTAATAAGCCTTACCGGTAGTATTTTGAAATTTATAAATACGAGGTGAGGTAACATCATCAAGACAAGGGCCATATACAATATCACTAATTGAAAAGTGATAGAATTAATGAATCACATAATTATATATTTTCAAGTTTTTGTTACCATAATCCCTATTTCAGTATGCATTTTTCAATAATCCCTGAGAATGTCGAATAATATTATTAACAAGTTTTCCTAATTTCAAATTGTGTTCAGTCAGTTAGAAGTCCTACACATTTAAATGTGTCATTATGTGACACTAACTGTTCGTCAATCTGTATAGATATGATGTCTATGGTCCTATAACGATCTTTGATTCCACCAAAAATGATCGCTGATGGTTTAGAGTGATTGATATACGTAAAACCAATAAACTATCCGAAAAAAAAGTAGTACCGTGAAATTTATGGAAACGTAATGTGTGAGATATAAAATGATCAGAATCGAAACCCAGCAGAAATTTTTGCGAATAATATACCAGTCTGGTAGAAACTTGCTCTATTAGCTATTAGATGGCACTAACTTCTAGTTGAACAAATCGAATCGTCTGGTTCGGACTCATATTGATCGTTCATTTATTTGTTCCTTTCTCGATTTATTCGAGAATTCAATTGCTGGGTGGTGATTTTCAAGAATATCGAAGAAAGTAGCCAATGTTATTCATTGAATTTCACTGAACTTATAATCCCATCAAGCTACATGAACCTCTTTGATAGTGTCCACGAAATACTTCGAAAAATTGACGAACGGACTCTGCAGGAGATGTAGTATCGGTGAGGTATTTTGCTAGATTGTGGGTCGGTGAGTTTTGGGAGCTGGTGATTGGTCTCAATGGCATGTCTGGTTTATGGATTTTCAGAAGACCTTAGAGATGAGGGGTTAATATTACGTGGCGTCAGATGTGTCCGTTCCTTTTCTGGAATGAAGATTCTGAATTTCCTAAAAATGTAAAATTTTCTTTCTATCATGGAAGTTGGATCTTTTTGTGGGAGTTTGTACTTTCCTGTTTAGAGTACCTACAGCTTTTATTTTGTCATTGTACGTCTGGTTGTTCATTTCAACTAGGGCATTTCCTTTGACTGCAGGGATAATTTTGATAGTGGGGTCCATTTGCAGAGTTCTCAGGTCTTTCTTTTCTCTAGCAATGATGTCTTTTCGGGAGTTCCTCTTCTTTTCCAAGACTTCTTCCACTCCCCATATGAGTTCTTCTACCTGGGCATGTATGTGGCGTCAGATGTGTCCGTTCCTTTTCTGGAATGAAGATTATGTATTTCCTAAAAATGTAGATTTTTCCTTTCTATCGTGGAAGTTGGATCTTTTTGTAGGAGTTTGTAGTTTCCTGTTAAGAGTACCTACAGCTTCCATTTTGTCATTATAAGTTTGGTTGTTCAATACAACTATGGCATTTCCTTTGACTGCAGGGAGAATTTTGATGGGGGGGTCCATTTGCAGAGTTTTCAGGTCTTTCTGTTCTCTAGCAATGATGTTTTTTCGAGAGTTCCGCTCCTTTTCCAAGACTTCTTCCACTCCCCATATGAGTTCTTCTGCCTGGGCATGATCCATTCTATCACTCGTTGACTCTACAGCGCTCATGATGCCCAGGATAGGTATAGTTTTTGGTACAACTGCAAATTCAATCCTTACTCAAAAATTCATAGAAACCGCGTATATCGAAGGCAATGGTGCTTTCAGTCAGCCGAAAGTGGAAATCAAAAACATATGGAGACCGCCCATAGACCGCTTTGGAAGGAAGAATGAGCGCAACAACACCGCCATAAATACACCTTAATTAAATCACTTCAACGGACCTAAGACATCGTTGCATATTAACTTGTCAGTATTCACCTGAAGACGATTGACGATACATTCAATTGAAACTTTGTGAAAAAGTTGAAGAATTCAAACATATTTCAACCCATGAGGATGATTGACGTTCAAAACCTAAGTGATCCAGTTGTTTTCTGTCAGATATTTTTGTTGTGTTCGTCATTGTTATATAGGTTAACCGGCTGCACCCTTGCAAGCAACCCTCATGAGTCCGAGACTTGTGCGAGCTAGGGAAGACGTAGCCCTTATCTTTTACGTGTGATGCTATACATTATATTCTGTACTTTGTGGGCATGTGTGATGGGTCGCGTATTTTGACTTGGTCGAAATCATTTGTTTTATCCATTTGAAACTCACTGGCACACTTCTAGAACTATATTGGATGGAAATAAAACATATTGTAATCGTTGCTGATAAGATGCCTGAAAACTCTGGTATGTCGACTCATTAGATTTTGTTTAGATTTTTGTGAAGACAAAACGAATGAAATCGCTTTCTGCTTGTTTTTGGTGGTGTATTCACTTTTCAGCTGTAGGAAAACCCAGAAAACCTACAGCACCACCCTGGGTGGTCGGTGCTCACTTCAAGCTAACACAGACATTTAACAGATTTTAAAATAGTAAAAGAACACTGTAACACATAACTCATGACACACATTAAATCCAAGAAACAATTAAACTCAAAATGAGCGACAAAATTATTAATTGGAAAACTTTATGAGGAAAACTCCGATACAATTGTCCACATAGATTCGCATGCTTGGGCTATTGTCATACAGGCACGAGATTGACACGTTATAATGGTGAATATCCATACAGCTGAATTTAAAAAATGTAACGAATAAAACTACTTGCCGACATTGTCTCCGTAAATTTCAATGATTATGTTGTTTTATTCATTTCATGCTCGTGCGCAATACTTGAAACTTCTGTTCATGAAGATGTTTTTTAACAAGGAAACCGACGGAGGCGGTTCGAACAACTATTGCGGGATATTTGGGAAGTAGACCGCAATTGCGATTTAACTTTTTTTTTAAATCAAGTTAGGGAATTTCCAGAGTTTTATTCTACAGTTTTAATGGTATAAGTCGGTACACCAGGGTTTTTAAGCATCTTAGTTGCAAACAAGCCTTTTTGCCACTTCGTATGATAAACCTGAGAACCAAAACAAGGGATTTTTTTGCATTTTGCCATTCAGTTTATTTGACATGGGTTATGATACATATATGAATGTCCACTGTTCATGGTGTCACTGATGAAGTTGTTCTTGTTCTCCAAGCTAGTAGAACTGCTGTTCATCACTAGCGCAAAATCATTTCATATCTCTGCTTCATACGTGAATGGATGAAAAAATTGAATTCCAGCAAATATTCAAAATAACCGGAAAACAATTACAGATTATGGTCGTCCATCCAAAAAGTTCGAAGAATGCACTATTCAGCAAGTAAACAGGGCCAATTGCAGCTCAATTACCAGATAACTCAGTACAACTTAGTCATAGCCGTATTGGGATTCATGGGGATCGCCCTGGTGAGGAGCGAATTAGTGGGGATTCATGATGCAAGCGATGACGAATTGAAATCTTTTATTCATTTCTGGAAGGTCATGAGTTATCTTTTCGGAATTGAGGATAGGTATGTTTCAGTTATATTATCATGGCATAACTTTTATGGGAATAACTCAAACAATATACACTTACCAAAAATATTATATAGTTTCTAGTTCACTGAAATTTTTTATGGTAAAGACATCAATGATTATCTGATAACATTACATTTTTCATACTCACTAGTTAACGAGTTTTTTTTTTGCATTCACAACCATTTCTTCATCTTACAATTCATCCATCCTTTTTATCGGTCTGTTGGATATACAAGTGTCAGGAGAAATCTTTGATTTTTTATAGGTTCAACATATGTAGGGATTCTGTAGAGGAAACAAAAGAAACAATCATCCTGCTGCTACAGAAAGATTTAATTCCAAAAATGGATGAAAAAGAGGACAGCTTCGTAATTTTGTCGAAGGCCTTCATAGAAGGAATGAAAGGCGTGACTCCATTGATGTCCTACGAGCAAACCATTGACTATCTCCACATGCTGGTAGGAAGCGTTTCCAAAAGCAAGCAATTAGAATCTACAACTAAAACAAATACTTGGAATTATATAGAATGCATAGTTTGGAGCATGCGCTTCAATATTTGCAGGATTATGATGAATCTTTTGCTGAGCATAATATTGGGACTTACGAAATATCTTCCAGTTTTGGCGTATTTCAAGTTTGGACGGAAACATTCCCATGTTAGGATATCATGACAATCTTGAGAATTAAATATTGTTTAAGATATGCCATTGTTTATCGTTTAAACCATTTTGAAATACTCAGAAATGAAGGAAGTAGTCCCTTTGGCAAAAATGCAAAAGTATGAACGAGGAATTCAAATCATTCACAATATTTAAAAGGGCTTGAATTTAATAGGCCTTGTTCATCTGTTATCTTCTATTTGTACTTTTGGGTAAAATTTTGCAAGTTTTCGACCCAATTCTTGTCGGAATAATTTCGGTGACAATGCTTTTGTAAAAGAAAAGACATTGACTTCTTTGTTTTGTGATTACAGGTCAATTTCATGCAAAATTGGTATATATGGGAGTATCTGGAATCGCAGATTATGGTCCGATTCTATTGAAAATTGATATTCAAAGATTCTGATATTAGGTATGAAATTATATTTTTCAGTCAAAATTTATGAATTCAATATGGTGGACTAGTTTTGCGGTGGGAGTTCTCAACATAATTCAATCGGCCATTGTATGATCATCAAATCAGTTACATTGCACAACATTAATGTGAATGATATTTTTCAACAGCCGCAAAACTATCGACTGAAAACCTTGATAACAACATAGATAGTGCTATTGACCTACTTGAAAAATTTCCGAGTGAACAGAGCTAATTCTTTCTCTTTCCTGTCACCGATTTAGAGGTTCTAGATGCCATGAGAAGCCTCGCACATTCAAATTGTTTCGATATACCTGATTTCAAAAGTAAAATAACAATTCAATGAAGGAAAAAACTGCTAAAACTGGGTCCGAAGTATTTAATCTGTGCTTTGTGAAAGGAACGTAACCTTGTATCTTCAAAAAGGTATGCAAGTTTAGTTTTATAAAAATTACGTGTGAACAAGTATAGTGAATAAGTTAGTTGTAGTTAGTAAATAACTAGTAAACATCATAAAAGTAAAGTGCATCTAGGAAGACATAAAATGGCTAATTAGGCTGATTTTATGAGAAAACAGGAAATGTGGTAACAAATATGGTTGTTGAAATAAGGGGGGTTGGTTGTGAGGAAAGAAACAATTCGAAACTTGAATTTATGAATAAAATATAAAAAATCGAAATTCAAAACTGAAAATAACAATTCAAAAAATAGTCTACAATAATGCAAGTAGGGTGTACATAAATCAAAGTGAAACAACAAGTGAAATAAACCTGGAGAACTAATAAAAGGAAGACACCGCACCAGCCATTTGCGTACTAGAAATTTCAAGGTATTTGAACCAAACTATACCTTTTTCAAATGTAATTCAGAAAGTGTAACTTGAAATTCAGATTTGTAAAATGTAATTCAGAAAATTTGACATGTAATTCAGAATTGTTAATTGGATTTCAGAAACCGTAACATGCAATACAGATTAGTAAATTGTATTTCAGAAAGTGTAACTTCAATTTCAGATTAGTGAATTGATATTCAGAAAGCGTGAGTTGTAATTCAGAAACCATCACTTGTAATTCAGAAACCGTCAAGGACTTATTCAAGGAGTATGGTTACCGGACTTTGGGGCCGTGGTTGGTTCACCTCCGTGGAGGCGGTTTCTATGGACGTTTCGCTCACAACTGCGGTGAGCATCAGCGTGAATTTTGCCCTCTCGAAGAGCGACATAATACTCATCAGTATACGACGAAAACCACGCTGAACATGCTTATCGCAGTTGTAAGCGAAACGTCCATAGAAATCGCCTCCATGGAGGTGAACTAAAACTCGGAAACCATACTACTTCATTATACTTCCGGTCGTGAACGCCTCCACTCTATGCTCGTCAAGGACTTGGTAAGTAAAATTAGGAAATGGGAGAACAATAAACGACAGCTGGTAATCTCTGAATAACAACTTACGCTTTCTGAATTACGAGTTACACTTTCTGATTAACAATTTACTGATCTGAATTGCAAATTACACTTTCTGAAATACAACTCACTAATCTGAATTACAAGTTACAGTTTCTGAATTTCATTTCACCAATCTGATTTTCATTTAATGTTTTCTGAATTACAATTTATTATTCTGAATTACAAATTATACTTTCTGAAATACATATTACACTGAAAAAGGTGTAGAACAGTCCGTCTGTGAATAAATCCAAAAACATCAATACCATAGTAAAAAATACACTTCACTATATTTTGCTAATTTATTCTGTCTATTAGCGAACTCTGGAACTACCTCTACGGTGACTCGTTCAGATGGCTCAGAATGCGATAATCACCGATACATGTATTTTCAACAAACCAGGTCAGGTTCGGATTTTGAATTCGTTACGATATGAAAGTGAATATCCAACTTCACGTCGTAGAAATTTTGAACTTCGTTTGACAGTTGTTGGCAAATCGAAACTTCAGTGCCAGTTGGCCAGCTTTCTCGTACATTTCACACGGAACGGCAAGGTGTACTGAACATTTGAAATCCATTTCCGGACTTTATCTTCAGAATTATTAGCTATTAGAGTAAAAAATCATTCGCAAATATATGTGATTCCATGTGTAATATTCAAGAATTGGACTATTCATAGATTTGAAAAGAATCACATATAATTGAAGGTATTTATCTTATAGAATCAGGTATCAGGAATAACTGGGACATGAAACTGATTTAATTCTTGTGACATTTTTTATCAAAATTGAGTATATTTTTGTACTGGTACACTTTGGAGTTTAATAAAGTAAAGAAGAAACAACTTAAAATGAAATACGATTAAAGTGAAACGATTAAACTCGAAAAAGTAGAGGAATCTTTCTCTCCATACGTTTCCACCAAGTGGAAAAATTAGGTAAACGTCTGTCAGAAAACAACAACGTTCCTGGCTAATGTTACGACAGACTTTTGACTACATCTAACACATATTTGTGCAACGTTTTTTCAAGAAGACCCAATTGCAAGTGCTTGTCCCTTAATTACGTGTGGAGAGAAGGGCTCCTCGACTTAGTCGAGTTTATTCGTTTCACTATGTTGATACTCTCCTGCACAAAATTCCGAACTCCATTCGAAATATTACAGTTAACTCTTCCTGGACTATGTGCTGCCAAGGATTGTTTGTTATTGAGTTTCCATGCAAATGGCGCTGCGACAACTTAGTTGTTGGTTGATTATTATTAATTTAGCATGCTCAGGATTATTATAATTTTGTCCTACCTAGCCTGGCACTGATGAGAGGCAAAACCTTGAAACATGTATGTCTGCAGGTGGTCATTCCCAGCCAAACGAAGAATAGTCTGCTGTTCAATTACGAGACAAGCACTTGTAATTGGTTCTTCTTGGAAGAACGATGCACAAATATCTGTCATATGTAGTTTTCTGTCGTGGTATAAGCCAGGGAATTAGTTGTTTTTCTGTCAGGTGTTTGCCTCATTTTTTTATTTTGTGGAAACTTGCGGAAAGAAGAGTAGGGGAGATCGGTGTCGGTTGTAACGGATGTCGTTTGTAACATTCGATCCGCCATCTATGATGGTGAGCGCGAGCAACTTGGTCACATGTAACCAGAGCTGTGCCGAGCACTAAGCACTATTGAAAAGTGCTCGGGAGTTTTTCATGAAGTGCTCGCGATTACCAAGCACTTTCAAAAGTAATTCGATTAAGCGAGCATTAGGCACTTTTCAAAAAAGGCGAGACCATGTTTTCCAAGTTCATATTGCATTTGGAAACGGTTTCACTTGGAAAACTCAAATTTGGTAGGTGAACTCAGAAAGGATTGGAGTACTTATTGAATATATTGATATTGATTTGATACCAAAAATTGAGATTTTTTCGGTCGGCAATTGAAGGAAATGAGTCAATTTTTGCTTTTGTTTTATTTCAATAGAAAGATCCATAAAAACAGTGCAACTTTCAACTGATAGGGAATATCAAGACAATGTAGTTTGGGAGATTACTTTGATTTCCGAAATGGGCGGCGAATAGCCAAATTGAAATATAGAGCGGCGCAACATTCTCACTGATTTCTTAGTTCTTTTGGATACCACCATTGTGTAGTATATTTCATTCATATCAGAGCGTGCTGCCGTAAGAATGAAAATGGAATGTGATTTTGATATCCATCGGTAGACGCTAGACGGGCAGAACTAGTAGAGAAAATGAAATGTTTATATTCTTATAATGCTTATATGCTTATGAAATTCATTTTTTTGAATTTCATTTTTTTCTGCTCAACACTGATATAATTTTCAGTGGTTGAAATCCCAGAACAGAGAAAATGAGTCAGCAAAATCTGTCATTACGTGAGAGTCTTTTGTGGACCGTGGGCATCCCCATCGGGATGAGAGGCGGGGTAGGCGGACCGTCACGTTCAGCGGAGTGAGGCAACTAATATATTTATTCGGTAAACTTTGTTTAAGGTAACAAATCGAATATAAAATCAAAATATTGTAACTACTAAACGGCTGAACCGATTTTGATAAATTTTCGATCGTTAGATTCGTCTTGATACCGCAAGTGACACTTATTATATTAAAATTATGAAAAATCAAAGCTGAACATAGAAAATGTTAACAAATAAACTAAAAACCCCAACTGCGGTTTGAAATAAAAATCAAATAAGAAGTAATATCTTTTCAAATCAAATAAAAACTGAAAGCAGCCGGGACCAATTTGTTAAAAACAATGTATAGAAATAGAATGGGTATCGGCTACTTTAAATTTTTCTTTATGGAAAGATTATTATATTACTTGTTTTTTGCATTTTAGTTTAAACCACAGTCGGATTTTGTAGTATCTTCACTTATTTTTTAATAATGATTGGCTCTAATGAATTATTTGGTTCAAATGAAAAAGAATGTTGTTTTGGTTTTGGTGGATTCATTATTTTGTGTGTAGCACTAAATAATCTAGTGTGGTGAAGCAAAATTAAGTGTTTCAATTTGAAAAAGTTCAGTAAGTAAAACAAATATTAAATTACTCTTGTTCAATCGTTCACCTTATCACTGTTACAAAAAAGAGTAATATTAATAACACATAAAACATAAAATAAACGGAAATATTTCCCAAACAGAATACAGAAAAACTGAAAATTTCAACTCTGTTACAAACTGCAACGTTGAAACTGATCATAGTTCATAATATAAGGACGCAATCAGTAGTTTTTGGGGGTGGGGGTGCCGTTGACCACGTCAAAATTTTTGATGCCGGGGAAAAGTTCCTGGTTACGCTGTATGGAGGGACAGTTGGAGTGGACAACTTGGATGACATGAGATATCGCATGTTCCAAACTGTGATGGCAAAGCCAAAATTTCAATTGGCAAGACTGCCTCCTACACGCGATGCTTAGTTCTACTCCAAGTTCAAAGTTGATTAGGGAATGAGAGGATGCAGCGGAAATTGCCAGCTGCATGGGGCTGGACGTTGACTAAATAAGGTTGGTTTTACTATCATATTTCGATTGTATCAACATTTCACATTTTTATCAAGATAATATTAATAACGATTTTCTTTTAATTTTTTTCCATGACTCGTACCCACAACCATGAGTATGGATGCTGCTCCATATGACATCTTGTCATCTATCAGATGCAAGTGTGCAACTGGATGCAGTGCAGGAAAGTGTTCCTGCAAAAAACCAGGCCTCTTGTGCACAACCATGTGCAAGAATTGCGCTGGAAATGGCTGCGAGAACTCTCCAGAGGCTGAACTGAACGACGAAGATACCGATGAAGAAAAGGATGATGAGCCGAACCTCTTTGATCAGCTGTGTGCTCGCGAGGAGGAGGCAGTCGAGAGCGACGACGACTACTCTCTTCCTGCTGAGATACTTAGTAGTGATTTATAAATAATTTATTTTAAATTCTCAGTGCACTATATCTTTTTCAATATTATTTCGAAGGATAATCAATGCTCTTTCACATAGTTCCTCCGGATTTTCGCTAAACAGCATAGTTTAGAAGATATGGGCAAATAACCGAAAAAAGTACTGAAAAATCACGTTTTCCCCTCCCGCCCGTAAAGAGCACAAATATTCGATAACTTCGGAAGTGAGTCCAGCACACACTGAATTATTTTACAAGATTATTTGGGGAATGTAGTTAGAAGGACGAGTTTTACATAAACGCATTGTTAAAGTAATTGCATTTAAATGCACTGGTTTCCAAAACCCTACGAAATAACCCCTTAGTCCCGCCAATGCCGCTAAGAGTTAGCGCAAAGAGAGGACTGATATAGGAGATAATCCCTATAAACACCCCACTGAAATTACATACACAAACATCGCAAGGCACACTGCAGGTTTGCGTTGTTGCTCTAACTTTATTATAGAAAATTCACCAAACTAGTGTAAGTAGCTAGTAATAGTATTAAGTTTCAGGAAGTGAACCAAGTTTGTCAACACAGTAGCGCTGGTACGCATAGTCGTTAACAGAATAGGAATAGTCTCGCGAGTAATTCCTCCGAATGAATATGACTGCAACATCCATCCACATTCGAGTAAATCATGGTTATCATCGTGTTCCAGATAACATGAAGCATGGAAGGAGAATGATAAGTCTTGTTTTTTTTTGTAATCAGCCCCTGGACTCCGATGAATAGAAATGTTTTATAGAATCGAAATGTGACGTCATATTCGAAATATCGGTACTATGCTTCCCATTTCTAACGTTCAAATATGACGTCACAAACACATTTCGATGCTATGAAACATTTCTAATCATCGGAGTCCAGGGGCAGGTTCACACAATAACATTCTTTTCCTACAAGCGTGCGTGATTCACCCTATACCCGCACTAGTATCTGAGTATACCATAACATGCAGAAATATATTTTCCAACTGGTGCTTCCGTCAACAATACCAATATTTCTATTTTGCAATCAACATGTGTACAATGTATAGGAATAGTCAGCATGAGAGAAATGATTGTAGATCACAGTGTCCATTCTAGACTCAATAAATGAATAATTCATTTTATAAATAAAATGAAAATTACCTCAACTTTCGATCACAAGTAAGGTCCAAAAAGGTTAAACTTCTCCAAAAGCTCAAAAAGTCTAAAGTCTTACGCAGCAAGAATCTAGTCTATAATACTTTCTCATTGAAAAATGTACCCACTCACTAGCTGAATACTTCTTTCTTATCGGATAGCTCAGTTTAGGATTTTTCTGTTTTGATTTTTATAGATATTCTTGTGTTGTCGACAACCAATGTATTATAGTTCAATGCTACTAATACTATAATAATAAAAGAATTCAATTTTTATCTCCTAGATAAAATGTGAGAAAAAAATTTGTTTTTTGATTACCAACTATTGCCTATAAAAGTAAAATCCTTGTTTACAATTTTTTTCCATTTTTCCACATTTATTAAAAACACAAAATAAAGTTTGATCATTCATTTCTGCTGTACAAGTATTTGTAAATCTAATAGGTAAAATTTGTTTTTTAACATGAGCTTCTTCTTGTTCTCTATTTTCCTTCTCAATTGCCCAAGTCTGCTTCTCAATATAAACAGTATTTTCCTCTCAATACTCTTCTTTTGCTAATATTCTGGGTTCTAAATTGTTGGCCTCAACTATCTTGTAACAGGTTCAATTTAAATTGTGAGACCATTCACGTTTCGTTTTCTACAACAGAAGCAAAAGCATAAAGTTCAATCAAATAAGAAAAATATTTTTACGTACTATAAGAGATACTGGTAGAGTAAATTCATTGACCAAGTCCACGTTGGTAATGCCCTGCTTCAGACACACTTCTAACATTTCAGTACTATCTCATTGGCTTGAGTGGAATGTGAAATAATTCCAACAGCGATGCGACTTCTATAGGCTCGTTTTCCTCATTTCATAATATATAAATAACTGTAATATACGGATACCTCAGAAGTTCGATTCCACAGACTTTTTATAGTCAGTTTTAGAAAAATCTTCCACTTTGTTTCCTGTATCTGTGTTTACGTCCTACAAATTAATAATAATGAAATTATACTCATCAATAGTTTATTTTCTTACTGTGTCAAAATCGACAATGCTGCCAGTGTTTTGATATCAATGATTTTCAAAACGCTCTCTATAATTGGATTGAAATCTTCAGTTACAGGAGCAGCTCCACTAATCCCTTTTATATAATTACATTGTGCCACCTACCTTGTTTTTGTTTTCATATTTATTTTGACTTCATGTGGTCCATATTTATGCGATGCACAGATACGGCATTAAATGCTGTGGTAACTCACTGCCAGGCTTGGTCCTAAAAAATATTTACCCTGGCAATTGAATCAAGAGACTTGTTCCTCCACACTAGAAGAAAAACATTTCTTTCTTGTCTGATTCCATCGCCAATTCCAAATCGAACTTACCGTAAACTGCTAATTTTGAAATTTTACTGTGGCCATAATAAATCTTACATTGAAAAAAAAATTGCTTATATTTGTTTATGAAAATACAAACTTATAACCTATAATACCAGATGACAGTAACAACAGAACTACAAAACACCTTGAAAATTAAAAAGATCACCACAACTTTATAAACATAACGAATGCCGCTTTAAAGGAGGCTTTATCTAAAGGGAGGTGTAGTACGTTTATGGAACCAAAGGCACTGTAAAGTGTACTTTAAAGAACACTTTATCGTAAAGCCGACTTTGAATAAAGGAGTCTTTATGGTGTTGATTGTGGAACTGGCTGCAACACTCTTAGCAGCCCTTTCATGCAAATTTCACTTGCTTTGGTATCCAGGACGTGAATACATCAGTGCTAGTGCCGTGAATTATTTCAAGTTTTCCTTGTTGTGTTTGGTAACTGGCACCTAATTAAATTAGCGAAAAACGATATTTTCCATATTTCATTTACTTTCTAAAATATCACAATGAAATTTGGGTATTGAGTGTACCCACCTGTGTTTTTCATGAATCAAATTGTTGTTCGATTTGAAATCAGCAATGTTCTGTATATTATTTAAAAAAAAATGTTAAAATTGTTGTATCAGGTCTGCTTACATTCGAAAGATCCAGTAAACAATCTATGGCTTTCCTGTAAGGTTTATCACCAGCCTCTTGCGAGTCTTCCAACTTGGGAATTTCACCTGGTGTTGAAACTGCATTGCATTCCTCCATGTTGAATTTCTTCAAAATTTTGTCGATATATTGCGAATGATTGATGAAAATAAAACCAGATCTTTGAATAATGTTAATTACGAGGTATGAAACAGCTTTTGTATAAGTAATTTCAAAGTTTGCATTCATTTTCTCCATCAAAACTTCAATATCTGCCGAATAATTTCCTGTCACCAAACCGTCATCTACGTACAGAGCAATGATGATTATGTTCGATTGATTTCTCTTGAGAATACAGGGATCAGCAGCACATTGAGAAAATCCAATATCGAGCAGAAGTTGTGAATTTTTCATTCAAATTACGGGGTACTTGTTTCACCCTTTGTTGTACCCTTCAGGTTGCATCAAAAATTTCTTCAGACAGATCACCATGTAAGAAAGCTGTTTTCACGTCAAATTGAAGTATTTGAAACTTTTCTCTCGCTGCTGAGGATAATGTATCTGATAGAGTCGTATCTGGGCAACTGGACTGAAAATTTCGTCGTAGTCTACGCCATGTCGCTGCATAAAACCTTTTGTCACCAATCTTGCTTCGTACCTCTTCTGATTTGGATGGATGTCTTATTCGAAATACCCATTTACATGCTAGAGGCTTCTTAATTTCAGGTTACTTCGATATAATCCACGTTTCATTTTTCATCAAGGAATTGAACTCATCGTCCATTGCCGATTTCCATCTTTCTTTTTTCATTGCTTCATCCACTGTTAGGTTTTCAACATCACCAATCATTGCTATAGCTGTAAATCTCTCTGGGCATCTTAAACACTCCCTTTTTCTCAACTGGTAGTTAGAATTCTTGGATATTCTGGACTCATTTTCGTTAATGATTTGACTGTAATCATTACTACTGCTGCTCTCTCCTTCCTCTTCTTGATGATTGTTGTTGACTTTTTCTTCTATAGTATTTGTTTCTTCTTGATAGTGCAGGACCTTTTTACTTTCGTGTACATATATAACATCATCATCATTTCGAACTGCGACTTCATTCCTAGTACATTCCAGAATGATATTATGTTCTTAATTTTCTTTGAATATCACGTCTTGGGCAAATTAAATTTTTCCGTTTGGCAAATATATTCGATATCCTTCTATATTTCCTCCATAACCAACGAATATACCTGTTTTACTGTCATCATAATTCATCCCATTTGAGTTTTCTCTGTTAAGGTATGTGGAAAAATACCGATTCACCAAAAATTCTTAAATTGGTAAAGCTGAATTTTTAATTGAACCATAACTCATTTGGCGTTTTATTATGAATTCCTGTGGTTCCAGTCATATTCAGAATATAAATAGCATGATTAGTAACTTCTGCCCAGAGTCTTTTGTCAAATTTTTGTGCTTGAAGCATTGTTCTTGCCATTTCGACGATAGTCCTCATCTCTCGTTCTGCTCTGCCATTCTGCTCTGGAGTATAGGGTACAGATAATTGATGTCGGATCCCATGATCGTTGAGAAGTTTCTGGATATCTTTGTTGACCATTTCCTTGCTGTTATCTCTTCTCAATATTTTCACAGTGTTTCCAGTTTGATTTTTAACTGTACTCAGGAATATTTTCAATTTTTCCTTGGTTTCATCCTTCGTCCGGAGAAAATATATGGTTCTGAAGTGACTGAAGTCATCTTTCAAGAGCAAGAAATATCTTGATCTACCCAATGAATCTTCTTTCATGGGTCCACAAACATCAATATGAACAAGCTCGGCAGGACTCTGTGATACTTTCCTAGTATGCAAGCTTCACAAATTATTGGATTTTTGTCATCAGTGAACGATATATCATTTGCTTTCAAAGAATTTTTGACATGTTCAATATTTTGATGGCCTAATCTTCCATGCCAAACTTTCAAGTGTTCTACTTTAGAACTCATATTCGCATTGGCAATTTCAAACGATGATTTCACTTCGAACATCATTTCATAAAGAGGGTTTTTGCGAATACCAAAAAGCGAACACTTCTCCGTTTTTCTTGAATTCACACTTTCCATCGTTTAGTTTCATCATATAACCTTTATCAAGTGCTGTACCAGCCGAAAACAAATTGAATTTCAATTGTGGTACATATAAAACATCACGAATAATTGACGGATTCCATTCATTTCCTTTGAAAGCTTCAATGTTGATATCTCCTTGACCTTCAGCTGTTATATGTATATAAACCATCTCCAATTTTTTCTGGATTCAGATAGTTTGGAAAAAGTTTGAAACCATTTTCGCTCACTGGACATATGATTACTTGCTCCAGAATCTAAGTACCAACAAAGCAATACTTATAAGGGCATTTTGCTTTCTATTCTCCTTTTTCTTTCTAAACCAACAGTTTTTGCTGACGTGGCCTCTTTTCTTGCAAACATGCCAAACTGGTACATTATTCTTGTTCTTGAAACCATCTCTGGATTGATGAGTATGATGGCTTTCAGCATCATAATTTTTCCTTACATTTGAAGTGGTAGCAAAAGCTAATGTTTCATTACCAGGACAAGTTTCTTCTCGATTCTTGATTCTTTCTTCCTCCAGCAACAGTCGAGTGATAATGTTTTTCAAAGTTTTGAGATCTTCACTAACAGAATCCCATGCACTTTGGAAAAAGGAATATCTACTTGGTAGCATCATCAAAATTTTGGTTATAACCATGGATTCAGGAATCGATGCTCCCAAAGATTTGAGATCATGGAGAAGCTGCACCAACTTGGTAATATTTGTACACGTGCTTTCTGATTCGTCATATTTGGAGGAGTAGAATTTCTGCTGTATCACATGCAAAAATACATCCGAGCATATAGGATCTGGAGATTAGAGAACATTTCAGCTGATGAATTGCAATGGCTGATCAAGAACAATATTCCTTCGGATACGCTGGTTACAACAATTTTCTGAGCATTGATGTCGTCTTTCAACCATGCAGCGAAGGTGTCGTCTTCCTCATCTGGCTTGATGGTCTTTCCCACGGCATCATCATAAATTCCAGCACCATTTAAAATGATGTCTACCTGGAATCTCCATATTTCATAATTTCTCGAACTTTCCAGCTTGATTATTTTCAAAGCTGTATAATCACCTATATTGCAATTTCAAATTGACAATTTGTCAGACCTGCTTCAAGCTGTATTTTTAACTGCCCAAGTATTTCAGTGTCGATTTCTATGGACTCTATAAGAGTGAATCTGGGCCCATAACCTGATGAAACTTATCAGTGGTTTGAAATACTTTATTGAGAAACTTGGAATAAAGTTTAGAAAACTGTTCTTTTTGTTTTTTAAAAAACAACTAACATCATATATTTTTAACATTAACATGGTTACTTAAAACAAAATCCATACCAATATAAAGTTACAAATGATTTCATTTCAACAAATGGAAACATTCTGTAAAAGCTTCAGTGTTTGATATTTTAATAGAACTATTATTTTTCCTAAACAGAAATATCTTTTGTTATTATGAATATTTCTTTTCCATCGAAAGAAATATTCTCTTTTGTAAAAAAAGACCAACCATGGAAAGCAATTTTAAGTAGGTTTCCTCGTCCATTCGTAAATAGTTTTGGAAATATTTGGGATAAAATTTCAACTCATTTAATAAATTGATGTGACTAACTTTTTTGCATTAGTAACCAATTTTTGCACCATTTTCATCATCATCAAACTAAATAAAATCTAGAATTTCACCTTAGCGTGTGTGGAATTTTCAGGTCTCCGGTATAGTACCTGCACAGATCTACCGGAACGTGAGTGATCGGCTTTTTAAACTATCTTGAATGTTCATCAAGTATATGATATGAAACTTAGTCATCCTACCAGGAATTAACTAGACTATTGTATAAAGCAGAGCTCAACATGAAATCCATTTTTCTTTATACGAAATCCTATTATCCATTATGAATTATGCCCGTCAAAGTGAAAGGATTTGTGGGAGTCTGATTACCCAAAGACGGCTAATAAATCTATGGAGGCAAAGGATTAAAACGTCGATTCCGAAACAAACTTTGAATATCGACGTATTTGCACTCAATCTTGTGGGAGGACAGTCTAATGTTGATAAATCACGGTTGGCAAAACGCATCGACATTTCGAGACAACTACGTGAAATAGGCGGGACTCGGACAACGCATTCATTATTGAGTGTCAATTACTGATTCTTCTATAGGGTGATCGTGTAAGGTCAGGGAAGAAACCAGTTTTTTTGGGAAGAAATTATCATTGAACTGATATATCTTTGGGGTTCCAGGACTTCTTGTAGGTAACGAAAGTCTGAACAAACAACTCTGATGATATCAACTATGAGCAATTCTGCTGAAATCTTCAAAATATGCGAATATGGCATACTACATGTTGAATAATATACAATAGGTGAAATACTAGGTCACACTTTGAATTTCAAACTGACATGGATACTGCACATTGATTCACTATGTGAGAAACTTGTTTTGTGTCATAGTTTCCACTCTTTTCGGCAGGTTGAACTAAATCTTTACTATGCAACCATCAATTGACATTCGCGTTATAGCATTCTGAACTGGGCTAGGGCCTTCAGCTAACAGAGTGTTCTTCCTTCAAAGATATGAAAAGATAGGTGCATTTGAAGAGCTCGAAACACTCATGGTTGCTGGTCTATACAGGGTGTTATAATTACGACACACTTTAGGGGGTGATTCTACAGGAAGAAATAATGACACTTTGGTATATAAGTTTTGTCCGCAAACTTCGTTTTCCGAGATACGGATCATTACCCATATGTGCGTCAAAAATGCGCAATAACTACCTCTTAAAACCGACCAAAATTAATTTATTTGCATTTCTCGACCGGTTTCAGAGAAAAAATTTATAGTAATTTCTCAAGAAAAACTTCAACTATAAAAGTTATATAGCAAACTGTAATTATTTTTCTGAGTAAAACCACCCCTGAAGTTTGTCGCACTTATTCACTAACACCCTGTATGTTCATGAAACCTGTATCTACGTTCAGAAAAACACCTCCCACCGGCTCATGAATATTGAACTCGTTCAAAAGATTTACTAGTACTAAATGTACATTCTCTCTCTAGAACCAAAATTATACAGTGTGGCTTGTATTAGTCCCCCCCCTGTTAACTTTTAAATGGTTTGACGTAGAAACATTAAAAAAAATTGTTTGAAGGTTTCACCGATACTACTTTTTGTAATGAAATACAATGTGATTGCTCGATAGATTCATCTATAGATGATAGTTTTACGTTTTCAGAGAAAAATAATTGTTTTTCTGTGTTTTAGAATATTAAAGGATCTTGTCTTCTACGTCCGAATTATATCAATACTTTTCCTTTATGGTTCAATAGCAAATAATTATTCTCGGACCAGCTTTATATCTTATTGTGTACTAGTTTTGTGAAAAAAATGTGTGATTTTTGACTGTCATCAGTAATGACGTCAGTACCATCAGCGTAACATATAATTTCAACATTTGGGATATTTTCTGTCTGATTCATGAGGTCATTCGCAAATACGTTGAAAAGTAGCCCCTAGACTGATCCCTGTGGAACTCCCTGTTTGATGCTGCAAGAACTATTAGTACCAATGAGAACAAAGTGTATTTGCCGCTCTCTGAAGAATTCCGCTCTCTGCTTTTTATCGAGAGGCAATCTATCACTTTGCACTTTTGATACACAAATAATTATTAACCAACATCTGTGGTTTGAATTACTGATCCACTGCAAAAAAGTTCGAACCAGCCAGCAGTAAATCAATGTGGATTTAGTAAGATAAGGCACTGAATATATTCGCAGAGGATGAACGAATTTATTGTAGGTTTAATATGGATAATAAGATACGTTATCAGTTTATAGCACCCCTTCAAATCGTTCGAAAAACAACTCAGTGATATTCTGTTTTGTTACAATTGACGTGAAATCAACAGAAATGAAAAAATAGCGCTTGAGTTCATAATAGCTTTGTTAAAATGGATGGAGAAGCAGTAATTGTACTTTTGCTCATTT
Source organism: Chrysolina americana (assembly GCA_958502065.1). NCBI lineage: Eukaryota > Metazoa > Arthropoda > Insecta > Coleoptera > Chrysomelidae > Chrysolina > Chrysolina americana. The sequence continues at coordinate 38,255,235 of OY293421.1, read as the reverse complement.
ATGTAATATTCAGTCTACTGGCCTGGATCTTCAATGTAGTCAATAACGTTTTTCTACTGAAAGAAATCCAGAGAAAAAGTGGTTCCAACGACAAGGTGTACCTATTGAATTCATTGAGTAGTTCCAGAACCACCCAGTGCTTACATGATCACCTCCTGGTGATAATTGATAATGTGTCCAAGAATAAAGTCCCGCAGAGCAATTTTCAACCAACGGGAATCCAACATCGCGTAAAAGTAGAGGATAATGATTATGAAGAACTAGGTGGATACATGAGGCCAGCTATTGAACCACCGTACATTTACGAAAACTGAGTGAATATTGCAAGGAAGATACTAACTATTGTGTCACTGATATGATGTGAATAAGGTGTGTGTTAATTAAACTGAATGGTAACTGTAATGAATGTATTACATGATGTGAGAAGCTATAGCAATGGCCAGGTCTGAAAAAATTAACAAATAAAATTTGTTTCATCAAAGTACAGTGAGTTATTTCCTTCATAGTCCTCGGGCCCAATACCGGAAAAAAATTATTACCTAAACGTTGAGACGTATAAGTTTCAATCTCTCCTGTAAAAATTATCGGTAAGTAGTGCCCCTGCAAACTTTTGGTATAATTCCACAAAAATTCTGTCGTTCAATGTTACCACTGAATATTGCATGTTTTTATATCGAGAAATCGCACGTTAAAAGGTAAGACCTCGTTAATCCTTAGCTCGCACAAGTTTCGACTTCTGAGGGCTGTCGTTCGTAGGGGGGTGACAGCTGGTTTGAAGCCATAAAACTGTATCTATCATGAAAATATATGTATATTTTCCATGTGGAATTGTGTGTACTTGACGAAAGGCAATAAATTCACAAAATAAAAAATTGATAGAAATAATCGATCCTTAACTAAAAATAATTGAGAAAATATGTCGAGCTCTTCAAAAATGTACTCGATGAAAAGCTTCAGGTATTGGATACATCTGGATCGTACTCCGACACTAGAATAAGTATTAAGAAGAAAAATAAAATTTCGAAAAAAAAAATATACAAAAAAAGTAAAAAAAACAAATTAGTGTCAGAGTCAAGGTCAAAGTCAAGGTCAGAATCATGGTTAGAGTCAAAAGGTCAGTAGTAGGTCAAAGTTGAGGACAATTTTCCAAACTTGGTTCATCTTACTGAAATTTTCAATTTTAAAAGAACAATAAAATATATACAGGGTGATCCAGAGGTGTATGTATGGTCCATGTTTGCTTTTTTTCTAAGCAAGCTATGAATAATTTATTTTTCAAACGATAGGTTCAACAATGAGCACATTCTAAAAATATCTTTATTGATATACAGTATGTTCCAAGTTAAAATACGCAACTGAGTTCTCTTTTTTTTAATGGCAACTCTCCATTTTCATTACATTTTTGGATTTGCCACTAAATTGGCGATATAACGCACCTTGTTCTCATAGACTTAGCTGCAGTAGGTCTGACTTATGTAAATTTTTGTGTCAAAATAGCGTCGTGCATGGACCTACAGAAAAATTAAAAACTTCAGAACCATTCAAGGTAACTCAACCGACTTTTTTTCAGACGATTCCTTAAGATTCAATGCATCTTTTGAAATACAGTAGAACGTGAAGTAATGTTCTACCGACTACTACGATTTTTGTTAAAATGACCATTTACAAATAGCAATAACTCGATATTTTCAAATGCAACACCCTGTATCATATTGCAACAATACATGGAAATTTTCAACAGCTTTCCGTCGATATAGGGTTTGCGTGGTCTACTTTGTGAAGTTTGCAACATATGTTGAAAATAAGAAATGTGGATGATTTTTACGGAATCTAGAAGGCCGCTTTACTGTCAATAATTGAACACGTCGAACTGTTAAGAATGAATTTCACTCGTGAAGAATTAGTGAATATATTCTACTGTATTGGCGAAGCTGACAGAAATTCTTAACCAGCAATCAGAATCTATCATGAGAAATATCCAGAAGCAAGAACTCCACGGGTGTTTTAATTCCAAAACTTAAGAGATCGGTTTGAATTCAGAGGTAGTGTGTCCTTTACTCAAAAGGAAATTTTTGGTAATCGAATATCAATGAGGAAAGTAAGTTGCAAGTTTTATTGATTCAACAAGAAAATCCTCACGTATACACTAAGGGAATAGCAGCGAAAACGGATATTTCACAAGGTAGTCTGGACAGAATAATATTGAAACATAAGTTACCTACACCCTTTTCATCTGAACCTACATCAAGAACTGTATGGTGATGATTTTGCGAATAGAGTTGCGTTTTGTATTCAAATGAATGGCATGATTGATGAGGATTATAATACTTTAAATAAAATTCTATTTTCCGATGAAGCAACTTCGGTCAACTATCATAATATGGATTATAATGCAGTCGAAAACCCTCACTGGTTGAGTGGATTACCAACAGCGATGGTCGCTTAATGTTTGGAGAGGAATTATTGGGAACCACATTATTGGACCCTACTTCTTCGACAATGTGCTGAATGGTGAAAGATAATTACATTTCCTTCGCGAACATCTTCAGAGATTGTTAGAAGAATTAGATTTGAATACATGAAGAACCATTTGTTTGCAGCACAATGGTGCGCCAGTATATAACCATAGGAGGGTATGAGAATTGTTAGATCACCCCTATCCTAATCGTTGGATAGGCCGCGCCATCCCCAGACCTTAAGCCTCTAGATTTCTTACTTTGGGGGTACATGGAGGAAAGGGTTTTCAGAGATCTTCCAACAACTGCAGATGATATGAAAAATAGGATCACGGAAGCCTTCCGTTCAACTGATGGAGCAATGCTCATTTACAAAAAGACTAGCAGCTTGTGTGGAACATGATGGTGACCTATTTGAGCATTTGTAAGTAGCTTTTCCCAAAAATTTTTAAATGGTTTATTGTTATTCACTCTTTCCCTTCTTGTAAGTAATACTATTACAATTACGATTTCAAAAACATATTCTTTTCATAATTTTAATGATGAGTAAAATTTCACGAACGTGGCCGACTAGATTCCTCATCCACTCTTCATATTTTGCAACATATTTTGCAAAGTTAACAATGTAGACTCCACAAACACTATAATATCGACGAAAATCTGTTGAAAAATGCCATGGAATGGTGTAATAAAATACAGGTAGTTGCATTCGAAAAAATCGAGTTATTGCCATTTGTGAATTGTCATTTAAAAAAAATCTTAGTAGGCGGTAGAACATTGACTTCTTGTTCGACTGTATTCCAAAAGATGCGCTAAAACTTGAGGTACCGTCTGGAAACAAGTAGGTTAAGTTATCTTGAATGGTTCTAAAGTTATGAATTTTTCTATGGGTCCATGCACGACGCTATTTCGATACATGAGTTGACATGAGTCAAAAACTACTGCAGATTAGTCTATGGAACCCAGGGGCGTTATATCGACAATTTATTGGCGAATTGAAAAATGTAACAAAAATGGATTTTACAACACCTCGAAAAACTGAGAATACTTACTTCCAAGTGGCAGAGTAGGAGCGCAAAATCCAAATGTTCGAACGCTTTAAAAAATTGAAGGGTCGAAACGCCAACATCAGCTTTTCATCGTCATCATCACCACCGTCGCCGAACGCGTTCGTTAATATTATAGAGATAAAAACTTCAACAATGGTCGAAGTGAACATCCAGGGACGGCTTAGGCCACCTTGCGTCTCCACCAACTACTGAGACTTTCGAGAGGGCTTCAGAAATGGTCTCGTTACGGATCGAGCGTGCCAAAAAGGCAGATGGCGTGATACTGGGTTTGTATATCTACTTGTAGCCCGACGCCTTTGATATCCATATCTTCCAAAATTTGGCTTTCGAAAGGTCTATAAAGACACTCAAACCCATTTTATTAGTATCCATGGCCTTGTACATTTTAGATGTTGAGTGTAATATCTATATTGTCTGTTAGATAAATTGTTATATTTGTCTAGATATGAGTATAATTTGGTTTTCAAAAGTTTTTTTAAAATCTTGGCAATTGTAGTTATGAGTGAGATGTGAGGTCTGTAGTTTAAAACCTCTAGGGGATCACCAGATTCAAATATCGGTTTTACCAGGGATATTTCCAACAAAGATCCCCATATGTTTTCCATTGACTATTAAGACGCTATCATCAGTGTAGCCCTGGACATACATATACCCCTCCCAGGTTCAGGTATATGAGGAGGCTTCCTGCCACTTTAATTGAAATAGTTTTTTGAAAATTTATTTGATACTCTCCGAATTTGATATTCCATTTCATGTCTTATTATGATACAGTGCATTCCATTCAATACAAGCCACCCTGATTACCTGTTGGTTCAATGATTTTCAGGAAAAATAAAAAACACCTCAACAATAGTATACAGGGGGACACATTTTGATATAATCACATTTGATGTTACTTCCCCTATCGCACCCCCTGAGCATGTCACCATTTTTTTAATGGATCACCCTATATTGTTTCGCATTAGCTGATGCTCCATGATGAGCGGATTTCAACAAAGTATAAAACGGTTCGGGAGCTACAAATTATTTGAGTCGAAAACGACAAATATGGAAGCCATAAATCAGAAAAGGAGATTTTTTATTAAATTCTTGAATCAAAATCTGATGACTTGACAATGAGAAAGAACAAATTTCCTATAGTAAATTTTCAAAAATGTTTTCACCAACTTCCATACAATGATACAAACGAGCTTCCATTGCCACCTACATATTGTTGAGAATTTCGGGAGTTATTTCTCTGCAATACCTAATGATATTCTCTCTCAAATCTTCTAATGTTGTTGATTCTATCTCATACACTTCAGACTTCAAATGCCCCCATAGAAATAAATCTAAAGGAGTGAGATCCAGAGACCTTGATGGCCATTCTGTAGGACCTCTTCTGCCAATCCAGTGACCAGGAAAATGATCATCCAAAAATTGTCGCACTGAAGCTGCATAGTGAGGAGGTGCACCATCCTGCTGAAAAATTATTTCGTTTTCGAATAAATTCATATCCTCTTCAATTGCCCAAAAAGATTGTTGCACTGGAGCTGCATAATGAGGAGGTGCACCATCCTGCTGAAAAACTATTTCGTTTTCGAATAAATTCATATCCTCTTCAATTGCCGAAAAAAATTGTTGCACTGGAGCTGCATAATGAGGATATGCACCATCCTGCTGAAAAACTATTTCGTTTTCGAATAAATTGATATCCTCCTCAATTGCCCTATTGATGAACGGTATATTTCGATTCTCCAACATATCCAAATATTTCTCACCAGTCAAATTATAATCGATAAAAAATGGAATTTTAGGTGACCACATCATAGGTCACCTAAAATTCCTCCCCAAACATTCAGTTTTTGAGGTCGTTGGGTATGAACTTGACAGCATAAATGAGGATTCGTATCACTACAATATCGACAATTTTGTTGATTCACCTCTCCATTCAAACTAAACGTACTTTCATCCAAAAAACAAATTTTATACAAGAAATTCTGATGCAAGTTGATCCGTTCTGTAAGACTTTCACAAAACTTGATACGCCTATCGAAATCATCTTCGTTCAATTCATGATGATGAAATTTTTACTTATGAAGGATCATCCATATATTTGTACGACTCATTCCTGATTCTCGAGATAACTTTTTTTTTCCCTCTTGGATGCTGGTCCTTTCGCCAGCTACACTTCAGCCCCTTGGGCTTTTTGTGTTTTCCAGGTTATTTTTACAGCACCCACTCCGTAACTTGAGTCCTCTGTACCAGTCTGTACAGGTTCTTCACCGGTTGACTGTTTTATTCTTCGGGAGTTGGTCTATGATTCCCGAAAATTGCCTGTCTTTTGCGGTCTAAAGCCTCGCATTCTGACAGTACATGTTTGGCTGTTTCCGTCCCTTCACCACATTGTCTGCAGGAATGTTCTCCGTTGTACAGTCCCATTTTGTGCAGGTGTTTTCTCATTGGACTATGATATTTGACTTCCCCTGACCTTGAAAGGTCAGAGGTCCTAGTTCTCTAACTTCCTTCTCCGGGTAGACGCTACAATGGTTGATTTTGAGGGACTGAAAGTTGGATAGATAAGGAGGGTCTAACCAGATTTAGGGCCATTTGCATTCTTTCCCTAACCGTGGTGTTGAATTTACCTTGGACCATAATAAGTATGTCATCTGTGTACCCAAGTGTTTTGTGTCCACCCCTTACTAGTGTGAGTAGCAAGTCCTCCACCACCAGGTTCTACAGCAGTGGGGACAAGACACCCCCTTGGCAACAACCCCTGTTCACCTTGGCTGCCAGTGTTTCTCCCACTAAAGTGGAGTGGATAATTCTTTTAGCATACAGTATATCCACCTGCAGCAGGTCTCATCGATGCCCTTGATATTGAGTTTGAAGATGTGTTGTTGAATGCTCCTTCGATATCCAGGAATGCACCCAACAACACCTCTTTGTTTCTTAGTACAGCTTCCACCTTCTATACGAGTTGGTGTAGTGTAGTGCTGTTTTTGTTGATTTGCCTATTGTATAGGCATATAGATCCTTGTGTAGGGGTTGGTTTACCAACAACGTATCCCTGATGTGCCTGTCCAGCAGTTTTTCCTGTGTCTTAAGTATAAATGACATAAGACTCATTGGCCTCAGTGCCTTCGCTCCTTCCTGTGCCGTTCTACCAGGTTTAGGAATGAAGAACACTGTGGTTGCTCTCCATGCTCTTGGTATGTATCCCAGTGCAAGACTGGCCCTTAGTACCGTGCATAGTTTGTGTGCTAGTAGGTCTATACCTTCTTGTAGCATGATGGGATAAATACCATCCTTCCCCGGTTGGAATGAGTTGATTGCCCATTTCGTTTTTTCCACATCACTTTCTCCGAGACCTGTCACTCCCATGAGGGAGGTCTCAGTTCTGAATGTCTCCAGGCCTCAGTTGATATATTCGTGTTTATTGATCCTGGAAAGTGTACCCTGTACAGTTCTTCTAAAGTATCTTTTCCGTTCTGCGTATATACCACTGATTCTGCCCTAATGTTCTAATCGTTTGTTGGGGTTCTTTGGAGAGAATTTTGCAGAGTCTTGACCCCTCGTGTTTCCTCCACGATTCTCTTTTGGCTAGTCTTAGCGCTTTATTGTACTCGGTGAGAGAGTTCTTATACTTCCTTCATTCACCAAAGTGTTTTGCTTTGTTGAAGAGTTTTCTGACCAGTTTCCATTTCCTAGCAAGTCCGTTGTTCCACCAGGGTATTTTCCTGGTATTTACCTTGCTAATAGGTGGGCAGTTGTCGTTGTATGATGAGGTGATTGCGTCCTGTAGTTGTCCCGCTCAAGTTCATTTGTGTTTTGAATCTTTATTTTAATCCCCTTGAGTGCATTTTCTAGGTCAGCTCAATAGCCATCTCGGTTGGTTTTGCGGGGATTACGATAAGATTCTGTTTCGGTCTCACTTCCCGTTAGTTCGAATCGGATGTGTCTATGGTCTGAACGATAGTGCTTATATATCTCATTCCCATCGTTATGTCCATTACCTCTTTCCTGATTGATGTTACGTAAGTCGGTTTATGGCCTACATTCAGTATATCTGAGTTATTAATTATAATAAATTGTAGTAAAGACTCACCTCTGGCATTGGTGTTCGTGCTTCCCCAGTCCCCACGCTGCCTCATGATGTGCATTGGAGTCGCAGCTGATGATTAAATGAGATCCGTTCGTTTTACATTCAGCTACCAGCCTTTCTAATTCATTGGAAGGTGGAGGGTTCGGGTCATCATATGGTAGGTAGGTATCACTACCTCCCTCGGGCCCTTCTTTCCTGCCATCTTCAGTTTTAATGTCTTCAGGTCCTCAGAACTAACTATTATGCAGGTTCTCGGTGAGGCGGATGAGTAAATTATCCTACCTACTCCCCCGATTCCCATGCTTTTTCCCTTAAGGGCCAGATCGAATTCCCCTTTTATAGTAGCAAGAACTGCCGAAGCTCCCTTGCTATGGTGCAAGTTGATTTGAAGGACCTTGACCATCGCTGTTTTCCCCATCTGTGAGACCCTTCAGGACCCGGAACGTCACCCTGTTCATCTTGTAATAAGCCTTGAACTAGTCTTGCTCCAAGGCCCTAAAGGACTTCTCGTCGACGGAGTACTCCAGTACCTGGCCTCCCTTCTCCGCTTTCTTACTCAGGAGTAGCCAGCTCTTCACTTTTAGGTTCGGGTTTTGTTCCCCTAATCGTGTGCGTGCTGTCTCCTCCTGATCGCTTTCTGGTCCCGGGAAGAAAGCCAGGACCCTGGGTTTTCTTGGAAGATCTTTTGACTCCACAACAGTCATGACCCATCTCTCCTACCTTTGCCCGGAGCCAGTCTCTTGTTTTGTCGTTCGCGCAGGTTACCCAAAGTACCCCTCCGTCGAACGTTGTTTTTGAGGAACTGGACTGGTTCTTGGCTCCCCGAAGGTGCTTTGTCCATTTCCTCGACAATTTTCTCTTGGATCAGGTCCGCCTGCCTCTGATCCCGAGAAATCTCAGGATGGCGTTTGTCAATCACCGCCATTCTGATTGTATATGCGACCTCACTGTAGGTACCAGAAGGTTGTGTGGACTTCCTGGCCTTTTTGGTCGTTTTATCGGGCGTCTTGGATTTGTCCCGAGTTCTTTTTCTACCCTCGGTTCCTTTGTCGCCCTTGAGTTGCTGTTTCTCGCATGCTTTTCTGCGTGGCTTTTCCATTGTTCACGTTTCCGCTGCGATTTTTCCGCCTTCAACAATTTCCTCCACTGGGCGCCGGACATTCCAGTGGGTCTTCTCTGCAGTTTCAGATTCTCAACTCCCTCTGAAACTGTATTGTCGGTTCCTTGCGTCCCCGATGATTTGTGACTACAGTGGTCCGTCTCCATAGTAGTGTTGGTTGATGTGCTTGCTGATTAGTCAGTGTCCTCAGCAACCCATCCCTCTTATGTTTGTGTTCTTGAATTATATCCATATATATTCCACGAGTATGGGGGAAATACTATGTCCAGCCCTACGGTGCCCCCTGTGTAGGGCTAAGGCTGCTTACTCTGGGGTTTCGCCCGTTCCCCAGAGGCTCCGTTGGAGACCGTATAACGCTTGGCCATTCACTCCTCAACACGGGTCGCTTAACATCTTGGGTTGCGGATTTTTGGAAGGATTTACTCTCTGGGCGAGATAGTTTTGGAAAGGAATGACCCCTAGCCCTCGACTGACATTGGGGTCGAAAGTGAGCAAGGGTTGGTCTAGGGTGACCGGAACATCATACATGAAAGACGAAGGCGGATCCACCCGAAACGAGTTGATGCACGGTGTGATCCGTTGCTGGGAAGAGCCGGTCGGTAGAGGTGCAATGTCCGGATTTCCAGCTAAAGCCACTCCTCCTTTATCCAGGCTTGTGACCGGCATTGGGCGATCTGCCCTCCTCATCATAACTTAGTAAGAAATTGCGTATTTTCCATTAGTCCAACGTGCCCTAAAATTGCAATAAAAATAGCATCATCGTTGACCACTCCTGAACGGTTATGCTTTTTATTGTTAACATATCCAGTTTCCATAAATTCGATCAATAATTCAGAAACGTATTTTTGTCGTTCATTTATTCCTGGATGATTATCATTGAAAATACGGGCAGCAGCTCTAGCACTATTTTCATTCTGATAGTACGAACTTACTATTTCAATCCGTTCTCGAAGCGTTTAAACCATTGCTTCTCAAGTATTCACAAAAAAAGAAACACCCATTGTAACTTCACCCGGTAGGTAATCGTTATTGTAAAATGAGAAAAATACAAAATGAAGAGAATATCGAATTCAAACTCAACTAGGGAAAGTAAGACTTTTTGAAGTATACTTCAAAAAAACACCTATGAAACCTAGGTATCGGATTATACAGAAGTTCATTCAGGGTAGCTCGTTTTCAACTCAAATAATTTTCAGCTTACAAACCATAATGTATTGTACTTTGTTGCAATCTGTACATCATGGACCATCTGATAATGCAAAACATTATAGGGAGATCCAAAAAAAAAATTGTGACACGCTCTGGGGGTGCGATAGGGGAAGTTACATCAAATGTGAATATATATATATATATATATATATATATATATATATATATATGTATATATATATATATATATATATATATATATATGAATAGTAACTTGTGACATTCTATTCACTTTATATATATATATATATATATATATATATATATATAGACATGTTTTTTCATTTTTCCTGAAAATCATTATACCAAAAGTTATTCAGGGTGGCTCGTTTTAAATGGATTGCACTGTATAATCACTTATACAATAATAACTCATTTTATCTGCAATCTGCTATTTTAAATATGTATCTAATGGAAACTGGAAGGTTTCAGAATATTACGTAGAATTTTTCAACAGTATCGTCAGCGTAAATTCGTTTTTTGGTGTTATCATTCTAAGGTGACGTCATTAAGGATTGAATTAATCGCTTAATAATACTAACTTATCTTTACGGTTCGCGAAATTTGTATATAAAAAAACATGAAAAGTGTTTTGATGAGTGATAAAAAATTAATTATACTTATATCAACCGCCTATAAAAAATACTTGATAGGAAGGTTTATTGCTATCAGAAAAACTCGTCACTCTTGAATGCCATATGGATGAATTAATACCGTTCTGGCCGTTTTCAATACATTCAACACGTGGTCGATTCTTTCGGAAAATATCGTTAACTCCAGTTTAACTGACCTGACTACTTCAACTATCTCACACAATTGTAGTGGGCCTGAAGTCCTGCCGATTTTTTTATAAAATAGTGGAATTGTTTAACGACCGTTAATATTTGGACCTTTTTTTCGGAAGTTTATTGAGAAACCTACAATCCTTAAAATTTCAATGCCAACTTCATTTTCCTTGATTCAACCACTCTTGGAATTTCAGGAACATTACAGGATTTTTTTTTCTTCTTTTAAACCTGAACAGAAATAATTGTTTTATATCCTCATCAATACCATCAATATCAATACTATCTTTTGCTTCAAAACATCAACTGATCAGCACTCGACAATATAACCATTCTCTCTGAAATATCAATTTGATGTGTAATCGGAATTTCGAAGTTTCCGATTTCCTGAGTAGTTGATCAAAACCTGATTTCGAATCTTCCCCATTCGTAGAGGTAATCATATCAAAATTAAATATGCATAGCTAAAGTTCACTCCAAACAATAATAACATGATATACTAGGGGTAACTTCATTTTATAACTCATGCGGAGATAGTTTTGCATGAATAGCACTAGTCCAGTCCGCAACTGACGGTTAATTACCTCCGGAATTAAGTGGACTATGGAATTCCAATGCAGAGAACTTCCTTAATTCACGAGAAAATATAATAACTCAATAGAAAGTCACTTAATGTGGTAGAGCAAGTAACACACTTCCAACAGAATATTTCAAATTTGCAGACGATACTTCAATTTGAATGAAGTTGTTTGGACATGGTGGAAATTGAAGCCAATATATACCGGGTATAACAGAATCATGGTACACCCTCTATATCTCCATAAGTTTTGAAAGTAATTGATTGAAATTCCTGATATTTTATATATAAAAAGATCGGTAACAGTTATAACGGGTGTCGTTTGTAACAATCGATCTACAGCCGCCATCTATGAGTAAGCGCGAGCTACTTGGTCACATGTAACACGTCTCGATACCCGACTTATTGCCGGTAAGTAGTTTTCGAAACACGAATAAGACTAGCCGTAATTTAAGAAAACATTGTTTTTGCTACATCAAGTAAGTACTGATTTTAAAATTCTTTTGTGAATATCTTCCTCAGGATGTATTTTATGTCTACTTCACTTAGACCATTTGAATTAGCACAAATTTGTGAATGAAATCAACAATTTAGAATATTTAAAATTTAAGGTAAGATAGTTTGTTTGGTAAACATTAGGTAGATGTGTCTGTTGGTGCCGGTTGTAAAATTACCATAAGTGGCGGTTGTAACGACATCTGAGAATAAAAAATAATCCTCTTTTCATTTTTCAGAATTGCTACTTTGCTGATTCTGAGGATCCTGAAAAATTTTGCAATAGTTTGCCGCTATATCGGTAATTTGAGTTAGATTTTCCTCTGTTGAAAAACTTTTAGAATCTTTAATGTTAGGTTCATTAACATGAAAATATTTTTGAAAGTCAATAAATAATATCAAAAAAGTGTTTTATTTGAATAATCTTCTGATACAAGGTGCTTGTTACAATTGACACCTACCCCTGTTACAACTGACAATAATTGTCAGCGACGTGTCTTTAAATTTTTAGCCAAAAATCCTCAATTTTTGTTAACCTTTAAATATACCAGGCAACTCATAAGATCATAGAGCAATTTCATTAAAAAATGAGTCAGCTGGGGCTCACTATGAGGAGAGAAAAAAATTTAATGTAATTTTTGTTACAACCGTCACCGATGTTCCCTAAGATTTCGATATTTAAATAGAACACCCTATATATTATTACATTTTTGAATCCAATATTACTACATAATTAAAATTTCATACAATAATTTAATTTTCAGTTTTCCATTTAAGTGTGCAAGTTAATGAATGAATTTGCAATAACTTCTGGATCATCTATCATTTCATTGTTCATATTCAGTTTCATATTATCTGGTATATCAAACATTTTTTTTTTTCATATTTGCATCGATGATTTCCTAGGTTGTATTTATCTTAAATTTCGATTCTTTGATGATTTCAATGATTTGTTGTTGTTCTGCCCAGGTTATCACATTTTTAGGTACTTTGCAGCACTTTTGTAGATAGTTCAAAAAATGGGTGTTATTCATGAATGTTTTCAGGTAAAGAAGACAACACTGTTGGAAATTAGTTGTTACTTTCAACAACTTCTCATATTGTTGAAAAATTGTAGTCAAATCCAACAACAATTATATCTTACTTTCACTACAAATATATGCAATGAAACGAAACATGGAAATATTATATTATAATATTGCCACGGCAAATAATAATAATAGCCGTCTTCTACCCGCACAGGCTATGCCTTTGGGTACACTCAGCGAGTGTTTATGAGGGAGTATTATTATTATTATTATTATTATTATTATTATTATTATTATTATTATTATTATTATTATTATTCCATGACTGGGGTGATTTAAACCCCCTTATTTTTAAGAGAAGGGTAAGTGCCTATCTAGTGCCAAATGGCCTATTTGGTCTCACGAAGAATTATTACTTCTACCATAACTTCATTATGGAAGTTCAGGTGTTTTCTGTTGGAGACTTGTGAAAACACCTTTTGTAGAGGGTTTTTTGCGGAAGAGTGGATTATATAATCCAATTTTCATTTTATTGTAAATAAGCTATTCAAATAATCAAAACAAATACAGTCAGTATTTCAAACAGTGGAGAAAAATTATTAAATAACAACCTAAAATGTATTGGAGTAGAATTCGCAGTTTATTGTTGCTTATAATCCATTAGCAAACTGTGCAAACAACAAAAGAATGTGACTATTCCAGTGATTTGAACTTTGAATTCTAGCAGTGAAATATTGTTAAAAATACAATGAGTTGAAGTATAACTGACAATTTATTGTAGTTAGGAGGTAGTGCTCCTAACAATGGGTTGAAGTGAAAGTTAGCATTTATAATTATTGAAATAACTTGGAAAGATACTGAAAACAACAATAATGTGTTGAATATATGGCGATTTCAAATAGTTACTCTGTAAACAGTAATTGAATAAAATGGGCATCAGTTAAAGTTAAAGTTACAATTTATTATTGCTAAAACAGCACTCTTTACAATAAGCCATTTCAAGTGTGACATATTCTACTAGCATCTTCATATGTAAAATATTTTCGAAAATACGATCATTTGCAGTTGAATTGATTACTTACTCTAGCAACTTTACCATAAAGACATAGTAGCCATACCAGCCGGTTCCTTGAAAATTGTTCGATTCAAGATATAAGGTGCTTGATGATTTGTTGAAGTGACAAAAAAAATATGTCCATTATGAAATAACTTCTTGATGTTTTGAAAATAACGATTATCAGGTATATCAACATGATACAGTTAAGGAGGAGCAACACCCTATTCAGTAAAAAATCGACATCAATCGCTTATGACAAATCAGCTACAACATAGTTGTGGACCTACTGGGAATTTTATTGTTGATTCAGCAACTAATTTCCAGCAGTGAACGCCTATTTTCACAAAATATTCTGATTCCTTTCGTCAAATATCTAGGGTTGATTGGTTTAGGTCTAGAATTGAAATTTTTACAGGAAAAGCCAATTCGAAACAACTGAAGAGAATCTCTTAAGATTGTTAGAAAACTATGATGACTTTTGATGCATCAAAAAAAACTTCCCAGTTCAATTAAATATTCTTTTATTTTTCACTTGTCCATTTCTGCCTTATAATACCTTGGCAACGGTTGCCCGGGGCGTTATGGAGGGCGTTATGAATCATAACGCCCACTAAATGTTTTTTTCAATTTAGTTCAATAGATTAATTACGCAGAAAAGTTTTATTCATAACTGTATATGAAAAATAGACTAATTATTTTCTCTCAAATAAAAATTATAATTTTAAAATGTTCCTGAAACATTTGTAACAAGTTTGAAGTTCTGTGAGTTGACTGATGAACTCCTCAATGTGCATTCGGTTTCGTTCTGAATGTTAACATTTTCTTTTTCGGAAACGGAATGGGCTATCATTGTAGCACTTTTGTTCTTCGAGGAGATACTTTCTTCAATATAGCTCTCCGCTACCGTACTACTTTTCCATTTTCCATGTAATTTTATTGTTTCGAAGGAAGCACCACCTTAAACAAGAAGCGTTGACGACGTTCGGCGTAGACAATATCCGGTGAAACCTTTCGGGATTTCCATATTAAGTTATCTCGCTATGATAGAAGGAACACTTTTTATAGTATTTTAACCTACAGATATCTCAATGCATTTACTTTATCTGTGGGTTAAAAAAACCTACGTTGTTTACATCCTTGTGGTCGTAGTGCAATGTACTTTTTAACTAAGTTCGAAGCTCTTATTTCGCTTTCTTCAACAATGATGAAACTTTTTGAGGTGCAGGTCTTGGTTTCTGGTTTATGTCATCTTGACCAATTCATCACGTCTTAAAGCTCCAAATATGCCCATTACCAGAACACCTTTATGTAGCAGAAAAGAATCATCTGGAGCTTTTCTTATGAAATGTATTACTAGTCCACCTTCCAACACCTTCATGAGATAAACTCCTGTAAGTATGCCATTGAGACAATTTCATTTACGGTATTCACTCTGTTTTCATCTTTTCATTTCAAAAAATGGTCATACTCCGTCTCGTATAAGTATTTGGATTTCACAGGCAGTAAATTTCCTAACGCTTTTTCAGCTTTGAGCGTCACATTCTGTGGGATCTCCATAATTACTATGAACACAACCGTTTTTAGTTTCCTCCACTAACAAGCTTGTCAATTCTTACAAAAATGCAGCGTCATTTTATGAAATAAACAACACTTAGCAACCTCTTCAATGTTTCCAAGGCAATTGCATAGAAGCTCACTTGTGCTCAGTTGCCGACCAGAACGCAGTAAATACTATGAGAAGAAATTTATTGAGTAAACAACGTCGTTTGATAATGTCCGTCGTGGTATTAGCCAGGAGGTTGTTTTCTGACACATGTTCGCCTTCATTTTTCCACTTGGTGGAAACGCGTTTTCATTTCAAATTGTTGTTACCTCTCTGGCACTTCGTTCGAAATATTGACATTTCGTTATTGAATTTTAACTGTACAAATTAATTACAAGCTGTCCTGAAATTTTCCCAAATAATATCTTACTTTCTCGCTTTCGAATATCTGTAAATCCCTAATGTACCAAGGTACACTGTTTAGATTTTGTTTGGAAGAAAGAGGTAGCGCCATTTTATCTACAACAGTTTTAAGTGAACTGTTCATTAACTATGTTTACGTCAACTGAATACAAATTAAAATCGATGATAATTCTAAACTTATCTAATTTATATTTTCTAAACTAAAAATTTTAAATTGCCTACTTCTTTTCTTTTGTATGATGACAGTAGGTATTTCATGTTGGACGAAAGTATCGGTTGTAAATAGTTTTGAGAAAGATTAGAGTAATTTTCATTATACTGAAAAATATTGGTGGAGGTTACTCGTGAATTATGAGTCACCTGTTCAATAGAAAAAATATCCGAGTCCAAGCCCAAGAAACAATTCCAAGACAGTTTATATTTATATAGGTTTAAAATATGCTTTAAAATGTTCAACGAATCGACATCGGATTAAAGTAAACTTAAGATAAACCAAAAGACCACTTACTCTTATGTCCTATTGATCTAACACTGGTTTTATGTTACTCTTAACATTGGCTATTTCAAAACTAATTTGCTAATATTGACAAATTAAATGGCAAGTTGGTTTTGAATCAATCCGTTCTGAGAAAAATTATTTTAATTCAGTTTTATGCACTACACTTGATATATTCTTTAAAACCCATTAGGAAAACTATTTTATCCTAAGAATATAAATTC
Source organism: Chrysolina americana (assembly GCA_958502065.1). NCBI lineage: Eukaryota > Metazoa > Arthropoda > Insecta > Coleoptera > Chrysomelidae > Chrysolina > Chrysolina americana. The sequence continues at coordinate 38,238,668 of OY293421.1, read as the reverse complement.
AATATAATACCACATTAAATCAAAAAACATAATTTTTACCTTTCAATGCGTACATTGAAAGTATTATAAAGGTTGAAGCATATTGGTTTTAAAAGGAAACGTAAACAGACTCCTGCGAGTCATTGGATTTTAAATGATAAATAAAACGCTGCTTTAAATCTTGTGAAATTCAAAACATTTAATAAATGAAGAATTAGTTTTAATCTAGATCACGGCATGTTTTACTGCAATAAAGACTCCGCCATTTTGGACATTAACAATAGTAAACGAACATAATAATATTATTCAAATAATTGCGTCTTGGATCTTCTTACAAAACTGAAGAACTGTGTGTCGAAATATGCCATTCAAATAAAAAAATGCATTTAGACGCGTAGATGCAAAATAAAATTTGATGATTTTTAATTTTTCAAATAATAGAAAATTATATTGAATTAGTAGCGCTCAAGTTATTTTGAATTATGTTATTACATTTTATCAGAAAATTTTCACCAGAATAGTTTGCTTTCGAATATTATTTTATGATATGCTTAGTATACGTATGTGGTTTAAAATATTATTACTCTGCCGGCCATTATACAGACTTGAAAGTTGTCGAGTGTTATTAAACAAAATAAAACTCTTTTAGGGTTAATTGAATATTTTTAAGTTAATTTAGTCCGCTGTAAATACATTTCAAGAGAAAAACGTTAGATAATAAGTTTTAATTTATGTATATAAAGCTGCCTTGAAGAACTCTTCAAGAATACAGAATTAAAACTTGGTTTTAATACAGTTTTAAAATTTAGTCTTGAGAACTTTTTTAAGATGGGCCCTTTTTGGCTAGAAGCTGCATTATAATTGTCTCATGGAAGTCTTGATATTATTTTATTGTGTAGTTTTAAAGCGATCTTGAAGATCGGAATAAGAGCGTTAATATTACTTGAGAGCCTAGATAAATACCTGGGAGGACTATCTCTGAAGCATATGAATACCTGTGTCATCACTACTTCTTCAAAATTTTCCTTGTAAATATCCTTAACATGTCTTGTGGATCACTTTGTGCTGTTTGGTCTTTTTTCCATGCTTCCTTTGACGAAAGAAATAATTTGTTTTAAACAAAAATTCGCTTCACAGAAGTACGTAAACATAGCAAATCTACTGAAAAATTGTTCCAGGCGAACACACAAGATTCATGGTTCGCAAACCATAAAACACGAAGATACAATAGGAACGGATAAAAATCGATTCGGGCCGCTGAATGAAATGGAACTGTATACGTCATATCCGTATCAGATTCCGACGAATACAACAAAAACAAAAGGGACTCGTATAAAATAGCAAACAGCATCATTCAATGCTTGCGGAACAAAATACAGTTGGACTCCAATAACGTATAGCTGCATCGTATATAAATAACCATTAGCATTATATTCCGCATTTATGCATTACTATTGATTTCCAGTTTCTTTTATATTTTCATCTCGTTAGGCTAATTTGCAGAGAGAATATTCCTTTGTGTCGACATTTTATATTTTCTCCGATTGTGTCCATGTGTAATTATTACCAATAGAAATAGATGTATAAATATCTGGAGCACAGTGGTTTGAATTCTTTGTTTCAGTGCAATAAATATTTGGATCAGTTATTAAACATTTTTCAGGAAAAAATAAATAACCAAGAAACGAGTATTATTCTGTTTAAATATTGCAATGATATTCCACAAACTAATTTACTTCCACTTCCACTTCCACTTCCGAAAATGTTACTCGTTTCAAATATTCTTACTAACTAACTTATCATTTTATCACTTTCAATTTCAACGTTCTAGGAATCGCACGTTGAAGAGGTAAGACTTCTTTACGTCTTTAATTCTTGGCTCGCACAAGTTTCGTCTTCTGAGGGCTGTCGTTTGTAGGGGGACGAAAGCTGGTTGACAGAAAAAACAATTTTAAATAACAGCAAGAAAACAATTCGATCAATCTCGCTATTGCTCTGCTGTAACTTTTTCGTAACCAACTTTTACTCACTCATTCCAAAGAGTATAACCAATGAATTTACTGATGATATACTCAAAATACATCTTATAGTCTATATCAATCTAGATAATATCATCTAGCTATCCTGTCGAACAATTTTCCTCAAGCGCTCTGAAAAATTCCGGCTATTATATTTGTGATTTTTTTTTTGAAAATAACTTGTAAAGACAACTTTAGTCTACACCAATCCTAGCAATAACTCTCATATATTATCATTCCTATGACCTATCACTACTTTCATCGACAATACAACATGCATATTGTCAAGAATTCACCAATCCAACGAACAATAAAACCTACATATTGCTGATTCCACGGCATCTTACTTCTTTCAACAGACAGTACAACTTTTTTTCCGTCAAGACTTCACGGATCCAACCAACAATAAAACCTGCATATCGCTGATTATATACAATTTATAAAGACTACTCCCCCCTCCCTCCCTATGGTACTAGTGAAGTACTTAGAGCCAACTGTCATCCTAAACCAAGCTCAGCATTTGTACAGGAATGCGAAGATGCTCTCGAGAAATTAGTCAAAACGAAGAAAGTTTTGCTGGAATGGGTTCCGGGTGACAGAGGGGTGCGCAGAAACGGGGTGGCAGACGAACTTGCCAGAACCGTTCCGCAATGCCGTTCTGAGGGCCGGAGCCATTAGTAGGCATCGCAAGAGGCCAAACCTCTTCAGCCCTTGACGACTAGGTGGAAGAAGAGCTGAACAAACTTTGGAAAACTCCAACAAGAGGAACTTACCAACCTGAAATAGATGGACATACTGACCTTCATCAGGAGGTCACGAAGGATCGAAACGGAAGCCTAGAAGGAAGAATGTAGATTTGTAGAAAACTGGGGATGGCATAAAGTGACCATTTGTGCTTATTTGCCTGGCTGCGATAGGGGTCTTCCCCCAAATTACTACGAATAGTGTATTATGTTGAAAATAAGTCACGCGAGAAAGATTACCACGAGGCCGTCAGGCCGAGTTGTAAATATAAGTGTAAATTCTCAAGTGACTTGAGAAACATAACACACGAGTGGCATACACTGATTTATCCAACGAGTGGAAGAAATAGATTTTTCATGAGATGATAATCAATAAGTTTTGTGATCAAATCATAGCTTCTTGCGTCTCAGTACCCTATAAATGTCAGAATGACTTGACAGTGACTTTTTTACATTTTGGTCAAAGCAGGTTGTTTGTTTGGTTGCCACTGGCATGATGCAGATTTTGCTAGAAAATCCCGAAATGCTTACGACAAGGAATTCGAAATGTTTAGGTCTTGGATGAATTCGCGGAAGATAAAAGGTATCGATGGAAATGTTCTATTGGATAATTTTTTACATTTGCAAAAAAATTAGCCCCAATACCAAATACTCGATGCTACGCTCGACTATTCACCTATATAAAAAAATTACATTCAAAATTTGGCAAACAAAAAAGATTGAAAAGCAAATCTCAAAGATACAAACCAAAGGAGTCGAAGACATTAAGAACGACCAGAAATTGAGAAGTTTTTGATCGAAGCTCCCAACGACGAGTACTGATTCATTTTCACGTATCTTTGCCAGACACTGAAATCAAGAAATCGAGAAGTTTCACCATACTTGAAGAAGTATTTCCAGTCAACTCGATCAATTTGTGTAAAAAATGCATGTCTTAGAGATCAAAAGAATACTAGTTCTAGCCGTCTTTTTGTTTTTCACCAAAATGGGAGGTGTACCAGCCAGTGTGTGGGAATAAATGTCTTTGAAATTGGAGGAAACAGCGCTCTATACCGGTCACTGCCTGAGAAGGTCTTTGGCAACTCTTTTGGCCCATGAAGGGGCTAACATGACTACCTTGAGGCGTCACGGAGAATGGAAGTCCTCGACGATAGGATAACTAGAAGAATCGTTGCCTAACAAAATACAAATTGCACAAAAAATACAAGGTTCTGATATGTCGGCGTCTTCCAGCACTATCAGCAGCTATACCGAAATGGGAGCGTCTGGTTTCGATGAACCCACGAATTTTACAATAACTTTAAATTCGAATAAACCTTAAGCGTTTTCCTTTAGTTTCAATATCAATGTGAATTATGCTTGTAATAGTAATAAATAAATAGAATACTACTTCAAGTATGAACGTGAGTCATGGATTATAACACACCAGTGTATTATTTGATAGTTTACTTGTCTAAAATGACATTAATAATGACAGTCATAACTGTCATGTGTTGGATAAACATATAAAAACCAATGAAATAATACAAAACCGTCTTCCAAAACTGTTGCTGTCGCGACATCATCTTTGTGATTAAATTATGTTTTAGGGCAGCTCTAATGGATAGAGACGTTCAACTGGTCGAATCAGCTCCCCAGTTTATGTTCCCAATAATAAACAACCTCAACGGTTCTCTGATGTTTACAATTATATGGCATTGGTATTATTTTGTACCTGAACTTATATTTAAGAAGTGAGAATCTCGAATAACAACAGTGTATAAACAGTAGTTATCCAATTCGTTGATTAATTCGACCGATATTCGAGAATGTGAAGGTGAGGTCCCCTAGAAAATATATATTCTCTTATCTGAATACATTATATAAATATATAAGAAACTAAGAAAATAAGAAATCAAATTATAACGTTTACATTATTGAAAACTGTAGTGCAAATAATATAGTAAAAGAAAGAAAATGTCAAAGAAAAAAGTATTTATTGACAAATGACTTAATTAAACATTTTGGGTTTCAAAGTTGAACACTGAGCGAAGAGTGACTGGAGGTAGAGTTTGCCATACTTTTTTGGGTGATATGAAAAATTTCTTTTTCTTTTTGTACAGAGTGGGCATAATTGTGCCCTTTTGAAAGTCCTGTTTTCATACTAGATATATGAAAACTGATAGCTGGATCTGTCCATTATTCAAAATTATCTTGAAAGTAAAACAGAAAGTTGAAGCCAAATATTATTGACCCCATATGTAAAACTCAATACAAACTTATATCAACGAATACCAACGGACCCTGAACGCTTCTTACGGAAAAAGATTCCAAGTCGAATTGGCTGAAACGGACCCCGCACTTTTTATAGGTGAAATGGTTCTCGGTGAAATTGTCTGAATTTTAAGTATATTGTAGGATTCGATTTTTTCGCTCTTATCATCAACCTACCTTCATAATTCTAAATAACATTCAGATGGTGCAGATTATATCATTATGTAAAGAGTGAAAAATAAAAACATTTTAGTAATGTCTGGGAATTCGATGTAATAAAGGAATCTTGATAAAATTATTTTGGCATTTTTTCTTATTCCATCATTAATCACAATTCATTCATTTCGTACAGGTTGATTTGAAAAATTGGTGAAATATATGGCCGGTTCATTTGTACACATCCTGTATATTCAAGTGAATAATGATCCTCTGAAGATAGCTGATACCATAATAAACATGATTTCTATGGGATTCATAGGGTGATCAAGAAAATTTTCAATGATAAAATTGACAAAATATCAATGTTTCAGAAATCAATAATAATAATTAATAAAAAAATCTCTACTTTCTCACGTTTCACTATTTGTGAAAAATCTTGGCCACTATTAGAATGTACGCGTGAACAATTTCCTTCGTCATACAAATGCTAATAAGTTTCTCAATTATGAAACTGGTCATAGTAGGAAACTGAATTTTTGGGACAGTGTTGTGGAGAGAATTTGAATGTAGGTATTAAATAATAATAAAGGAATTTCACCGAGTTAATCGTGAATTAGAGTGTGATTTCTGAAACGTTGATATTTTGTCATTCTAATCATCGAAAATTTTCATGATCACCATATATATCCCAACAAAATCATATTTACACGGTATCAGCTATCTTCAGAAGATGATTAATTTTGCGATTCTGCACGTTCAATTAGTACATCGAATACTACAATATACTAAAAATTCAGACACTTCCACCATTTTACCTATAAAAAGTGCGGGGACCTTTGGTATAATGTAGTTTATGATGTCCTGATTTGAGAAACAGGGTTCCATAAGAACCGTGCAGGGTCCTTTGCCACGTGGGCAGATGAAACACTATCAAAATTGTTGTGGAAAAATAACTTTTGATAATGATTAAGGTTTGAAGGGATGATATTAAATAGCTGCAGAGATATGTGCAAAAAACATTGGGTTGAGTGAAAGAATATTTTTGGTTATGTCTAGTGCACGACCAAAAATAAACTCCGCCCTTCATAGTCAAATGAATAAATCACTGATACCCAATGTATGCAAACTTTTTCTTTGACTGAAATAAAGACGATTATTATTATTATTAAAAACTCAAATATTTAAACATTGCGGTCATTGTTCAGTCACGTTTGAATCATTCTGGGATATTTCTTTACCGATTCCGATAACATCTGGAAAACTGAATCTGTCACAATGTTTAAGCTTGTTTTCTAGAGAAGAAACTTTGGATGATGAGAATAAACTTACATGTTCGAAGTGCAAGGAGAAAAGGAAGTGCTCGAAATCATGCTCGTTTCATAAATTCCCGAAAATTCTTGTAATCAATTTAAAACGTTTTTCTCCAGTAGACAGATCCAGATATAAATTGAATGTGGCCATAATATGAGCAATGGACAATGCCACTATATTTCGATTTCGTCATGAATGTATAGCTTTTCCAAAAATAAGAGACACGTATTTTGAATTTTATAATTTTTTTCATGATCAAAAGTTTGGTGCCTCTTTGAAACATGAACACATAGCCAGAACAAGAACGCCTTTCATCCACATCGCAAAGACCAATAATTCCAGATGTTGATCCTTGCTTACCATATTCTAATTTGGCATGCATCGTACCCTTCAGATACCGCATTATTCTTTCTACAGCCACCCAGTGAGCCTTCCCTGGATTGTTGTTGAACTTACTCAAAGTGTTAACTGCATAAGCAATATCTGGACGGGTGCATTGTGAAATGAACAGTAAATTCCCAACTGCTTGCTGGTTAAGGAACTGTCTGAATATAGAAGTAAGAAGTAAGAAATTTTATTCAGGTAATTACATATTTTGTTGATCGGCTATATACACTAAACGATAAATACTTACTAAGAAGGCTGAGCTACTTAAGCAGAGCTTGAATTGTAGTCATCAGCCTATTATAAACATCCTATTCGTTGCCTGACTTAAAATATACTATATAAACTTATGAGTGTGAGTTTGTGCATCAATAATAACAAAATAAATAATACTAATAAACATAAATAGATACTGTTCATATTTTTGGAAATAGGCGGAAAAGACGCGCTGTTGGAGAGAGAGAGCATGGCTGATAAACACAGAACTGCATAGTTGAATTATTTTAAAAGAGTAGATGAGCATTTAACGGTTGTAGGGTATCTATAAACTCTGATGGGAAACTTCGATTACTGATCCAGTTCATAAACAGTTTTCAACAAATCGTAATTTTGATTAACATATTCTTTCAGCTTTGACTTAAATTGATGTTTTTTAGAGATTGATCTGATATCTACAGGAACCAGGTTTATTAATTTAGGACCAATGTACGATATGAATATCTGAGTACGAGTTAGACTACAGAGAGGAACATTTGTTTTTTGATCAAATTTAGCACCAGTATCAAAACTATGGTTTATGTAGGAAGTTGGGTTGTTATGCATCCATAGTACACAATTATAGATGTATAATTTTCTCACATCAAATAAGTCTGAGAGCGCTGTATCATCTGCATATGATATTATGCTGCTTTGGATGTTTTCAAGATTGTATATGTCATTGATTTATACTAAAAATAAGATTGGACCTAGTACTGTCCCCTGGGGGACTCCCATGGTAATACATAGTGGATCGCTGTAAGTATTGTTTATTTTAACAATCTGATTTCTGTCAGATAAGTAAGGTAATGCCTCTAATTCCCATTTTTTCTAAACGCTTCAACAGGATTTTATGGTTGACTGTGTCATTTTTTCCAGTACTGAAATTACTCCATACACTGTGAATCAACTGAAAGACGGCATTTTCAGTTGACATGTGTTCTCTAAATCCAAACTGACATTCATGTAAAATATTGTTCTTTTCCAAGAAATTTACTAGTATATTTTACAAGCATTTTTCATAAACTTTTGCGAAATTGTTAGTGATAGTTATGGGCCTATAGTTTGTGGCAAGTTTCTTGACAACAGATTTGTAAATTTGGTATCGTAAAAGAGTGTTTAAAGGCGATATACCGGGTGGCTACGGAAGTATTGCCTACGGAATATCTCAGTTATTGTATGAAGTAGGTTTGTGAAATTAGGAGCGTCGATATAATGACATAAGAGCTAGAATTTGAGCATATTGACATGTCGAAGTTAACTTCCGGTCTGACCGGAAGTAACATCAACTTTCTTATTTTAAATGGAAACCCTATTTTTTTTTCTTTTAGCTTCATTCAGCATTCAATTCCCTTTCTAATGACATATCACAAGTTGGTATGTAACCAGAAACTAGATCAGAAAAAAATTATTATTGAAATTCACCGAGTAGGCCGTGGAAGCAAAATGAAAGCCAAAAATTGAAAAGTTGGCTATGGAAACCATACGTCACTTGATAATAGTTGCTACTGTGATATTTTATTTTCATTCGTCGGCGTTATAAAAAGCCGCCAAAAAAAATATTGGAAAAATTGGGAAAAAACAATACTCTGTAGGTCCATAACTTAAATAGGAACATACAACTTTTTCTTTCCTGTACTATTCAGAATAACCATTCCTTTCTAATGATATAATAGAAAGTAATTTTTTTAAATGAAAAATCCAATTATTATTATTCAAATAACAAAACAACAGATTTATCGAAAAAAAAATTCAAATTGATAGGATTGAAGATAAAATAAATTCAAAACAAATGTTCGAAATGCATTCGCTCAGCGTCAATACATTTATTGACTCTGGTGATATTTTCATGTAAAACGTTTCTCAACTTTTGGGGCAAGATATCTTGGAAAGCTCTACGAATTTTTACTTCTAGCTCATGTAGAGTTGTAGGCTGTGTGGAATACACCCTATTTTTAAGATGCCCCCATAGAAAAAAGTCGCACGGAGTAAGATCAGGTGACCTTGGTGGCCACCTGACTGGACCATGGGTTGTTATAAGTCTCTCTTGAAAGCGATTTTGAAGATAATTTCTCGCTATTCTTGAATTATTCGGAGGGGCGCCATCTTGCTGGAAGTACATTCTCTCAGTTATTTCCGCTGGTAGGTTGTTAATGAATTCCGAAATTTCATTCGTTAAAAAATTAAAGTATCTCTCTCCGGTTAGTTGGCCTTGAAAAAGAATGGGGCCAACAATATGAGTTCCAACTATTCCTGCCCAAACATTCACACCAAATCTCTCCTGGAAGCCACCTTGTCGAAACCGGTGCTCGTTTTCTATCGCCCAGTACCTGAAACAAAAGACCGTTCACACTTTTAGCACTTTACACTTCGACTATCGACAATAATCCAAATAAAGTACAGTACCTACCTTGTATTATTCCTGTTAAATAATCCATTGTTGGTAAATCTTGACTCGTCCGTAAACAAGATATAATAGTTAAATAAGTGATTCTCAGCATTTTGTCGAAGAAACCAAATACAATATTCCAGGCGCCTATCACCGTCATTTTCATACGAATGTTCATGCAACTGATACTTGAAGGATTTAAATCGATGTTTTTTCAAAATTTTCCTAGCAGAGTCCTTACTTATAGCTAAGTCGGCGCCAATCTGCCTTGAGGAAATTGTGCTATCACATTGTACTAAAGCTAATACATTAATTTCAGTTTCCTCATTAATAACAAATGCTTCTTGGTCTTCGTGAACATCAGGCTCAGTTCTTAATTTTTCTTCAATTTGTTCGGTTCGTGAATAACGGGGCATTTTTTGAATATTCCACTAACTGATTTCGATTTCCAAACCCTTTTAAAATGGCAGAATCAAAAACACTACTTCGAACGTCAAAATAATATGGATAGCAGCGTTCGTGAGAGCTCTCGTTTCTTTTTTGTTTCATTCCAAAATACATCTTAATCAGCCTACTTGTTAATATTTTGGTTCGAATGATTATTGCAATGGAATGATTATTTTGAATAGCACAAACATCGTACATAGGTAGATATTAGAATATCTATGGACGATGGCACAGACCAAGTACGTTTATGTTCCTATTCAATCTAGAACCTACAGGATATAATTTATTATTCCACATTATTTTTAATGTTATTTTTGCGTATGGCGATAATAGAGCAAGAGCAACTGTTATCAAGTGACGTATGGTTTCCATAGCCAACTTTTCAATTTCTGGCTTTCATTTTGCTTCCACGTCCTACTCGGTGAATTTCAATAATAATTTTTTTCTGATCTAGTTTCTGGTTAGATACCAACTTGTGATATGTCATTAGAAAGGGAATGCTGAATAAAGCGAAAAGAAAAAAAAAATAGGGTTTCCATTTAAAATAAGAAAGTTGATGTTAATTCCGGTCAGACCGGAAGTTAACTTCGACATGTCAATATGCTCAAATTCTAGCTCTTCTGTCATTATATCGACGCTCCAAATTTCACAAACCTACTTCATACAATAACTGAGATATTCCGTAGGCAATACTTCCGTAGCCACCCGGAATCCATATCTTCCTTATTTTTGGGTGACATGTCCTTAGTGAGTTTCTGATTTGGATCTACTGGAGTATAACTGGGTTACAGTCTAACATGTTGAATTTGGTCAATATTTCGGTGATGTGTTTCGTTTGACTTAGGAAAACTTTACCTGTTTGACGCTTTCTCGTTATTTCTAAACCAACACAATTATTTGCTTCACCCAGGTCTTCCATCTTGCATGAAAAGTTTGGATAGCCTGTGCTTCAAATAATGTCTCTTCTCCCCGTTATTAGAAAATATGAGTAAATCGTCTACGTAAAGTGCAATAAAAATCATTCCCTTATCAGAAATGTCGAAATATACACATGTATCAATTCGAGATTGATTAAATCCAATTTCTTTCAGTCCAGTGTCTAATTTTTTGTTCCACTATCTGCTGGCTTGTTTCAAACCATTTATTGAGTTTACAGAATTTAAACTCATTCGTTTTTAAAACAAATTCATTTGGCTGAACTATAAAGACGTCTTCTTCGAGATCACCCTGTAGAAAAGTCGTTAGTGCATCCATTTGCTTTATGTTTGAATCAGAGCTATCAAATATCGTATGGATGTGTAACGTACTACTGGCGAAAAAGTCTCCTCGTAGTCGATACCTGTCTTCTGATTGCATCCTTTTATAACAAGACGAGCTTTGTAACGTGATATTTTCCCATCAGAATCCTTTTTGGTTTTGAACACCCATTTATAATTCAAGGGTTATCTGTTTGGTGGTAAATCAGTCAGAACCCATGTGTGATTTTCTTCCAATCTCTTGAATTCTTCTAACATAGCTTCCTTCCCAAATTCGCTGTCATGGTTTTCCATAGCTTCTTCAACTGTTAGAGGATCGATTGAATATTGTTCTCGAGAAACTGTAGTGGAATATAATCTATACTGGCTCATGTCTTTCGGTTTCAGTTGTCTCGTCGATCTTCTCAAAACAGGTTGAACTGCGGATGCCTGATGTTCTAGTGATGATACAAAAACTTCATTTATTTGTTCACTGGAAGTACTCTCAATCAAATCCTCCACTACATTCATATCCTTTTTAACTTCTGGGGAGACATTGTCAGAAGTACATGCAGATTCATCAAAAACTGGTTCGAATCGATTGACATTTCTGAAAGATATATCTTCGGGATTATCTTCATGTGAAGATATACGTCTCTGCTCTTAACAAGTCTATTTCTAATCGGACAAATGAGGCGATATGCTTTAGATTCTTCACAGTAACCGACAAAAATCATTTCTTTTGATTTCGAATCCCACTTGCGTCGATTTTGTTTAGGAATATGCATCATTGCTTTAAAACCAAATATTCTGACATGACTCAAATTAGGTTTATTATCAGTCCACATTTCTTCTTGAGATTTCTGTGGTAATCTTCTAGTTGGTAAACAATTGATTATATAAACGGCTGTTGAGACTGCTTCAGCCCAAAATTCTTTACTCAACTCTGCATATTGAAGCATACTTCTAGACTTGTCAACACTGGTCCTGTTCATGCGTTCGGCTACATCGTTTTGTTCTGGAGAGTACGGTGATGCTGTTTGATGTCGAATTCCGGATTTGCGCAAAAATGTATCAAATTCATGGTTTCAATATTCGGAACCATTATGTGTACGCAAAATTTTTATATGACAGCCTTTTTGCATTCTCAACCATACTCTTGAAACTTCCAAAAGATTTCTTAACCTCCGTTTTGCTTTTCAAAAAATAAACGATAGTTTTTCGAGAAAATTCATCAATTAGGGTGAGGAAATATCGGGCAGCTCCAAGTGATTCTACGTCCATGGGACCAGATAGATCACTATGAATGATTTCTAGAAAATTCTCAGCTCGGCTTCCAATGTGATCAAAAGGCAATCTGTTTACCTTTCAAACAATCGATACGAGTATCAGTCTTGGTGTTTATCAAATCAATTCCTGTAGCTAGTTTATTTTTCGGCTTATTCAAATCTTGAAAATTTACATGAGCAAGTCTTCTGTGCCATAATAATTCATCGGACTTCATCGAAACCATGAAATTGAATAAATTTTGAGTCTATACATATTGTCCACCAACTCTGCTTCAGCTATCAACATATTTCGGCTATTCGCGATCTGACAAATTTCCTTGCAAAATGTTACTGAGTAGCCATTTTTAACAACAAAAGATCTGGTACAAAAAGAACATTTTTGATTTGAATGCTTTCTTCGGTCCCATTCAATATCTTCAAATTAACGGTTCCCATAACCGTAACTCGAAGCTTTGAAGGACAATGGATATTTAACTGACTTCTTAAGGTACCTTATTTTGGAGCCAGTCATCACTATTCGTCATATGCATGGATGCTCCTGAATCTACATACCAATTTGTTTTATCACTAATACCATTCGAAAAAGTTGCACAAAATCCATTTGCAAATTTTTCTTTGGATGTAGTGGATTTCTCGTTTTTAACACCTTTTGTACACTGTGGAGATTTATGGCTGTATTGATTGCATCGGAAACAACGTGGACCTTTCTTGAAAGATTTTTTTGGATTTCTTCATTAACTGTAAAATGCTGTATCACTGTTGTTCAATTTTACATCTTGAAGAAGTTTTGTCTTGATACTATCCCCTGTACTTTGGACACCAGAACATTCTATTCCCATTATCATGGGTTTGTAATCATCGGGCAAACCAGCAAGTAAAAGACTACCAACCCTTTCATCACTAACTTTGAAACCAACCCCCGACAGTTTTTGAGCAGTGGTTATTACTTTATTTACATAGTCTTCTACAGAAACACGATTTTCAAGACGTGTTTTTATCAAAGTGCGAAGCTAACCAACTTTTCTAGTCAATCCAGAGTCATCAAATGCTTCTCTCAACTTATCCCAGACTTCCTTGGCTGTTTTAGCTTGTTGGGCGTGTACGTAATTGATGGGATCGATGACTAAAATTATTTTTGATCTAGCTTTAACAATTTTTTTCTCATGTTTTTCCATCCCGGTTACGCAATCCCAGAGCTTTTCATGTTGGAGATCAATCATTTCTTTTAATTATATTATAATTTTCTGTACCCTGGAGCCTCTCTATGAATGGAAGTTTGCTACTGCTCGCCATTGGACTTTAGTAAATTACGAAAAATATTCAATTGAAAACTGAAAAGTTTTTTTAAAAATTCTGTCACGGATTTGTCAAAAGTTTTAACTTTTCAAAATATGTGGAAAATATCGCTCACGGTCCAATTCCTTATTGCTCAGCACGTTCTGGACTCATAACTTGATGGAATTGTATAGAGGATTCCCAAATCTGTAGTTTACTTTGTAGCAGAGACAAATTAACATAAACTCTTTATTAACAATTGATTTATCAACTGTTTACATCAGATACAATAAAATACAATATGCAGAGTATTATGAATGTTCTTCATATTCCAACAGTTTCGCCAATAACATCAAAATCACTTGTGAGCGCAGAGGCATATGTCCTTTATGAGCGGGAATGAACATGCAATCCTAGGGAAGATTTAATTTATTGAATTCAATTTCAATTTATTTTACTGTAATTTTTCCTGAATAAAGCAATGACTATAATTAAAATAAATGAGAGTGTGGAATGATATTTATTTCCAGCCACTCAACATAATCCTTTCAAATCTGTTTCACTGGATTCATAATGATGTGATATACTGTGTGGTTGAAGAGCGCCACGGCAAATAAAAATAATAGCCGTCCTCTACCCGTCTTTGGGTACACTCTATGGGTGTTTATGAGGGAGTATTATTATTATATATTTTATATAGAATGAACTTGATGCCATATCAACTCAAATGTGAATACTCCTGTTTAGGTACCTATTTTGGAAGTGGTTTAAAGAAAGTACCACTCGAAAACAAAATGTATGAGACCCAGCTTTTTTTTCTCACCATATCGATTAATGCAGGTATAAAATACCTCAGAATACACTATGTGTGAATGAATATTTTCACAAAATACTCATCTAAACGTTCGAACGGAAAAAAGTTTTTTAATTATTGGATTGTATATTATTTTCCAAACATTTTGTTTTTTACTTTTTTAACGTGGTCATTTTTATCGGACTACTAGCCACGTCAATTTGCATTTTGACACTCAAACTTTGTTTTTATAATTTTTCGGCTTATTTCGTATCCATGATGTCGATGACGTACCTATAGATAAAATTTAATCGAACTGGATTGTTGATGAGAGCTTCGGAAAAATATTTGGAAAAGAAACATCACACTTTTCACATAACAATTTTCAACTGATAGTTATGGGTCATTTTTCATTAACCTATTCTTCGGAACATCAAAACGTTTCATGTTGATGACACCAACATTAAAGAGTATTCATGATAATGGTTAAGATCATTAGCTTCCCACATGAGTTGTTGCTGTGAGGGGTTTCCTTTATACCGATAGTTACTTTTTCATTATTAGCCGAATTGACTTGATACATTGAAACAGAATCAAAATGAGAGATGTTGATGAAGGAGGTGAGTGTTTTTTATTTCGTGTTCGAGGAATGTATGATATATTACAGTCCAATTCTTCTGTAGGTTTGATATTGTTTATTTTTCGATAGGTTATTCGTATTGACAGCTGCAATATTTGTTATAGTTTGGGAGAGAATTATTGGGACCGGAGATTCATTTGAAATGTTCAATTGGTCTAAACTATATTATCATTACTTCAATAGTTAATGAGTGAGTAGCAATGAAGACCAATTACATTCTGGAATATGAAACATTTCCATAACAGTTTGATAGTTATGAAAGACAGGAGAATATTCCTTCAAAGAATATTTCCGAACAATAAAGTTACTAGAATAATAAGTAAACGAAGAAAATTTTAAACTTTCCTAAGAGAAATGAGAACTTGGCATTTTATTGATACATTTAGAGTGAAGTTATATTCAAATGATCTCACCATGAACAGAACATATGAGATAAAGAATAGGTGATGAGTTTGGTGATTCTGAATTTGCTTTTCTAGAGGTTTGTTGGGGATGTGGATCACTTTATTCGGAAAGAAACTATTGATTTTCTGCCAACGCATAGAATAGTATTGAATTATTCGTGGGAACTTCATAACAATCGATTTTGTTTGAAAAACTTCACATGATCTATATTACCTTTATTGGGTTTTACTGAAGAAAACAGTATTTTCAGTGGTTTTATTCAATAATTATAACGACTAAAATTCATATATCATACTTGACAACTTGACATGTAATGACATATAACAACTTGCAAATATTTTTTTTAACAATGGATATTCAAGATGTTCTAAATAAAATAACACAGTGTGATTTGACGAATACCAATAACCTTGACAAGAATGAAAATTCAAATATTCAGGAGGACTTAGCAAATATCAGTTTCCTGTCTTTGAAATCCTTTTCTGGAGTTCTGAAATATTTCAATAACAACATTCATGTACCTAAACCTTTCAAATAATAGTTTTATTCAGACTTGAGATTAATACTTCATCCTCAGAATTTTCTACAATTCTTGTGTACTACAATTCTTATTTCTACCGGATGTTATATACCATATTTGTCACCTACTAATTCTGTTAACAATACATTGATTATGTCTTTATGACATGTCAATCGATTCTCATATGTCCGAACATAATTGTTCAAGAGTTTGATATTCCAAGAATGTAGCGGTTTGCATCTAGGCATCTTTCAATAAGACTTCCAAGGGTTGCACTATTTAAAAATGTTCTATACGGCTTCAATAAAATGGAAAATCGCGTTTAAGAAAATAAGTATATTATTGTGAACCAGTAAACCTAGAGGCTTTTGACAAATATCTTTACAATGTATCATCAAACATATTGTTTAATAGATTTCTAGTTTTTATGCTGTACAATTGGAGATTCAGTTCGGCTTATGACTAGTGATTGAAAGCTGCCTTCTATGAGGGGTTCCTAAAGTCAATGTTCCTAACTTATAAAATTATTTCCATTTCAGAGTTCTTTTTCCTGTATCCGACGTGGTTCAAGTTGGGAATGTACTACTCTCCTTCAGAAATTTGGATACCCGTTAAGTGGGTAATGTTGATGCTGGAGATAATATGGGAATCAGTTCTCACGTACTTTGTGATTGCAGAATGGGAACACTTTCAGAAAAATATATCACATTTTATGGCTTCACAAATGGTAAAAAAAGGAATGCGCCTATTTAGCTGAAAATAATTGGTGCTACCTATATTTTTCTATAATATTTTTCTATATAATCACCTGTGTTTTGAAGATCTTTACTAATAATTTAAACTGAGCCATCTAAATTTCATAGACAAGGTATGAGTATGATTGAAAATCGTCCGCGTAATGACGAACTTTAGAAAGAATGTTAAAGCCATAATAATAAATTAAAGCCAAAATATTTCATAAGAGTTGTTCCAAAATGCTTCCTTGAGGGACTCTTGACGTAGTTTCTCTGATCGTGGAGCACAACAAGTTATTGTCGATTTTTATTCGTTGGGATCATTTATATGATTTCTGAGAAATGCGGGGTTTCTACAAATAAGGGTATATTTTCCAATAACAAAATGAATGTTGAAGGTATTATACCCAAAATTCTACAAGAAAGTCCACGACAGTAGATTTTATGTTTTGTGGACATTTTGAAATGTATTTGAATATATTTCATTGAATTTCACTAAGAAGAAAAAATTTATTTCTTCGGAGATGTCGCGCTAGTCTGAGACTAACTGATACACAAACTTGAATCTGTTATACTGGCATGATAACGTAATACCTCTAGATAAATTATTTTTTTTTTAAGTGCAATTCAATAAAAATTTGTCATTAACAAGTTTAATATATACAGGGTATTCCACATTCGATGGCCTATTAGACATTTCTGGAGAATGGAACGACAGATCATTTTAAAGATTTGTTTGCATGGGTAATCAAACATACGGAAGCATCTAGGGGTCAGACAAATAAAATTAAATTATTTCTCTGAAATGAATCCAATATATTGGATTTATTTTCAATATATTGGATATCTTTTCAATATATTGGATATCTTTTCAATATATTGGATTTATTTTCAATATATTGGATTTTTTTTCAATATATTGGATTTCTTTTCAATATATTGGATTTTTTTAATTACTCGAGTTATTTCAACATTTTCAACCGTGCGAGGGTAGATTTCATTTATAGTTTTCTCTTCGAAATTGAGAACAGAAACCGTTTCATGCCAAAATTGATAGCACTCTTGTAGGACCTAATTTTAAAGAAATCACAAAACAATTTTTTGAATAAGACAGAAACGCAAGCTCATCAAGTGGAGTGACCCATATACAGGGTGAATCTACAGTATTCCCTAGGTCGATTGCTCTATTGTTATAATAATACTCCATCATAAACACTCATTGAGTGTACCCAAAGGCATATCCTGTGCGGGGAGATGACGGCTTTTATTATTTGCCGTGGCGCCTCGGTGCGACTTACTGATTATTGGTGGCGTATTCACTTGTCAGCGGCAGGAAAAGTCGGAAAACCTACAGCACCACCTCGGGTGGTCGGTGTACACTCCAAGCTAGCACAAGAACAGATTGGCATCTAGACAACTCACAATACACTTGCTTCAAGCTAGCACCGGATCATTATTTCAATTCCTTATATTTGTTCGCCAAAGAGACCGCCTATAACTACTTTTCGAAATTGTCTTCATTCAGAAAGGGTGCATTGTTGAAGCGTGGATCACCAGAGTTTAATTTTTCAATAAACATTGAACTACATCCACCAGATACCTGTGCAACGTTCCTCCAAGACGACCCAATTGCAATTGCTTCCATTACTCAATCGGCCGAGCTACGAAAGTCTTGGTAGGAAATGACCACCCCTCAGAAGCTACATCATTCATGCTAGGTCATATATTTGAGTATACTACAACAAGCAATGGCGACAGCTTGTGCATGGTAAATACGAGCAGCCCCTCATTTTTTGGCAGAGGAATAAAGCATAGAAGCATTCCTCCGAAAGCAACTCTCTGGGTAGAGAGTGCTGCGAAGGAAATCGAACAAAATTAAGTCAAAATGAAGATATACCATTTTTCTATAAATCCTACTAAGCAGAATATGAAGCAAATATCTGAAAGAAAACAAATTCGGAATGGAATTGTGATTAACAAAATGGAGTAATTGACCTAGGGAATACTGTTGACTCATCCTGTATATGGGAGTATTCCATTTGAAAAATATGCATTCCTGTCTAATTCTGAATTCTGTATTCTGTATATGGCTATCAATTTTGCACGGCAATTTTTTCTCAATTTCGAAAAGAGAAGTATAAATGAAGTCTATCCTCGTACCGTTGAAATAACTCCGAGTAATTAAAAAAATCCAATATATTGAAAAGAAATCCAACATATACAATTTATTTCCAATATATTGAAAATAAATCCAATATATTGAATGTATTTCCAAAATATTGAAAATAAATCCAATATATTGAAAATAAATCCAATATATTGAAATAAATCCAATATATTGAAAATAAATCCAATATATTGAAATAAATCCAATATATTGAATTTCTTTTCAATAAATTGGATTTCTTATCAATACATTGAAATTTTTTTCAATTTATTGGATTTCTTTTCAATATATTGAATTTTTAGAATTACCAGTTATTTCAACCGTGCGAGGGTAGATTTCATTTATGGTTCTCTCTTCGAGATTGAGAAAGATTGATAGCAATCTTGTAAGAACTAATTCGAAAATGTCACAAAACCGAATTTTGAATAAGACAGAAACGCGAACTTTTCAAGTGGAGTAATCCATATACAGGGTGAATCTACAGTATTCCCTTGGTCGATTACTCCATTGTGAATCACTATTTCACTATTGTGACGAACATAACAATGTTAACAATTTTTAACAACAATTCCTCATATTTGTTTGCCAAAGGGACCACCTATAACTAATTTTCGAAATTGTTTCCATTCAGATAGGGTGCATTATTGAAGCGTGGATTACCAGAGTTTAATTTTTCAATAATCATTAAACTATATCCACCAGATTTCTGTGGAACGTTTCTCCAAGACGACCCAATTGCAAATGCTTCTATTACTCAAACGGCCGAGCTACGCAAGTCCTGATAAGAATTGTCCACCCCTCAGACTAGTTTCGAGGTTCTTGCATTTCATCAGTAACAAGGTAGTCCTACAGCCGAAGCTACATCATTCATGCTAGGTCATGTACACAACACCACACTACAACAAGCAGTGTCGACAGCTTGTGCATGGTAAATACGAGCAGCCCCTCATTTTTGGGAGAGGTACAAAGCACAGAAGCATACCTCCGAAATCAACTCTCTGGGTAGAGAGTGCTGCGAAGGAAATCGAACAAAATTCAGTCAGGTGATCCTTTCAATAAATCCTGCTAAGCAGGATATGAAGCAAATATCTAAAAGAAAACAACTGGAAATAGTGACTAACACCATGGAAAAATTGACCAAGGGAATACTGTTGAATCATCCTGTATATGGGGTATTCCATTTGAAAAGTATGCATTCCTGTCTTATTCTAAATTCTGAACTGTGATATATTCAAAATATGGCTATCAATTTTGCCACGGCGGTTTACTCTCAGCTTTAAGAAGATAAGTATAAATGAAGTCCACCCTCGTACCGTTGAAATAAAGAAATCCAATAGATTGAAAATAAATCCAATATATTTAAAAAAAATATCCAATATATTGAAAAAAAATCCAATATATTGGATTTCTTTGGCTGCTTGGCATTCATCGCTCTAGATCCGTTTGAAAGATAAGGATTTGTCAGTCTAGCGGTCGATTGAATTATAAAATGAATAATGATCGTAGATGAAATATGTGTGTGATGAATGAATGAATGAATAACGATGAATGAAAAATATGGCGACTGCTTCCTGAAAAAATTTTGGCGGTGTACGGGGGTCTAGCGTTTCATCGAGCTATGTGTATAGGTTGTCTCAAAACGTATCATTTAAGGGAAAAAAACATAGTGGATGCTCGTTAGATTTAGTATACATAGCGTCTCAAAACACATCATTTGAAAAAAAACATGGTGGCTGCTCGTCAAATGCTATACCGGGTGTACCAACATATCGATTAAGAGAAAAAAACATGACGGCTGCTCGTTAGATTCAGTATACAGGGCGTCTCAAAGCACATCATTTGAAAAAAAATGGTAGCTGCTCGTCAAATGCTATACCGGGTATACCAACATATCATTTAAAGAAAAAAACATGGCGGTTTCTCGTTAGATTTAGTATACCAGGAGTACCAACATATCATTTAAGAGAAAAAACATGGCGGGTGTTTGTCAAATTTTGTATACCAGAGATAAAAAAAAATACATGGTATTCTCTCAGATTTTTGCTTCATATCCTGCTTAGCAGAATTTATAAAAAGAAGGGTATATTTTCATTTTGACTGAATTTTGTTCGATTGAATGATGTAGCTTCGGCTGTAGGACCTACCTTGTTACTAATGAAAGGCAAGTATCTCGAAAATAGTCTGAGGGGTGATCATTTCTCCACTCGAAAAGTTTGCGTTTCTGTCTTATTCAAAATTCTGTTTTGTGACTTTTTCAAATTAGGTCTTACAAGATTGCTATCAATTTTGCCAAGAAACGGTTTCTTTCCTCAATCTCGAAGAGAGAACTATAAATGAAATCTACCCTCGCACGGTTGAAATAACTCGAGTAATTCAAAAAATACAAAATTTTGAAAAGAAATCCAATATATTGAAAATAAATCCAATATATTGAAAATAAATCCAATACATTGGAAAGAAATCTAATATATTGAAAATAAATCCAATATATTGAAAAGAAATCCAATATATTAAAATAAATCCAATATATTGAAAAGAAATCCAATATATTGAAAATAAATCCAATATATTGGATTTATTTCATGGAAATAATTTTATTTTATTTGTGTGACTCCTAGTTACTTTCGTACAAACATGCTCTACCCGTCTAAAATATTTTCATCAATACAGTGATGTCACTTGTATCAGAAAGTAGTAGCTACTTTGTTATTTCAAAAGGAACACCCCATATATTATATAATTTTTGGAATCCCTGTAGAAGTCCTTACAACTTTCCCTATACCTATCTGTAATGGTTTTCGAGATAAAAATTATTTTGTCAAATTTTTGTGTAAGACCTGACCATTGAAATAGTACATTTTTGTCACAATGCAAATTTACAAAATATTGAAATTTGGGTCATAGCTGCTTAAGGCCATAAGGTATTCTGTCGATGAACTGCATATCAGTTTCATTATACAGGGAGGCTCCGATGTAACTTCTTTTCAGGGACTTATGAAAATGACTGAAACTCAGTTTTTTCAAATAGAAACCCTGTATATTATTTTATTTTCGAATTCAACCAACCAGTTTGAATAAGTTTTATCGACTATGTCCTATACCTATCTCTTACCGCTTATGAGATATATATAATTTTATAATTGTTGAGGTCTGTGCGAGTATAAAAATTCAAGCATAAAATCTGGTGAAAAATCTATCAAATAACAAATAAGAGCTTCATCTCTTCTGAGAAAGATGTAATGAAATGCATGAACCTTTCTTCATACTGGGTGTAAGACAAATATGATTATGTTGACAGTTTGAATAATGAAAAATTAAATAGATTAAATTCATTCTACAAATGTAAGTTGGAAGGATTGTGTTCGACGCACGGCAATGATTCAGTTATTCTTTATTAAGTGTTTCATCATTTCCCTGGTTGTATTAAATATACTTGGTATGAAGGGGATTACCTTCAACGTCGCAGCTGGAAATCTCAAGCATATTGGCAGATTAGACGT
This sequence comes from Chrysolina americana, assembly GCA_958502065.1. Lineage (NCBI taxonomy): Eukaryota > Metazoa > Arthropoda > Insecta > Coleoptera > Chrysomelidae > Chrysolina > Chrysolina americana. Next base: position 38,216,172 of record OY293421.1, on the reverse strand, counting down.
ATAATATGAAAAAATCAGACGGAAATGACTACAAGGAGTACGTAGTTAAAACAATATGGAATAATGTAGCCAAAATTGTGCAAGAAAAGTATTATATGGATTATAAGATTGTGTTTGACCCATTCAAAGATGTGACATTTCAAGTCGCTAGAAACGCTAAAAATGCTAAACGCACGCAACTGCAGAGCAATTTGGATAGAAGACAAGGTTCTATAGCATTAAGTAAAGAAGAAGTTATAAAAATGGCAGAGCAGTGGGATAAAACTTTTTCATATCGCCGCTTTTGAATTAGCCTGGAGAGGTGGTGAAAGTGCGCAGTGTAAAATTTATTATTTCAAAGCCGAAAAATACAATAATGGAACATTGACAGGCAGAGTGGAGTACAACACGGTCTTTTCTAAAACAGCTCAAGGTGAAGATAAAAGGTGCAGTGAAAGAAAGTGGTTGACTACAAATAAAGAAAATCCGAACGTGTGTCCAGTAAGATTATTGAAAATGCTTCTAGAGAAACGAAACAAACATATTTCTTCAGAGAGATTGTTTATAACACCAAATCCGTTTTGGAAAGATAAAAATGTCAAGGGATGGTAAAAACATGTGCCCATTGGTGTAAACGAAATTCAAAGTGGACCAGAATTTCTGCAGAAAAAATTGGTCCAGATCTGAAAAATAAAATTACTAATCACTCCCATAGGGCTAGCACTATTTCTACTCTTGCCAAAGCAGGAGTCTCAGAACAACAAATTATCAAGCTGACCGGACATTCGAACGCCAATTCTCTGAAGCCATACCTTCAGTTAGACTCACAGCATTATTTCACTTTAGTGACATATCTAAGAGAGGAAAATAATCAAATTCAGCAGTCTTCTTTGAGTAGGGTTGTATACCAAAACTGTACTTTCACTAATTGTACATTTAAATAATATTTCCTATTAAATGTACTTTTTGTTCAATGAATTATTAATTTAATTTAATAAATTATGTTCTGTTCACTTTTGTTTAATAATTCATTTATTTGATTCGTTAAATTATTTCACTAAATCGAGGTTTTGTTTTAATCGTATAAACTTTAATTTTGTTCCACTCCAACTTGGTGATTTTATCATGTTATTTGCTCTCGTCAATTACCAAAGCAACCAAGTTTTCGTGCAAATTGAAAGTTTATCAGATAAAATAAAAACCTCTTGTGGTATTACCCTCGATAAAACTTATCCAAACTGTTTAGTTGAACAGAACCAGGTTTTCTGGACAAGGCATCTGTGTTGTTGGGCAATTCCGTTGTTCTTAGCCTCTTAACTGGGATAGCCTAGGGGGCTTTATCATTGCTAGTCAGCATGCGCCCCAATATCAACACGGTTGTTCTCATCCTCTTCACTGGTATGACCCTAGGAACTATATCATTGCTAGCCGGCATGCGCCCCGAAATGTTTTCTGATTCTAATTTTTCCTGCCGCCAATTTGAGGACTCTCTGGAAGACCTTGTACACACAGGTGATAGCGAACGTTGTGGCCTTCTTACCCTGCAGTCTGTAATAAAATGTCCCAGTTTTCCACATCTATAACACGACCTGTTCTTCTGAGTGCTCGTTCCGCATGTCAAAGGTTTAATCTCATCTAGAAACTTCCCGAATGAACTAGTAACCGTGCTTGCTCGTTGTTCGGTTTCTTTTATGGATACTGCTCGTACTTTTGGCCTCGAGGTGTTGAAGGCCACCTCAACTTCTAAATAAAGTACCAATGCATCGATACTCCTCTTGAAGTGTGTCAATCGCAGAGTCCTTTGGATTTCGGTGTCTCTCAATACATCTATAAATAATTGCATCGCTAGCTGTTCCTTGAAATTTCCCGGTGCTTCTGGGTAAGCCAGCTGGATTAGGCGTCTCACATCCGATTCAAATTCCTGCAGACTCTCATCTGATTTCTGAAACATACCCAAAGCTGGCTCTCTCAAAGCTACTATAAGTGAAGTAGCGTTTTCTTCTTCGCCCCATCCATTAGCCACTGCTGCAGCTTCACATTTTCGGCGATACATGGACCAAGAGGACCATCAAAAATAAGTGGTTTTACAGAAATTCCTGATGTGGCAACCATGTCTCAACGATCTTGGTTCTTGAGGAAAGCTATCTGTATTTTGATGAGTCCTTTCACCTCCTCTCGCACTGTATCCACTTTCTTATTGAGCTCATCGTCGATTTTTTTTTACGTCTTCTTTCAGATTTTCTTTCAATTCCTCCATTTGTATTTTGGTTTTCTGTAATACATGTTGAAAGAACTTGCCTTGATGTTATAGAACCTTGTGAAAGTCTGTTTTCCTTTGTTTTTCTGTTTTTCTATTCGTTTCAGTTCATTCTTTTGTTGCTCGAGAAATTTCTGGAGGGCCTCTTCTCGTTCATTTTTTTTCATCCAAACGTCACACTTCCTCTTCCTGTTTTTCCTTCTCTCGTTCTTGTTTTTCATCTTCTCATTCATTTATCTGCTCGTCGAGAATTTTCTGGGGTGCTGGAGTTCTTTCTGTTCCTCCAACCGACGCGTTTCTTTTTTTTGTTTTTCATCTTAGCGCCGCTTTTCCTTCTGACGCCGCTTTTCCTCTTCTTGTTTTTCCTCCTGGCGCCGCTATTCCTCTCCTTGTTTTTCCTCCTAGCGCCGCATTTCCTCTTCTTGTTTTTACTCCCGGCGCCTTCTTTTTAAATCCAAAATTTGATTTTGGATAAATTCCACAATGTCCTCCATCGTATCATATGATTTACCACCATAAATAGTTTCTGGTTTTCACTAATATCCCGCTTCGGACACCACTGTTACGATTTGCTAAATAATAATGCCGAGCACACTACTAAAACTGTTTGTTTCTAACTTCACTAAAAATATACAACTACTTCACTGACTAACGAAACACTTAGATCTATACAACAATACAACTAGCTAAATATTCTAAACTCTTAGATACTTCTTCAAAAACTGCTTATCATTTCTTCATACACTTCTTAATCATCCCAGTGAAATGCTTCCCTTTATATACTCAAGCCGTGCAATCAGATCCTTCCAGATTCCGCTCTAGATTACTCACGACAGAATTATACCCAAATAATAATCATTTCTTGGAAGCGCTCCACTAAATAAATACCTGTGGCGTCAACTCATTTGTATGCGATCTGTTTTTATGGTTCACTCAGCGGCGTAGATGGGGGAATTTTTATCAATCTCGTAACAATATCAAGCTTTTAACGAATTTGTTCCAACCTACGTGCTCACTGTTTATGAAAATTTATGTTATGAAATGTTATCGACTGAACGTGGAAATTGAAATTTTTACCAAATTTTCACTGAAATAATCTGAATATATTCCTCCATCTCGTTTTTTGGCACACTTGTTAGTTATCACGCATTTTGATGTCGCATACCTAGGAGATGCTAGTATAGGATCACTAATCAAGCAGGCCGTTCCGTCCCACAGAAAAAATTAGGTTATGTTAGGTCCAACGTTTGAACTATTAGCACATGTCAATTTCAATGTTGGCTGAAATATTTACAAATAGTGGAAATTCATGTTATTCTAATAAACTATTTTCATTTATATACTTTGTAATACTTGGTAATACGGCAATCGATATCAGATAGGAACAAAGTGTTGTGTGTGTAGAAAGTTGTTTACTTTTTACTAAAAATGAAGTATTGTTCAGTGACAATCTGAAAAAATACGGACAAAAGTCACAAATTATATTGTATTCCGAGAGGTGAGTTCAAGATGATTCATAGATTGTTAATATGTAGATTAAAGAATACCTTTTGCTGTGAATTGGTTTACTGAAGTTAAGGAAATCTAAGGCAATAGGAATCACACATGTACTGCTCATGTTGATGAAACAAAGTTGTCTATACCAGAAACATTAACTTCTCTTCTTTTTTGAATTTCTTATTAGATTTTCATTCAAGCTATTCTTTTTTTGTTTTCAGGATTGAATCGGGAAACCTTTTTGTGTGTGCAGTGTAAATATTGATATTTTTATGTTTACTAGAACTGACAAATTTCATCTGAATTGATTATATTATAAAAACCTGTTTATCAATTTTCAGATTTATTTTGGGTTAATGATATCGAGATAAATACCAAAAAAACGACATTACCGGACTTCTGGAGCAAAGCATGCCCTTCTCTCAGCCTGGTTAGCATAATGCAATAAAGAAATTTTCTGTATTACCACAGAATAACACATATTACAATAAAGACTTTCAACAAAAATACGATTTATGACACAGTTAATGAAGTAAAACCGAAAAAAACTATTTTAAATATAGTCTGGCAGTCTACTTGATTTTTACTTCCACTTCCTCCATCCACTCACAGTATATCACGGATGCTTTCTTATAACTTAATGACTCAAGTTTTTACTGTTTTTAGTCTAATAACAAAGGTTAAACTATTGTATATGGCTAATAATAAATAGTAAATAGTCAGGCCTATCAAAATCTTTCCAAGTATTTGGCTACGAATGCGAATGCTACGATGACCATCGTAGTACAACTTTTCATGTTTTTTCATTAACTCAACTTCCTAATTTCCGACCTTATGGGACTAGGTCGACGGTTGAATCTGAATCTCCATATTTTAATTTTCCCCTGTGTCGGGACGGGACTATCCTGGAGGAACCGGAAATCTACAGACACTTTTTCGTAATTCAAGTTTATTGTGCACCTCTCGATTACAACCAATAACAAATTTAGAATTAGTACCTGGTATTCATCCATTCAACAACAAAATATGATAAAAATATACCAGAAGTGACGAAGGTTTTTTTATTTAAAAATACATAACCCAACTTTTCCCCTGCTTTCTCATTGGCGCTTCTGTGGGTTATTTACACCACGCTTATTGGCCACCCATAAGGACGGACGGCCTGCTTGATTTAGTGACCATAATACTAGGAGACTCGAGCGACATCTGCAAATGGGGATCTGAACCGGACCGATACGGCTATCCTGATTCTACTGCTACTTATATATATACTTGAGTTGATTGTGAGTTTCCCATCTTGATTAACACAACCAATATTTTCAATACTAAGTGAAGCCATACGACGCAAATTTTTTTCTTAGAATACATTGCGTTAGCTCCTGATTTATTGAATTACACTATTCAGAATATCTATAAAACAAGTATCTTTTTGTTTTAGGTTCTCATTGTTTTTACTATGGAAACACTAGTTTTCGACAGAAAAAAAATCATTGAGATTTCTCATTCCATTAAGAAATACGGTCTACCATGGAGGGCAGCTGGTGACGGGACTTATGAACAGATTTTGAAAGAGAACAAATTGTTTAAAGTGAAAATGGCATTTGTCGCTCTTGTTGTTTTTGTTGGACAAACAATATTTGAACCATTTCCGGACGTATGTCAGCCAATGCATGGAATAGGCCAAAAATATTTCAGCGAATGGGTGTTTATCACTGACATTTCAGTGCTCATAGTGGCGCTTTTTGGCATGTACGGAGTAGCATGCTTCTGCTGGAAAGTCCCTTACATATTTAGACACATTATAATTCAGTTGTCACTACTGACAGAGTTATCGAACAAGATATGCAGTGAAATTAGCGAACACTCCAATGATGATGAATATCAAAGGAAAATTAATGAAAATTTGATCCGGCTTGTGAAAGCTCATCAAAATTTGATTAGGTAAGTTTTTATCATTCATACAAGTCTGATAGACTGATCGATGAATTTAACTATCCCTCAGCGGATTTTGTCTTTAAGAGTGCGTCTTCATCAAAGGAACCCGCACATTTCTTATGGAAAATGGCATTCCGTGACTTTAACTGATGTGCTGATTGAAAGTTTCCATAGATACAAAGCTCAAAAGTTGACAGTTTCCGACATATGGAGCTTTGCACATGGATTTTTTTATTTTGCAGTATTCAAGTACTCTTAAATTGGAGAGCTCTCATTTTGGGTTGGGACTGAATTTGAATATTTGGCGCCTAGAACTGGACTAACGGAAGAAAGTTCTTTCTCAGTCATATCAGGCACCGCCATCGATAATTTTGCATAAGCCATGGAAAGTGATACAATTCCAAGATTTTCTATACATCTATACAAGTTACGAACTACACCTACGATATTTTAAATTTTTGGAAAATATATTTTGGACATATTTTGAAGATAGTTCGAAATGAGTAATTCTAAATATACTTGATGTCCAATAATATCGAATGTGTACTCCAAAATGTTCCTAACCAGGCTCAGCGAGCTCTAAAAGGGAAAATCGAAATAATGTAATCTCAGAGAAAGCAATTAAGGTTACTGCTGATGTAATTTCCTTATGACATATGACTTTTTACTCATAAATTCCGATAATCTGACAATGAGGTCCCAAGAAAGTTTCCTCATAATCGCTTGATAGCACCTCACAGCCAAAAGAAAATATCTGATTCTTTGATACCTGATAGTACCTTCCAAACAGAATGGGGGAGTTTGGGTGTAGGAGGCAAACTATGGATGAAATTTTGGATGAATACAACACATTTTTTTAAATGGTCCATTTCTTGTAAAGTTACATTGCTATTCAAACACGATTTGAATGAATACTACTAGCCTGTTTGGTATTGACGGGCACAATGAGGACGAAATACAGTGGAGTTCCGTCCAGGAAGCCTAATATTGTTATACAGGGACAGACAAAAAGGCTTCAGAGATGGGCATCTACCTGGAAGGAAGAGGTGTACAAGAGAACTACGCTGTGGAATGATATACGAAAGCTTTTTAAGCTGAAATGTTCGCGATCCAAACTGTAGTGTGACGAACGGCATCCTTGTATAATTTTAATTAAACGTAATTGAAACGAAAATCACTTATTGAGCCAGACTCCGCGTCCTGCGAAATCCGGCCCAATAATTAAATAGCAGACCGTGAAATAATTAAAGATAAACTCAATTAGGAGGAGTCGTTGGCGACAAAAACAAATGATTTATTGTTTCTATTGAATAATGCCGCCTTAAAAGTACCCAATCTGCTATGGAATGACCCCTCATTACAAAGGGTCATTAAATGAATCGTGATAACTCATCAAATGCACGTGCTTGTCGGCATCGGCTTCAAAGAGATATAATGACTTTTGCGAAACTTATATAAGCCGAAATCCGATATAGATATTTTATTTTTAATTCCAAATTTGATTCAGTTTCGCAAAAAGTGTGGGAAATAAAAACAAAATCTTGACCTCTTACAAAAATTGACAACTTTACAATTTTTCAATAGAGCGTTGTCAACTTTTGGAGTCATCAGATACTAGAAGAGTTACTCCAAGTAAAAATACAATAAAAAAAGTAAAGGCCTAATTCTATTTAAGCAATTAAATTGAAAATAAGGGACACAATTATTACAATAGAGAATTAATTATAAGGAAAACTTGGATTCAATTGCGCAGATACTTGCGCATGTTGGTCGGATATCAGATAGACACAAGCTTGACTTTCCGTGCAGTTGAATTTAAATTATTTTATGTGAAATGTGTGATTATTATTCATTCCAGTAAAATGCATTTCAGCAAAACAAAAATAATATAGTAAGTCGAAAATGTAACGAATAAAACTGCTTGCGGACAGTGATTCCGTAAATTTGAATGATTATGTTGTTTTATTCATATCATGCTTTTGCGTAATACTTGGAAAAAAACCGACGGGGGGGGGGGGTTCACGGGATATTTCGAAAGTAGACCACGATTTCATTTGTTGTCTCATAATCAAGCTAGCAAATCTCAATAGTTTTATTTTACAGTTTAACAGGTATAAGTCGGTACACTAGGGTTTTTAGGCTTCTTAGTATGAATCTATAATTAGGTATCAATAATTATGTATGAGGCATATCGTGATAGTATTGAAATATTTGGATTTATGCGACTTTTATGATTTTTCTATCGATAGTGATCTAGACTGATTTAAATGTATTTGTTTCAAATGATCCGATGGAAATTTTCAGTCCGAGTTTATATTTCATAATGCATATGCATGCCCTTGGTATAACTGGAACATGAAAAACAGACGAATCGTACTTCTGCTGATGAGAAATAGCTTGAAGCCATTGAAGTTTTCTTCCTTTGGTGTTTTGAATTTGGAATATTCCGTAATGTGCAAGGTTAGTATTAAATAAAAATTAAAATTGTTATATCCGTCAACCGGTTGCACCCCTACGTGCAACCCTCAGAAGTCAGGGACTTGTGCGAGCTAGGAGAAGACGTAGCCCTCACCTTTAAATACGTGTAATGCCATGCACGAGACCGGTGGCAATGCTGAGATTCGAACTCATCCTCCTACGAAAATTTTTGGCTTACGGAGCACTTTACCTGTATGCCACCGCTGCCAATCAATCAATGTAATATTTAAAACTCATGTACGATGAATCAACTTCTTCAGAAAACAAAAATCCGAAGATGACATCGTATGCATCTATACAGGATCCTGCAAAAAGGGGGAGCGATCTTCCATATCTCCATTATGGTGACATAGATGGATGATTTTTAACAGATTGATTCTATTTTCCGAGCCCTACAAAATGAAAAATAATGACACACACACACACAGGGTATTAATTATTTTCTGGGCGAGTCCCATTTTTTCAAATGTCAACTTGTACTATTTAATTTTTCGACTTCAGATTTTTTGGACTCGGTCAACAGGGGATAAATTGGGTTGTTCGACTCTGGTAAGCATGTGATTTCCACTGACGCCCCTCCAATACAAGCGAGGCATTGTCCAGTCTTTCACGAGACTCGAAATTCGAGATTTCTCGTCTCGTCTCGATTTCGAGACGAGATATGTTAATCCAAGCTTATTACTATATTACTTCCGACGATATTCTTATAGCAGACTTATGGCACCATTTTTGCATAAATTTCACTAGGCAGTACAGCGACACCTACTATTGACATAAAATAATTTGAGTGATATCGATAATTCTTTTTTTCAACAGACTATCGACATTTCGAGAGTATCGAATCGAAATCGAGAAATTGTTTATTTTTTGTCTCGATGACTGAGACGAGACAAGAAAGTGCCTTTGGGACGAGATTTCTCGTCTCGATGGACGTTTCCGCTTCTGTATAGACTTCCGAAATCTTAACAAAATGACCATGGCAGATGCATACCCTCTATCCTTCCTGAGTGCATCATTAGAGAAAGTGCGCGAGGAACACTACTTGACCACTTCAGACATCAAGGTAGCATACTGGCAGATTATATTGTCAGAACCATCGAAAACTCAAACAGCATTCTCTATGCCTAACAGGGTACTTTTTTATTTCCGACGAATGCCGATGGGGTTGCACAATGCTGCGGTGACCTTCCAACGATTTATAGATAGAATTATTGGGATTGAGACGTATTCATCTATTGAGATATAATCATCTGCACTTCTCTTTTTGAAAAATTCTTCGAAATCCTCTCTGAAGTTTTGTTGAGGTTGTCCAAAGCAGGTTTGACGTTGAATCGACAAAAATTTCATTTCTACATTATCCAGGTTATTTAGTCAATTCCTCAGCATTATAGGTTGACATAGAGGAAGCCAACGCAATTGTACAAATTCCCGCTAGCGTCTTGGTATAGACGGTTCGTGCCCGACTCCTCAGATCTTATCGTCCTTTTGAGCGGATTCACCAGGAATAACCATCTCTTCGTGTGGAATATCCATTGCGAAACCGTTTTCCACAAAATTGAAGATAATTTGAATTCATCTCCTGTATTGTCTTCTCCAGACTTCCAACTTTCTTTTGTTGTCCAAACGGATGCATCGGGTTATGGATTGGGTGCCATACTCTTCCAGATGCATCCGGAGAAAGAGAAAGCGCTATGCTACCAAAGCCGATCTTTGACTCCCAGCAAATGAAAGTTCAGTATAACAGATGAAGAGTGTCTGGTGGTCATCTTGAAAAGTTAAGACCCTATTTGGAAGGAGCGCATTTTACCGTCGTTACGGATCGCTATAGTTTAGTATGGTTTGATTCAATATGAGCTCCTGTACTGTCATCTTCCCAATTGAAAAGTTAATACCTATTCAGGAGTAGACTTGAATGTTGTTACGGATCACTATAGTTTAATTACTTCAATAGAAGACCCTGAAGAAAGGATAGAACAAGACGACTACAGTACGACTTCGAGGTCAGGAACCCTGGAGAATTCAGGATCTTATTGACGTCTCCTCCCGTATTTTTACAGTCGTGTCATATATTATAAATGCATGGTTATTTATTACCCATACTCCTTTTAGTATGTGAATTGATCTGAAAATACAGCTAAACTTTATTAATAAAATAATTTTTACTAAAAAATTGCCAGATCAAATTTATTCATTCAACACACTGGGATGAAAATAAAAATAGTTCAAAAAATTAAAATTATGGCTGGCTACAAAATGAGACTAGCCCAGCCCTCATTGCCCGTTGCACTACAGAAAACTCGCGGATACAACTGCGGCACCTCCAGCAACCGGAGGCATAAGTTCACCCATCTGTTTTACATGGATGACCTTAAACTTCATGCCTCCAGAGAAAAGGATTTTCATCAGTCCTTAAGGGTGGTGCAAGAGTACACGCTTGCTATCGGAATGGAGTTTGGAATTGACAAATGTGCCACGGTTCATCTCAAAAGAGGACGAAGTGAGGAATACGGAGAGGACGTTCAGCTCGTAGACGGAAGCATCCTACATCATCTGGATGCCGGAGAGATGTATATCTACCTAGGGGTGGAACAATGCTACACCAGTGGCGAACCGGGGGGGGGCTGTGCCCCCGTGCCCCCGAACTCCTACAGACAAACCACTATTTCTCTCACAGTTTGTAAGCGAATTGAAAGTAAATGTTCTGCCGTGAAATCTTCTCTTCTAAGTACATATTTTTGGGTTGTACTGTACAATATCTTGTTTTAACTCCGCCATCGTGCAGTTTATGACTGCGATACTTCGCTAGGGAATGAGGCATTATTACGTCATCTGCTACGTTATGAACAGTATATTGGTGTGGTTGTGTTGGTTGAGCACATCCGATTTTGTTTCTGAATTATTGTTGTTGGGCGTCGCATTGTTTCTAAGATCTCGGTGCTTTGAATGTATATCCCATGAACAATGTGAGTAGACTATTTAATGTGTCATATTTTCGGAAGTCTCAATCTCTTTTATATTTGACTAATTTTTACTCATCTCTTCCTAATCACTCTTTTCATCTCCTTCATCATTCTTATCAGTCATTAGAATGCTTTTTCCATTGTTGAGGGCAACACTTCATTGTGTAACTGAAATAAGATAATAGGAAGAGGCGTGAGAGGTAGATTCAAGAAATTCTCCACTTATTGAAAAAAAATCCTTTATCAATAAACTTCAAGTTTGGTATGGTTATAGCATTCTATCGCTATTCTCAAATACACATAAACTTGACCAGAAAAAAATTCACCTGCGGCGCAATTTAAGATCCGTGTGTCCCCCCCATAATATTATTCTAGGTGCGCCACTGCGCTACACCCACTGTCGAAGAATCTCTCCGCGGCAGATATCAGTATGAACTCCGACAGATCTGGTCATCATTTGCTGCCAGATTGTCCAGCTTATGCGGTCTCAGCCTGTATCCACAGGCATAACGCGGCACTACGAGTGTTGTACTACCAACTTCGACTCTCGTACGGTATTGACGAGTCACCGGTATTGCCTTATACTCTGGGGGATATTGATTCCCTTGGGGAGAATGAGAAGTGCCGAATCTATTGGAACTACTCATTCCCCACCCTCGGCAAATACAAGCCAATTAGCCTGATGTAGTCCTTCTCGTCCATCAAAGTGGGACAATTTTCGTCTTTGAGTTTTCAGCTCCTAGCGAAACGAATATCGTCCGAAAAGAGCAGGAAAAACGGTCTGAATATCGAGATCTACTCTTTGAACTCCACAGGCTTTAGCCAAACCATTCTGTCAAGATAGTGGTTCTGATGATAAGGGTCCTTGGCGGAATAATGGACACACTGCTCTCAAACTTGAAAATCGCACTGGCTTGCCGTAATATGGCAGAAATCTTATCCGGACGAATGCAGGAGGCAGTAATTCTTGGTTCACTTCGCCTGCTCAGGGCACATGATTCTCGGACGCAATAGTCCCTTACCCCACGGAGTGGGGAATAGTTATTAGGATAAATAATACAACGCGCTCTCCGGAAGTGTAGGGGCTCCGGAGACAGGGCCTGTCTAGAAAATTTCTAACGGATAAAAAAAATTGGAAAATTAATAGTAGGCTAGTCCAGCCCCCTTCTAGGCACGGGCCCTGGATCCAGGGGTCCACCCAGCCCAACCCTTGTAGGAGCCATGTGTAGTGCACCGAAAGGACCGACCGCGATCATCTCGTGCCTAATGCTCTATCTCGAGCCGTACTCGCATATAGTATCGGTTCGGCAGAACTGGATACTAATATCTCCTTTATTGATATTACCGGAATATGGTCACCAAAGTGTCGAAGGAATCCAGACGTTTTTGTATATGCCAAAGTTGAGACGCCAAACTATTCAAGCGGTTAGATAGTAGTTACGAAATGATCAAATCTGTCGTCACCAAGATCCCTCATCATACGGATATGGAGAAATTTTAGAAATTCCTCTCAGCTCAATAGAACCTACTATTGGCCCAAGACGAACGAAGATATGGCTCGGTATATTCGACATTGCACGATATGTTCTTCAGACAGAACCTTCTCAGAAGGCTCCGGCCGGTCACTTACTCAGCGAAGCTCTTATAACGACTCGTCCATTTGAACTCATAAGCATAGATATAGTGGGCCCTCTCCCTCAGTCAGCAGCTGGTTACAGCTACATCTTGTCCATAATGAACGTCTTATTTTTTCCATTGCGGCAGGTTGAAGCCAGTACGGTGAGCTGCATTATTGAAGTCTAAATGATCCTAATATTTGGTGCTCAATACAAAATTGTCCTTGATAACGGTCGACAGTTCAGTGGAACAATATTTAGATCTTTTCTCAGTGTATATAATATCCAGCGTGGTTTCATTCCCAACTACCATGCTCAAGCCAACCCGGTCGAGCGAACGTATCGGGTATTGAAGACTATGTTCATTGCATACGTCTCAGAAAATCATCGCACCAGGGATCAGTACATCTTAAAAGTCGTTTCGGCCATCAGGTCAGCCTAACACGATGAAAATAAATCGCCCTCAAAGTTTTGTTTCTATAATTGATCCTTGTTATTGGCTGTGGCGTAAAGATCCAAGATCCGGTAGCATATACACATACACACACAACCACATAAAATATTTCGTAAATATATCTTGTTTGATTTCGAAGTAGTGGTGAAAGATTTAAGAGTAAATTAGGTGAAATGAATTGAAGACTGGGCTCAAGAGTAGCCCATATGTGTTTCGAAAGGAAAATTGAATGTCCATGAAAGAATGTCCATGGAAGACTCTATTTTGATAATGCTATACCTATGGGGTTTTGAGTAAAAATAAGTAGTACCCGCTATATTCCAAGTCCGTACTCAGTGATTCATTTTGGTTGCCAGTGTTCCTATGTCCTGTCAAAGCCTGTCCTGTAGATGTCCTCACACTAAATATGGAACATCTCCAGGATGTCCTGTTTCGTGAAAGAAATATAAATGATTTATTACATTTTCTTTTCAGATGGCGAATACATGTTGGGCTATGCTCGCTGTCCTGAAGAGCGTGAATGACAGAAAATCAAATTAGTATTCATATGGTGATCATCTTAAGTGGAGGTACAAACAGTTCATATGCACCTAATACAGTATCGCAAATGGAAAACACTGATCAAAACATAAAACATCAAAATATTCACTTAATAATTTATAGTCATTGTTTCTTCACTTTTATCCGAACTAATACTATTACAGAATTGAATCGAGAATAAACCAGGAGTTCAATAATTCACTTTCCTATCCTCCTTCGAATTCCTATCTTTCAGATATTTCCATTCAAATTATAAAACAAATGAAAAATTTGAAAGAATGCATTGAACACGATGTCCTATTGAAAATGTTCAGTACGATGTAGCATGATTGATATGTAATTGTGTGAATAATTTTAAGAATTTCACGTAATTTTTATTGAAATATATAATCCAATTCAAATTATGACAGAATGTGTTATATCAGAAAAATCTAATGTCAGTCTTATAAAATAACATATATTTATCTCCTAGGAAAGAGTCGTGATTTGTTTAACAGGACCGTACTGACTGCAACATAATAGCCCCGGCATTGAAACACTGTTGGGTTTCAATGTGAAATCAGGATTGATTTGGTAAAACGCAGATCTTGACTACTGGACGTTTCAGTTCACCTGTCGCTGTTTTGATGATTGCAGAACATATAATACCATCGGCACCTTTATGAGTATGAAGTATTCGTCCTAGCCAGTTCTGATCAGTTGTTGATGATTGATTTTCCACTCCACTCGAGTTTGTACATAGGATATATATTCCTTGTTCCATCTGGACCAGAAGTGCTGCACTATTTGTTGTATCCTTTGAAACCTTGAGAGTCGGTTTTCTCTGACGTCTAATAAATTTGTTCTGGTATCGTTAGACTTTCTCCAACGAGAAAATGTGCCGAAGTGAGAGGAGTGGTGTCATTTGGATCGGTTGACATAGGATATAAGGGACGGGAATTAAGACAAGCTTCTATTTGACATAAGATTGTAGAAAATTCCTCGAAAGTCAAGGATGCGTTACCCATTACACGTTCTAAGTGATACTTAGTGGATTTAACGCCAGCTTCCCAAATATCAACAAGATGGGGAGCATTGGGTGTAATAAAACGCTACTGAATACCTTCGGTTGAGAGTTGATCGGTTGATGGATATTTCAAGGGATTCAAGAAAACGTTTGAGTTCATTATTCGCTCCTACAAATGTGCTACCGTTATCCGAATGGATTTCAATGCATTTACCTCTTCTAGCCATAAAACGACGCAAACATGCCAGATACAAGCCAACCCAGTTTTGTTTTTTGTAATGTAGGCAGCCCATTTCCTAATTTGACCTGACAAATACTGAAAAGGTCCCAAAATGTATCAGCACCAATAAGTATATCTATGGGAGCCGGTTTATCAAAATTAGAATCGGCCAACGTTAGTTTCTTAGGAATGTTAAGATCTGTTGAATGCAAAGGTAGAGAAGGCAGATAATCAGTAATATGTGATAAAACAATACAAGAAATAATTTTTTCAAAGTTATTGATATTTGATTTGAATTTTAATGAAACTGAAAATTGAGTCTTGTTTTGCACCTGATTCACACCCGTTATTGATAAGTTAAGTGAATGCTTTTTCAAATGAAGAATATTGCAAAGTTTTTCGGAAATGAAATTTACTTGACTACCACTATCCAACAGTACCCTACAATGATGCGGTTCATTACATTCATCATAAACTGTGATGACTGCAGTAGATAGTAAAACCTGTGATGGTGTAGATAAGCTAGCTGAAAAAGAATGTTGGAAGTTGGAGTTGTGAGTTATATCTGAAACACTCGTACTATCTGAAGAAGCCGTACTATTTGAAACACTCGTATTATTTGAAACATCCGTATTATTTGATGCACCTGTATTATTGGATGCACCTATCGAAGTACCATTTCCACTTCTATCGTTAGTTGAAAATGTAACATAGTGTGATGAAGTTTGCCGCACCTTTTGCAGCCTGTCGACTTACAGTCTTTGGTACGGTGATTAGAACCTAAACAATTTATGCAAAGTCCTAATCTTTTTGCAGTGTTGAATATCTCTGTTATGGTTAATTTATTGAAATCCAAGCATGAATACAAGCTATGATTTTTTTTGTATAGAACGCAAAGATTCTTGCTTGAAGTAGTTGTGAAAGATCTTGATAGTTTTTGGTATGATTTTGTCGCGTTTTCCTTAGATCCCTCCGTAAATTCAGAATATAATGATGACAAAATTCTACAACGGTCTTTCAAAAACTCCAACAGAATCGCAAGAATCGGAATCTTTTTCGAATCAGCTCGAGATTCCCAGTCGCGCTTTGTAGTGCTGTCAAATTTTGTCGTCACAGGGTAAATGATAAGATCGTCCCATTGTTCAGTAGGTCGTTTCAGAACTTTTAACGCATTCAAATTTCTCTCAATACCGTCTAGAATCATACTCAAACCTTGATAAAACTCATATTTTAGTGAAGGTATTTCAAAAAGAGCCTTGACGTGACTTTTTATCAAAGCTTGTTTATTTTAAAAATCTACGAGTAAATTCCATGCGACTTCATAATTATCATTGCATATTTGTAGAGATTTTACTTTGCCTGCAGCACATCCCAGTAGGGACAGGCGTAAATAATGAAATTTTTTTATATTTGACATTAACGAATTGTTGTTGTTGTTGTTATTTCCGTCAACCAGCTGCACACCCTTAAGAGTACAACCCTCAAAAGTCTTCGAAAGACTTGTCTGAGCTAGGGAAACCCGTACCTTTTAACGTGTGATGCCATGCACGAGACCGATGACCATGCTGGGAATCAACCCATGACCCTTAGGTTAAAAGACAAGCGCTCTACCATCATGACCATCACGGCCCATCACGGTCATGAATGAGTGATTTGAAACTGTCTCTGAAAAATATCCATTGAATGAGAGTACCGTCAAATGTAGGCAAATTTATTTGTGATAAACGAATATTCATCCAATTCGAGTCATTTACCAGTTTGACATCAGAATAATGTGAATTACTTTCAGTATCGTTTCCTTTTACATTTTTCGAGAGTAAGAATGTTTTGACTTGTGAGGTAATTGCAAAGAAATCATTTTCAAATTTTTGACATTCCGGCGAATGAATTGTCAAATAATTATTGTCAAAATCAGGGTCTTCAACCTCAATTGCAAGCTGAGCGTTATTGAACTCTTCTAGATCTTCGGCTTTGGTCAATCGACGATTCAAATCATCAATATTAACGTTTTCTAGGTCCTTAACTGCGTTGAAGTGATTAATGAATCTAGTCAATGAACCTTTCAAAGATGTGCGCCTAACTTTGTTTATGTTCGACATATCTATGTGTGTGAATGTAAATATCAGCGTTCAATCTACTAAGTATTGAAATACCAATCAATACGTATCCACAGTAAGTAAAGTAATTTCAAAAGTAGCAAATTTGCTAACGTCAAATGATGTGCTAGGTGAAGGATGGAAAAGGAAGGAAGGCACTAACCTTTGCGGCAGGCGTTCACCAAACTGCGTGTTCATCCGGTTGGAGGACCATGTTATGTAATTGTGTGAATAATTTCACGTAATGTTTATCGAAATATATAATTCCAATTCAAATTATGACAGAATGTGTTATATCAGAAAAATCTAATGTCAGTCTTATAAAATAACATATATTTATCTCCTAGGAAAGAGTCGTGTTTTGTTTACCAGGACTGTACTGACTGCAACAATGATTTCTAATAGAAAGTTCAAGAAATGAAGCTGATTACTGAGTTCGCAACGGAATCCATCACTAGAATTGAACTTTCTTACTACAAGGTTCATTATCCAAATTGACATTATGGATTCATACCTTGTTGTCCCAAGAAATAGCTAGATTCGTGAAAGACACGAAAATTCATAGCAGGTTAGGTAACTCTCAACTCACTGGGAGATCCCTGCATTCAAGTAGCTTGAAGTCAAACTACACGCTAAACTGTAATGAGTTAATGGAAAATAGAGTTCGAGAAACCAAAGCTGTCTTCTGGTACGCTACTATCATCTGAATCCATTAACGATCTGCGAAGGCTATCCACCACCAATAATGTAAGTCGGTTCCTTGGTTATACCGGAGTGTCCGGTAACAAGCAGACTGATTATTTGGTCAGACAAATGTGGATCATAAAACAACTTATAAATTCATCGTTCGTAGTGATTAAAAAATACAGTTTCTGTGAATTTCATTATCTGTTCCACTGGAATTTAGGTATTCATTATTACAATTGTTTTGTCTCACTAACAGCTCAGCAATCTTAAATAATTATTTAATAATTGTAAAGGTGGAATATTTGATTGAAATGGATGCTTACGTATGCGACTTTGAAGTAGAAAGCGTTTAAGATTTTGTTATAGACAATTATACTGATCTTCGCAATTATATCAGAAATGAGCAAAGAAAATTACAACTTCAAAATCATCGACTGCATTCTACTCACTGAAAAGAGAATGATTCACAATCCTGATATCGGCAATTTAGTAGGTTATGATCTGATCTACAGGGAAGGTCATTTAAACCAAAATCAAAATGACGGCTCAGTTATATACATACGATGAGAATATAATTACAGCTACAAAATTCTATTTCTTGATGGAAGTAATACGATCCAACTCAAAGTTGGACTATAAAATGATATCAAATTGATCCTGACAGAATTTTACAGATCTTCTCTGAACCAATATGAATTCAATCAGAATCGTCAGCAATACTTGCAAGAGAACGACGAAAACCGTGAATCATATTCCATATTTCTTGGGGATCTCAATATCGACATCTTAGAAGATTCAAAACATGCACATGAATATTTGACTATTATGAAAGAATATGAATATGTTTCTACAATGAACAGTCCAACAAGGGTATATTTATTAAAACAAAATTGCCCAAAATAAATGAATTCATTATACCGTTAATAGCCAAGACAACAACTACCGATCATTTTACAACAGCCTTTCAAATAGTGTATGCACCTAAAATAACTAAAACAGATGAAAAAAGGAATGAAAAATATATAGATTTTAAAAATTTAAACAACATTCTTCGACAAACATCTTGGGATTCGGTATACACAGCTACAGATCCGAACGATGGAACAAATGAACTTGTTCATCTTCTGTCAAATGCACTAAACAATTGTACAAAGATCGTGAAACTGGGAAGAAAAAATATGAAAATTTCTCCATAGATTACAAAAGGCCTAATGAAATCTATCGAAACGAAAAATAACTTATATAAAAGCCTGAAGTATAATATCAACGACATGGACCTGAAACGGCGGTACACTTCGTACAAAAACAAGGTAACAAATTGAATAAGGAAATGTTAATTCGATTATTATCGCAAAAAAATAGATAACAAAAACACAGACTCAAAAAAATTATGGAATATAGTACACGAGATTAGCCATTACAATAAAAGTAAAAAAATACCTTCTACAATAAAAAATGTAAGAGAAGACCTGTTAACTGATAAAAAGGAAATTGCCAAAGAATTCAACAGAACATTTGTAACAACTGGAAAAACACTTGCAGACAAGATCATCCGAGACCGGGCAAGTGGAAGAAGGAGTTATGTTACAAATATGTGTTTGTGACAAAAATAGGTTTTAGTAAAGTTAGCATCCTTGATGTTTAATGTAACATAGCCCCATCTACCACTGTGTATCTGCTCAGATATGAAGAATAGAAGCAAATCCTGACGGGGCAAGTTACTTATGCACATGACATCTTCTTCCTTGACAACCGAATATTTTCAGAAAATGTTACTTGACCCCTTCTTCCACTTGCCCCAACATATACCCTCGAGAATAAGTACCCTGAATCCCAAAACTCTTGGAAGAAAGCATGGTAATACCAATTTTCTAAAAAGGAGACGAGAATATTATCGCTAATTACCGGCCAATATCGTTGATTTCTCACCTATCAAAGATTTTTGAAAAAATTCTAGAAAAACGACTCAATTCATATCTATCAAAGTATAATTTATTGTCGAACAAACGATTTAGTTACAGGAAAAAGAAGTCAACAGAAGACTCACATAAAATATATGATGCCTTGGAAGAAAGCAAGCCATGTCTGTGTGTTTTTATAGACTTGTCCAAAGCATTTGATACGGTGAGCCATCAATAATTGCTCTTGCAAACTTTAGAGGATATTGGAATTCGAAATACAATCCATCAATCATTTGAGAGCTATTTAAACAACAAATATCAAAGTTTAAGATTGAATGATATTCATAGTGATTATGAGAAAATAAAATATGGGGTTCCTCAAGGTACCGTCTTAGGGCCTTTACTGTTCAATATTTACAACAATGGTTTGTTTTCACTACAGTCTAGGGGGGAAATACTTGGGTTCGCTGATGACACAGCTATTTTATACAAAGGCAACACATGGCAAGAACTCAAAGATACAGTGGAGTCAGACTTTATTATTATACAAAATTGGCTCAATATAAGTTTTAAACAATCAATATTGGAAAAATACATTAAATTTCATTTTGCTGCAACACATCAACTACTCCCCACTTCAACAGAGTAGAAGTAAATACTCCATTGAAACAACTTTGTATCAAACCTGTTACATCTATAAAATATTTAGGTGCCTTTCTAAATGTGCACCTTAAATAGGACATTCAAATCAATTATGTATGTAAAAAACTTAGGATAATTATACACAAATTCAAACTACTAACATTTCTCTTACCGTTGAAATAGCTCAAAACCCTTTACTATGCACTAGTTGAAAGCCATCTTCGTTATGGCTTATTGAAATGGGGGAGCATTAAAAACTCACTATATCCTCTAGAAGTTCTCCAACGACGATTCTTGAAAATTATTTTCAAGAAAGATCCCACTTATTCGACAGATGATTTGTATACCGAATCAGCTATTCTTTCTCAAAACCAGTATCTACTACCACAATAAACAAAACTTCAAAATAAAATTTCATTAGTACAATACACGTCAAAGACACCAACATATTACACCACAACTCCATAAAACTAAAACCTAACGTTCATATTAATATTTTGCTCCAAAATTTTGTAATACACTTCCGTACGAAACGCAAACCTTATCAAATCCGCATCGTTTCAAGAAGGTATTGAAATCATTCATCAAAGAGAACCGCAAAAATATCACAGATATCGTTACTGGCCAAACTGAATAATAAAAAATTCAGCACATTTAAATTTTAATTATATTTCGAAATCACACGTCTATTATATCAACCAAATTACCTTTTAATTATATGTATATATATATATATATATATATATATATATATATATATATTTCTATTTGTAAATGTATTTTACTTGTTTATATATTTGGCATACTTAGTTCAAATGTATCTAAATCACGCAAAAGCACTTCGATGAGCTTCTGTGATATATTTGTTTATTTACTATTTATTACTTATTTATATGAAAATTTATATTCATGAATATTGTTACGTGAATAAACTTTATTTTTATTTATTTTTCTGTTAGGAATTACCCAGACAGGCCCTGTCTCCAGAGCCCCGATACTTCCGGAGGGTGCGCTGGTGTGTCATTAACCCCAATAAACAATCCCCACGTCCGTGGGGTGAGTGATTACTGGGTCCAAGAGCCATGTGCCCTGAGAAGACGGAGTGAACCAAGAAATACAGCCTTCTGCATTCATCCAGCTAAGTTTTCTGCCGCATTATGGCAAGCAGGTATGATTTTCAAGTTCGAGAGCAGTGTGTCCATCATTCCACCAAGGACCCTTATTATCAGAACCACCATCTTGGTTTGTATAAAGCATGCGGAGTACAAAGAGTAGATCTCGATACTTACTCCGTTTTCCCTCCTCTTTTCGGACGATATTCGTTTCGCCAGGAGCTGAAAACTCAATGACAAAAATCGTTCTACTTTGGTGGTCGAGGAGGACTACATCAGACTTATAGGCTTGTATTTGCCTGAGGGTGGGGAATGAGTAGTTCCAATAAATTCTCCTCAACGGACTCAATATCCCCCGGATCATAAGGCAACACCGGTGTCTCGTCTATACCGTACGAGTGTCGTAGGTGGTAATACAACATTCGTAGGGCCGCGTTATGCCTGTGAATGTAGGCTGAGGCCGCATAAGCTGGACAAGCTGACAGCAAATGCATTATGATCTCAGCAGCCCCACGACACGCTCTGCATCTAGTGTCAGGGACCTCTATACCTATCACGCGACTACGGTAGACAAGAGTGATGAAGACATCATCTTGGCATGAATCCCTCGGTTTCCGACTTCAGCCCACTTGACCTGAGAAAAGCGAAGGTCAGGTTTCTGGATAAGCCAAGGTCTTCAATGTTCTTGAAGAAGACTTTATGCATTAGCTTATCCCTATGTAGCTGTAGGAGCCTGTCACACTCCGCAGCTCACACGTGGAATTTTTGGTGAACGGGTTCCAACTGGGGGATAGAGTCTGGGTTCGTCCATTCAGTGTCGAATAGGAGACCGAGTTCATCGGCTGCACGGGTTGCTGCCTTGAAAAGAAATGCTCTAATCCCTGCTTTTGGCGATCGTATACTAAGCAGAGAAGAGGATCTGAACTCCTGATGACAGGCTCCATCCAGTACCATTGTGTTGTGTAGACAATCCAATCTCAAAACTCTACGGCCTTCCCGTTGTCTGGGGAAGTATAACTGCGTAACAGACGATTTAGGATGCAAGCTCCTATAAAGATGCATCATTTTGCGAGTTTTTATGTCGGGTTGTCGCAGCTCTTCTTGAGTCCATTTCATTACTCCAAAAGAGTAAAGTACGGAAAGCATATTAGTTGCAGCAACTTTGTTCTTCCCCTTGTTCTTCCCCGACCGTTCTGATGACCAGATCTGTCGGAGTATGTGCTGATACTTTCCGCGGAGAGAGTTTTTAATAGAAGCTACCTCTTGGGTGTGGCGTTGTTCCACCCCTAGGTAGGTTTATGTCTTTCCGGCATCCAGGTGATGTAGGATGCTTCCGTCTACGAGCTGAACGTCCTCTCCGTATTCCTCGCATCGTCCTCTTTTGAAATGAACCGTGGCACATTTGTCGTTTCCAAATCCCATTCCCATACCATGAGTGTACTCTTGCACTACCCTTAAGGACTGGTTGTAGATTCTTTATTAGGCATAAAGTTTAAGATCATCCATGTAAAACAGATGGGTGACCTTAAGTCTCCGGTTGCTGGGGGTGCCGCAGTTGTATACGCGGATTTTCCGGAGTGCAACGAACAATGGCAGTAGTGAGATGCAGAAGAGAAGAGGCCTGAAACACGCACCTTCTAAAGATAACCTGCTTTGTTTGGACTCTGACTTGACCAGATGTTAGGGTGAAGCGAGTCCTCCAGAGCGGCATCAGCTGTTCAATGCATCTCACTATTTGATCGGGTACCGCATGGCATCTGAGCTCATGCTTGCGATAGTCGATCCAGGCCATTGAAAGGTTACGCTTGTACTGCATGTAGTCCTGCGTGACGCATCTGTCGATCAGCAGGTTCTCCTTGCAGTCAGCGACCCTCTTCATTGCCCCTCTTTGCTCATATATTCGTTCATACACCAGCTCAACTGCGAAGAGTATTCGCATGTATAAGATGTAGGTAAACATCTGATAACATGCGTTCAAGCATGTTATCGGTCGGTAGTACTTCGGATCAGACAAATCTCCGTTTTTGGGGATTAGCACGGTTTGCCCCTCAACAAACCAATCCGAAATATGTTGCTCCCCATCTAGCCACGAGTTGAAAACTCTTGCTAGATGGTGGTGGGTACTTATAAATGTTTTCCACCAATAGCTATTCAGGCCATCAGGACCTGGAGCAGCAAAATTCTTCGAGCCTTTGAGGGCCCGTCGAACTTCTTCCGGGGTTATTGGATTGCGCAGTTCATTGAGCTCAGGCTGATGAAACCTCCTGCAGAAAGCTTCAAACTGCGCTAGGGCTGGAGTATCTACGTTGAGTAGTTTCGGAAATTCGTAAATACCCTTCCAGAAGTTTTCTACCCGATCAGCTGCCGGCGGGTTATCCACAACACATGGAGGCTCTTGGAATAGGCGAGAAGGTTTATCGCGGAACTTCATGATTTCCACATTGCTTCTCGCCCGCCTCACTAGTGACTTTTTTGCAGCCACCAGCATTCGTATCCTACCAAGACAGTGCTGTTTGATGGTGAACAGTACGCCTTGATTTAGTGTGTGGTGAGTTCTGATCTGAAGCCTGATCTTAGCTTCCATATTGTGAATTCGTCGCTCATGCCTCCCAATCAGAGGGTTGGTATCCCTCCTCTCCGCTTGGGACAGGGCCTTAGCGGCGTCATACACGGCAGAGTTGATCTGCCAGATTTCAACCTCTTCTGAAAGTACATCGTAAATATCCGCATTCACCCGTGCCAGTTGTTGTGGCTTCAGGCATATCTGCCACTTCTGCCACTGCGTTAACCGGATGAGGAGGGGCTCTAACATAGCCTCGAACCCGAAGATGGGATACATAATCCCGTAGATTCTGTGCGGTAAAGGCAGCATACTCTGGGTGTGTTTCACACCACAGAGCATGCATTCCCGCCATGTATCCTCTTCGGGCGGGCTCACTGCTCTCGTAGCAATGCAGAAGACTGTCCCTTAGTTCATCCGTCCACTCATAACGTCCGTTTTCTTTGCGGTCGTCATTGTTTGACAAATCATCGTTTTGGGCCACACCACCTTGCCTATGACCCCTAATCCGGAGGGGTCGGTTGTGGGGGCCTCTTCCTCGTGCATATAGAACCGAGTAGTGGGGTATACCGGGGGGTTAGCCTAGTATACCCACGGCCGACATCAGAGGGAATGAGCATTCCCTCTAGGGTGCGCCATGGCTGCCGGTCCGGTTTTGCACGGGATGCTCAGGAAAGTGGTGTCGCAACTCACCAAGGCCTTGGATGGTGGTTGGCCCTCCCTGCTTAATTATTATTATTATTATCATTACTTCAAATGCATATTGTGAAAAAATGTATTAACGATAACCTAAAAAATTTAGATGGTTGAAAAGAGAATTGAATTATCTTTTCAGCGATCCCCTATGCCATTGATCTATCGAGCAATCACAACGTGTTTTATTTCGAGAAGTAGTATCGGTGAAACCCTCCGAACATTTTTTTTTAAGTTTTTACGTCAAACCGTTCCAAAGTTAACAGGGGAGGGACTAACAAAAGCTGCACTGTATTCTTCAGTGTAAATTTGGAAGTTTTTATTTTCCCTCTATTTATCAATTATGAAAATTATTACATACTTCCGTTTCTGTGGTGTGGTTATCCAATTCGTTGATTGATTCAAGCATTATTCTAGAAGAGAATTTGGAAGTGAGGTTCCCCAAAAAATATATATTCTCTTATCTGAATACATTATATAATCATATGAGAAAATAATCGGGAAAATAAAATCAAATTATAACTCGTCCATTATTTGAACTGTAAAAAAGTTACGCAATGTTTTTCATTTCGTTACACTTGTTCTTGAGATGGAATTCGTTTACAGATTTCGGAAGACTGGAATACCTCACACCTGACGTAATATACTTACAAATAACGCTTCCACAGTCTAGCAGGAGGTATTGAACCTTTCAACATTTTTCAAATTGAAACGCATATATTGGCTTTTTCACACCATTACTAACAATTCGTATAAAAATATGTGTGATACCGTTTTTCTTTGTCAGTTCCCCGTTTGATATTATGAACAGAAATCAAGTCAACTGTACAGAAATGCAAGTTTGTCTTTTCACCTCTTTTTCTCTTCAGATGCATACAATTCATTTGTGTCAATTGAAATGACACCGACATGCAATTCCGTGCAATTATTTCTGGATTGCTATCTACCATTTGAAAAAATGAGGAAGAGTCACGTCATCAGAACGTTCACAGCTGAGAGCAAAATGTCAGCGTGATTCAGATTTCAAGGGTAAAGTAGCATCATTTACTTCTATGCACGACTGAATCGCGTGTTGAAATTATAATATACAGGAAGAATTTTTGTTGTCGGCGTGTTGGAATACTCATTGATTCGATTGAATTGATGGGAATCGTGGTTGTGGGTGGTGGAGAAGACGTTGAATAGTATAGGAATGATATACAGGGTGTCAATTTGAAAACTTCCCACCCTTAATATCTTCCTTGCAGTAAATAATATGAGGAATGTAAAAACCAAGTAAATTTTATTTTCAAGTGGGACATTTTCAAAGAATATTTGTAGCCCTCGTGGTAGATGTTACCCTTAGAATCTTAAATGGGAAGGAGGGTCGAGTGGCACATCGTTTTGATTGGCGTTCAATTTTTTTCCAATGATACCATGACTTTTTATTTCTTGATGAGGAGTTTTAGAAAAATGGCGTTCTAAACTTACACATGTAATTAGAATTTGCCTGTTCTGAGATGCATTATTGTATTAACTACTTTCAATAATAATGGTTAGAAGAATAGTTCCAACCCTTCCAACCCTTGAATGACAGGAATAAATTTATAACGCGTGGGATGTTTTATTTCTTGGTTAATTTCCTTTTACAAAATTGAATTTAATTTGAGAGAAATACATTGCAAACATAAAATCTACTTACGCTAAACTTACAAACAGTTCGAAATGTCGTCCATTTTTGTTAAATTGTTATTTGTTTTCGAACTCCCCTCTTACATTACGAAAAACTTCACTAGGACATGCTATTGCAATTCGTCTTTTGAGTTCTTCAATATCAGAAGGTTGTGTTTTATAAACAACGGACTTAAGATGCCCCTAAGGAAAGGAATCTAAGGGAGTCAAATCCAGTGAATTCGGAGGCCATTCAACTGCTTCCCTTCTGACAATCCATCCATCCGGAAATCCCTCGTTTAACCAATGTCGAACGGTAAGAAAAAAATGGGGTGGAGAACCGTCCTGCTGGAAATGTAACAGATCCTCATGTAAAAGTTCATCAACTTCTGCATCAATTTGGGTTTGTAGCTCGTAAGTAACAAGAGGATCGATAGTCTCTTCAAGCATTTCTAGATACAGATTGCCAGTCAAGTTTCCTTTCAGAAATAATGAATGGCATTTCCGAAAATACCAGCCCAAACATTATTTTCTGTGAGCCCTTCCCAAAAAATATGTGGGTTTTCGTCACTATGACAGCGACAATTTTGTCTATTAACATTGCCATTCAGAAAAAATGAACACTCATCAACAGATGTTTAACAGAAGATTAGGGATGGTATTGACTCGATGAGACATGGTTTCGCAAAACGCTATCCTTCTATCATGATCATCCTTGTGGAGCTCTAGAAGAATTTCTTAGTCTCGCGTGACATTTCCGTCTGTTCTGATACTGTCGCAACTTAGAATTCGCTTGGCAATTTTCGAGAGGTTTTTCAAGCTGTCTTCACCCAAACCACATTCATCCAAGTAATAAAAGAACTCATTTAAAAAAAAATAAAAAATATTTATTATTGTCAAGAACAAAAAAAGAACTAACAAGTCTGTTGAGATTTGAACCTATTCGATCCTTTCCGCATTCGACTAACTATTTGGATGTCGACGACTGCAGTGCCTCGACGTAGAAGACGGCTACTCTGAGTCAGATATTTATTATCTTCTATCTTATTATTGTATTATTATATATTGTATTGAATTAAATAGTGTTAAAGTAATTATACATTTGGTGCATTACTGTTTAATCCCACAACTACAGTCCACTCTCTCTCACGTATTCACGTAAGAGGTATTCGCCCCAGAATCTTTACGTGAAATATAAAACCTGACAACCTCTTGAGTAAGACATAGCTACACACCACACAGTGGTTCTTCGAATCCAAACAAACCCCATTAGGAACCGCAACTTGTTCCTAAGCCACAACAAATTCGGTCACAAAAAAAGGGCAATTGAATAACTCAACACTGGAAATCAAAAATGGTAACTGACAATGAAAAATATAAAAAAAATTCCAAAAAAATATGAAAAAAACTTACATTATGCTGATAGTCAGCAGGGCCATAGATGGGGAGATGCCAAACATGATCTCAATCTAAATGTAAAATATTGACTGATCAATTGACGAGAAATAACTATTTTTCCAATCTTGACCGCACGCAATATTTATAAAGACACATTTTGCGAGACTTGCATTTCTTAAGGCCGCTGCTCGGCTGTCTATGAACTTGAAAATTAAACTAGAGAGAGCTTTTTCCAATAAATTAGGTGTAAGAACTCTCTCCGTATTACTATTCAGCTATGGCAGCCATGGTGTAAACTTCACGTCTAGGAATCGCACGTTAAAAGGTAAGACCTCGTTAATCCTTAGCTCGCACAAGTTTCGACTTCTGAGGGCTGTCTTTCGTAGGGGAATGACATCTAGTTGACAGAAAAAACAGTTTTAATTTTAATATCGTTATTCTGCATATCCATAATCTGAGAGCACTCGCAGCAAGGAGAAAATGTGGATATGCTTCAAAACAATAATAAACGATATTTCAGCATCTTCATCCTCAAACAAAAATCAGAGAGAAAAATTCTGTATTCGATGCACAAGTCCATATTATATTGTCGCGACTAGGGCCTTAGTGAAGCTATAAGCCTTATCGCTTGGGACGTAGTCACGAAGAACAAACTTTGTTTCTTCTTGGCTTGCTATTGACAAATGAAAGAACTCTCAAATTCACTAGATTCTAATATCTTAACGGACACAATTACCAGGACACAACAAAGCCCTATATTCATATATTCCCCAAACGGGACAAGTCAATCAATGGTCTTTTATTTACAAAGGTTTCTTACCAAATGAACACTATTGATACTCGCTTAAGGACAGCTCGCTAAGATGTTTGTAAAGAAGGCTTTATCGCCGTTAACCCGCGCTAGGTTCGACAGTGTCGCAAACCCACTTCGGGTTCGACAGTGCCACAATTCGACTCTGGGTTAGCCTGTCGGCCCTCCACTGTCTCAACGCCATCTGTCATCTTGTAATTTGTTCAAGTTTCGTGTTATGGTTACGGGCATTTTCATTCAATGAAGAAGTTCGTTGAAATCTTCATATCCGTGCCAAGCTCGACCATGACCGATGTTTGAACTTCAAGTAATTCAAAAGTTCAACAAATTATGAAATATGAATTATGACAGTGGATTTTGTTCCATGTGGTAAGAATTTTACTTCATATTTTGTGGATTTTCTTTAGACATTTTGAGTAGAATACGGTGGGCACTACAAATTACTCAAAATCCATTCTCTGCTTTTCAATAACATTTCAAATGTCACATGTAAAACTATTGATATATTTTAGGACTTTTTCTACTATCATATTCAAGACACCCTGTAGAACCTGTTTAACCATTGTCAACACTTGTCATACATATTTTCGTACCAATCGGAGACAACATATAACCGCTGTGATGGGCATGAGCTTTCTTCTATGCTTTCTGTGAGCTGTATCACCGTGGAAACAACTGGCATATACCCAAGGGACTAGCATAAGAAGACCTCTGAGAAATACAGATAAGCCCTAGTTTTGTGCTTTTCTAATAACAAGCTTGTGCTTTTGTAGTTTATAACAAATAATGATGAATATCTAGTACTTATTCAGGTACTCGCTTTGCATCCACATTTAATTATTAACTGTGCATGATTCGATGCTTTATTTTCTTTGGTGTACAGCATAAAGGAGCCTCACGTATATATTTGTAAGTAAGTACTGTGAACATTCGGTATACGTATGCTGAATGGTACTTTGATAAACTGTCACTGATAGATCGATAATATTTCTTGCGTTAAGAATAATTCCATTTTGATTTTGCAGAAATAAACGAACCTAACTTCAATTTTCTATTTCGAGGTTGAGATACTTATAATTAGTTCAAGTGCACCAGCACCAGTGTTGCATTTTGGCCTCGTTTGTGTTTCATAGTACAGCCAATGTAGTTGTTGACATTTGTTGCCAGCTTCATACTATTACAGACTTCAGACCGTGGGTTGTTGTTGTTGTTATTGTTCTGTGCGCTCACGACCTTTCGCCAGCTCGGTATTGGATTCGAAGATTGCGCTAAAGCCCAATTCCGATAACTTTTGACAGCTTTGAATAAATTCACCTATATTTAGTTTCATTTACTTTTACCCACCCCATCTCCACTGAGCAAGGGTATGTTCAGGCTAGGTAGCTCAAATACGCTCCTTTCCAGCTATTATTGCTATATAATTGTGTAGAAGAGTTACTAAAAGTTCAATAAAAGGACCATTGCTATTCACTCTGAGAGCCAAGCAGCTGTAAAAGCAATAAGCTCCATACAACCAAACTTAAAACATATTTGAGACAGTCTGGGAGGCCTACTGGGCAGTTTTAACAAACTATCCATAGCATGGGTACCAGGACGTACAGTGTATTAGGGTAACTCACCCGTAAAACTGAGTGTGAAACGATGCATAAATTCTTGCAACATGATATGTCACTCTGATATTGATTTTTTCCATCACTTTCAAATAAATTTTAAAAAGAAACTGAAAAATGTTAAATTCCATAATAATCACCAAGACGAATAGTTATTCTTTCTTTTTATGTTTCCAATTTAAGTTCAACTATCTAACTATTGTTGTTTTTCAATTGACACTACCTCAAAAGACAAAACTTGTTAGAGGTAGTGGATTTTCTCAAGAGCTATGACTCATAACAGAGGACAAATTTACGTATCGGCAATGATTGTGAATGAGAGATATATTCAACGTCATGGCTTTTAAGAAAATCCACTACCTCTATCAGCTATCATATTTTTTTAACATTTTGCTGTTCTGTTATGGGATGAACTGTTGGATGACCATGCACTTCTAGTAAATAAATAAATGAATAGAGGCTGACTCATAAGCATGAGAAGGAGCACGCAGTGCTTTTATTGGCTCGGATCCCGCATATGGTTTAGCGAGAACCCTGATGAAAACTAACAAGAACAAGTGGATGAAGACACAATTTCAAGAAGAACCGTCGCCCTCTTTTACTGAGTACCTACTTAGTCAGAACAGCAGGACAATCAGGATTAGGGTTGGGCTTTTAACAAGGAAGATGCGGAAATCGCTGGGCACATATTGTGTTAGTGTGAAGGTGAGGTTTTCACAAACCAAAATCTCAATTTCACAGATGTGTGATAATAATAAAAATAATAAAACATGTGTAATATGTGTAAGTAATATTCCAGAAATATTCAACTAAGAATATTCACATTGAAATATTCCTGGTATATTCTTTCAAGAATGTTCTTGGAATATTCCACTTTGTATGTTCCTTGAATGTGCCAGGGTATATAGATATTCTAGGAATATTCCATGATTATTCGGAATATATATATATCCTATCTAAGACATCTGAGGAATATTCCAGGAATATACCATGCTGTCTGGGTATAATCCACTACTTGATTCAAGATGTACGTGGAATATGTCCCCACAACCGACCCCCTCGGAATAGGGGTCATAGGCAAGGTGGTGGGGCACAAAATGATAGATTGCCTCCTAACAATGACCGCAATGAGTGGACCGGTGAATTGAGGGACAGTCTTCTGCATTGCTATGAAAGCAGTGAGCCCACCCGAAGAGGATAAATGGTGAGAATGCATGATCTGTGATGTGAGATAAACTCAAAGCATACCGCTTTTCCGCCCAAAACCTGAGGGTTTATGTATCTCATCTTCAGGGTCGAGGATGTGAGAGCCCCTTCTCAGCCAGTTAACGAAGTGGCAGAAGTGTCGGTCTGGCTGTAGAGGACGCCCCCATCATACCACCAATGGAAGGCATTATAATCCGTAGGGTGCTTCATCACACCAAGCCCATGAAGCCACAACTGGCACGGGTGAATACGGGAATTCACGATGTCCTTTCCGAAGAGGCTGACATCTGGCAGATCAACTCTGCCGTGTAGTACTAGTGGTAGATGTGGGGTGGCCACTACTGCAACCAGGCATGTTGGCCCCCATTGGCCCCTTTTGCCATCCCCCCGTATCCTCAACCGTAATGATTTTAAAAACAACCCCCTCCTCCTCCTAAAAATGAATCCCCATAGTATATTTGTGTGTGTGTGGGTGGGTGCTTGTCAAGGGAGCAAGTTCTTTCAATCTGCCTATACTGAAAGTCCTGGTAGGGCTGGTTTCTATCACCAGCTACCAGACACGCAGTATCCGATCCGAGGCCCCTCCTTGGCTTCTCTTGGAGACTAGTTCTTCATTTCTCACCGCGGGTTCCTTCCATCAACTTCCTGGTGAAAGTCCTGGTAGGGCTGGTTCTCTCGATCGGGTAGTGCGGTGGCCGCGGGTGATTCATTCACCGGCTACCAACCCCACAGCACCCGATTCGAGGCCCCTCCGTGGCTCCCACCGAAGAGCAGATCTTACAGTTCCAGGCATCGAGTTCCTTCGATCCGCCTCCTCGTAAACCCGTGGTACGGTTGGTTCTCAACCAGGCGGTGCGGCGGCCGTGGGTGGTTGACTTAACGGCTACTAGTCCCGCAACACCCAATTCGAGGCCCCTCCTTAGCACTGAAAGCAGATTTTCAAGTTATCGCATCCCTCTGTAATGAGTGAGTGTGTATGTGTTAAGTGTCGCTTCTCCCATTGGCTGCAACGCCTCAGCCACCCTTGTGGAAGCCTGCCGTGAATGACGCCACTCACATTCTGTCCCAATCAGAGAGAAGGGATGACACCCCCCTGATTGGGAGACATGAGCATTCACGAGATGGGAGCTGAGATCAAGTCGGCTAGACAAAACGCATCTATCCAGTGTGTGGCGAACTATATGGCGGTCAGTAGGCCCTTCACACCCGCAGTGCTGCGTGTTGCCACATATTTGAGACTAGCTCAATACTAAATGAAGGCGTGCTGTCCACTATCAAACAGCTAGGATAGGATACGAATACTGGTGGTTGCAAATAAGTCACAAGTGAGGCGGGCGAGAAGCATCGCGAAAAACGTGAAGTTACGTGATAAAGCTTCTCGCCCATTCCAAGAGCCTCTACATGTTGTGGCGGCTGATCGGGTAGAAATCTTTTGAAAAATTAAAGGATAGTGTTTTCCCAATCACTAATGCCAGTTACTCATCCTCGTAACTTTCCAGTTACTCATCATGATGTTCCACACTTGTCTGACCAAATAATCAGTCCGTTTGTTACCGAGCAATCTAGTATAACCAGAGACCCGAAGAGGCCTTATGGTATTGCAGGTGGATAGCCTTTACAGATTGTCAATGCATTCAAAAGATAGTAGCGTACCAGAAAGCAACTTTAGTTTTTTGAACACTATTTCCCATTAACTCATTCAATTTGAGTATGTAGAAATGGATGACCCCAAGCAACTTGAATGCAGGAACCTCCCAGTGAGTTGGACATTTTCGTGTCTTTCACGAATCTATAGTGTATTCATATTTCAAATACGCTCGATGTAAACAGTGATTAATGCATGCTTGCAGCGTGTCCACCTCGTGATCGCCAATAGAACATCAACCTGACACAACACCAAACGGAATGTTTTTGCAGGGATGTATTCAGCTTGGCTGCGTTACAGTTATTGAAACTGCTATTTGTTCGAAGTTGCAGCGGTGATTTATTTTTGTGTTTTTAATTACATTATGTATTATTTATTTCGAATATTTGTTTTGGTGTAAAGTTTTGGGTTGGTTTTGGATGATGTCACATTTTCAAATTCATTTCATTGGGTAAACAAGCTTAATGCGTTTCTGTTCTAGTTTGGTGTTCACATGCTTTTATTGACATCGTCCGAATTTGAAATATGAATGCACTATAGCTATTCTTTGGGACGATATGACTCCATAATGTCAATTTGGGTACTGAACCTTGTATAAAATTTTTATTCTAGTGATGAGTTCCATTGCGAACTTAGTAATCAGCTCAGTTTATTGAACTGTCCATCAGAAATCACCTTACATCATACTGAACATTTTCAATAGGAAATTTTGTTCAATGCATTCTTTTTTAATTCTGCATCTGTTTTCTAATTTGAATGGCAATGGCTAAGAGATGAGGATATCGAAAAGGGATAGGAAAGTGAATTATTCAAACTCCTGATTGTTTCTCAATTCAACTCTGTAATTATTTTTGTATCTATGTACCTATATATTTTTGGACCTAGTTTTACACAGAGAAATCCAGTATGGAGAAAAAGATAGGAAAATATGACTATGAAATATTAGGAGAATATTTTGATGTTTTATATTTTCTATTGTTCTTTGTAGGTATTAGTAGACCGAATAATATTTTTCATTTGCCAAACTGTGTTCAGGTGCATATAAACTAATTGTACTAATTGTACTTATGACGATTACCATATGAATACTAATTTAATTTTCTGTCATTCACGCTCTTCAAAACAGCGAGCATAGCCCAACATGTATTCGCCATCTGAAAAGAAAATGTAATAAATCATTAATGTTTTTCTCACGAAACGGGACATCCTGGAAATGTTCCATATTTAGTGGGAGGACATCTATTGGACAGGCTCTGACAAGACATCCTGGGAACACTGGCAACCAGAATGGATCACTCAGTACGTTCTTGGAATATAGCGGGTACTATTTACTTTCACCCAAAATCCCATAGGTATAGCATTATCAACATAGAGTCTTCCATGGACATGTCATGAACATTTAAATTTTTTTTCGAAACACATATGGGCTGCTCTTGAGCCCAGTGTTCTATTCATTCCAGCTAATTTACTCTTAAATCTTTCACCACTACTTCAAAATCAAACAAAATAATTTCTCGAAATATTTTTTGTGTGAGGGTGTGTGTGTATGTGTATATGCTGCCTAATCTTAGATCTTTACGCCACAGCCAATAACAAGGATCAATTATGGAAACAAAAGTTTGAGGGTGACTTATTTTCAAACAAATTTGTTAAGGCTATAACGGCTGAAATTGAAACTATTATTTATAATAATAATAATGGATTTGCTCCCTAACACTTCACTAACACTATTGAGGTTTTCAATTGGATGAGGAATTTATTAATCTAATCTACTGACCAGGGCGTGGATACATTGAACATAACTAAAAGTAACGATGTAAGGATAGTATAAAAAGTATACCAGATACTCCACTGCAAGCGTTACATAACAGATGGTAACAGGTAAAAGTGGTGGTGCTGCTAAAATAATACTACTGCATGAACTCAAGCCCACTGTACGAGCAAGCTGAATCTTGACCAAATAATTTATAAAGCTTTATAACTGACACCTAGGAATCCCCCTCTAATATCGACTTGAGGTGTACAAATAACTACTTAACGGTAAGAAATTACTATAGACAATTTATGAATTGTATAGTTCACTTGGTTCTGAGAACATGCCTCAAGGGTCCGCATCAGGCCGTACAGCGAAGATAATGAAATGGTTGTCATAGAAAAGATACAGCTCAGTTGTTATATTCGCTCCACTGAGCAAAGGTATATAGTGGGTTCATGCATCCTCCCATAATCACCGGGAATTGTTATACTGGTGGTTCGATAGCCTAGCAGTATGATGGGGTTACTTTTTGGCACATCTGTTACTATAGAACCCTTGCTTCAGCGCTATTGTGGGATAGGTCTCTACGCTGGGTGAGTTGATTTCATCAAAACTAAGCAACTGGAAACAAATCCTCTCAGGAATAGTCAGTAGACCTTTCTCTGACTATTTCCTTCCCAAAATTACCAAGATTTTTTGAGGAAAATCCGCAAATTAGCAAAACACGTTTTGCACCCTTCTAAGGTCACAAAAAATAGACTTTGCCAGAATAACCTTTTTTCTACCTTAAAAATCC
This sequence comes from Chrysolina americana, assembly GCA_958502065.1. Lineage (NCBI taxonomy): Eukaryota > Metazoa > Arthropoda > Insecta > Coleoptera > Chrysomelidae > Chrysolina > Chrysolina americana. Next base: position 38,180,667 of record OY293421.1, on the reverse strand, counting down.
CTGTCACCTTTAGTTTCCTTCAATTCAAGGTTGATAGTACTGGTTGTCCAAACGAAGAAAATAAAGTAAGGTAAGCTCGGGTAAGTGTGACCGTGATTTTCATTAGTTCGCATTGAATTCAGTCCTTCTGATGAACCTGAACTAATATAACAAAGAAATCTTGCAGGTATTTACTTCGGAGGTCAGTCTTTGTAATACGCCACAGAAAACTGTTGAAAAACGTATTCTATGAATTTTATTTATATATTCAGATATACATCTCCATAGGTCATACTTCCCAGGAAATTTGGGGCAAGTGTGATTCTGGCCAAATTTAAAGATATTAATGCACGTAAATCTCTCTTTGGGGCAGGTGTGAGTAAACAGTAAAGGAACTTTCACCACAATTTATTTGTTTCGAGATATCTTTATTGAAACCATAGTTAGGCACTTTTAAATATTGAATTTTAAATGCCCCATTGGAGAAAAACAAAAAATAATCGTGAAAGTGAACATTTGTTAAAAAGAAAATGTACAGGTAGAAATCGAATGAGAATTTCATTGATCCCCATCTTTTGACGAGTGGTGGTGTATCAATATCTTTCACATCTGGCCAGGTATATTGTTTGGCTCTCTGAGATTTCCGTATATAATTTCGTACTATAGCTGAAAAAATATTACGGTTTACATTGGCCAAATGAACCAGGTTCCTACTTACTCCGACAGATAGGTCACACTATCCCCAATAAAATTTAATTTCGGGGTAAGTGTGACATGCAATGAAAAAATGGAAAAAAAAACAACTTCATGAAAAACGATCTATAGTCAGATTCATTGTTTAGGTAGAAGAAACCTGTATAAAATGGATTCTTACCTTAGATTTTAACAATACACTCAAAGCTTGAAATAAACTCGGGTTGATGAATTGTAGGTTAGAAAATTGGGGAAAATATTTAGATTTCACAAGATCTCTTTGGTATTTTATATGATGGTTATGGATTCATTATGAGTGTAGGATTTTCGTCAATTGATGGCATTGGGCTGTCGCCCGGTTTAGCGACGATAGCGAACAAACTCACACTTGCCCCAAATTCACACTTACCCGAGGTTACCTTAGTTAATTTGTCTTTTCAGCTGTAAGACAATTGTGAAGTTACGTTACTTTATCATTATCAACAACCCAAATGAGTTGGCAATTAAATAATTTGAGAACTGTGGAAACGATTTGCCATCAAGTTCTGGAATTATATGAAAGCTACCCCCTATCTAACTATGAACTCTTTGTATTTTCGACTACACGGAAAGCAGATTCCGTAAATTCTAAATCTTGCAATCTTTCCAATACCTCATTATCTACTATTTCAGAACTATCCAAGTTGGATTATAGCACAAGCTCTGGAAAAATTGCTATATTTCAATCTGATAACTGGAAATTATTTCAGTTGGTTATGATTTTTTCTGGAACACTAATAGTGTATCCTTCCTAAATTCTGATTTACTCAAACAACACCCCTTAACTTTGAAAATTTTTTCTTTCTCAATTCCAACTCACAGAAGAAACTTTCCAATTTAATTGCATCAATGATGAGCCTTCATATTCTTCGCATGTCTAATTCCGCACAATTTTCCCAAGTCGTTTATCAATTCATACAGCCCAGAGGACTCATCTTTGCAATTTTGAATGGACCCTTGAAGTCAGAGGAGAGTTTGGCCGCTATTCCCTTAGCCTTATCGTGAATCGTGTAATTTATCCTCCAGACCTTCCGATTGAGTTTAAATTTGTCTTCTCTTCATCGCAAGTTAAAGTGTCGCTTATTCCGCTCATGAGCACTTGTGTAGGTTAAGGAACGTCTCAGAAGGCTATTGTAAGAACCTCTGATCGAATTTCGGGATTGAACATGACATGACATGTACTGATCCCCGGTGCAATGATTTTCTGAGACGTATGCAACGAACATAGTCTTCAACACCCGATACGATCGCTCGACCGGGTTGGCTTGAGCGTGGTAGTTAGCAATGAAACCACGCTGGATACTATATTCGCTGAGAAAAGCTCAAAATATTGCTCCACTGAACTGTCGACCGTTATCAAAGACAATTTTGCAAGAAGCACCAAATACCAGGATTAGTTGGTATTCAATAATGCAGCTCACCGTACTGGCTGTAACCTGCCGCAATAGAAAAAATAATACAAACTTGCTGAAGACGTCCAACATCGACAAGATGTAGCTATAACCAACTTTTTTTTTAAATGATGTTATATTTCGGCGCAACCCGATTTGATAAAAGTTGCAAAACCAGGAATTAAATGCTATGATGTTGCAAAATATTTCCAGTTATTCCAGGAGGAAGCAGTATATAAACTTGTATAAAATAGCATTCAATAAAAATGCATGAAAAATTAACATACTATTCTGTACAAAAGCCAATTCAAAACACTAGCCACTTTTTATATATCGTACGATGAAATTTTATATACTAAAAACTAATCACAAATTTCAATAATGATTATCGTGGAGTTTATATAATGTACTATCATTTAAAAGTGAATAATAGAATGGACATATTTGACTCAAAATCTATGGTAACAATAATTAACATAGATAAACTGATATTTCTGAGTGACATAAAATCAAAATACTTATTCTATCTTGAGTAAGGAGTATTGTAAAAATAACCCTGTATACGAATTTCAAATAGCCCAATAATATTTGAAAGGAAATAGGTATAAAAAAAAATTGTAAATAAATTATAAAATCTGACCTGATTATTCTGCGGTGGTTGTTCACTGAGTGTTCGTTCAGGCATCTCCAGAAAATTGTACTGGAAACGAAATGCCGAACCCAAAACAGTGGAAAGTTCAGCGAAAAGTTCAGTGAAAGCTTTCGGGCTAAAAGCTTTATCCGACGAATGAAACCTGCAGGGAAATTGATACAAATAAGCCTGTAGCTTCAGGAAAAGTCTCGTGAGTTCAAATGGACGAGTCGTCATAAGAGCTTCGCTGAGAAAGTGTCCGGCCGAAGCCTTCTGAGAAGGTTCTGTCTGAAGAACATACCGTTCAATGTCGAACATACCGAGCCACATCTTCTTTCGTCTTGGGCCAATAATAGGTTTTATTGAGCCGAGAGGAAGTTTTCAAAATTTCTCCATGTCAGCATGATGGGGGATCTTGGTGTCGACAGATTAGCTCATTTCCGAACGACTATTCAACAGCTTGAATAGTTTGGCGCCTCCACTTTGCCATAACGAAAAACGTATAGACTCGACACTTTCGTAACCATTTTTCGGTACCATCAATCTATTATAGTGGAGATATCAGTATCCAGTTCTGCCGAATCGAAACTACATGCAGGTACGGCTCGAGATAGAGCATTAGGCACGAGATGATCGCGGCCAAGGTTTCATCGAGACGAGAAATCTTGTTTCGAAGGCACTTTCTCGTCTCGTCTCGTCTCGATCATCGAGACGAGAAATAAACAAACTCTCGCCTCGAAAACAAAAACTAAGTGTTATTAAAGAATGCTATGTATAGGTTATAACGTATAACACAAGGCCAAGGCTGCACCAAATTACAGGGTATTAAATTTTTTCTTTAAAATAAAATTCTTTAAAATGCAGAGGCTATATGCTATGAACTAAAAGCCACGTATAATTAAAAAACCGCTGAGTATCAGTACAAAAATAAACAATATTGTTCTTTTTTCTGGCGTATTTAGAGCAGTGAGTTATTGCAGCACATAAATTTTTTCGAGATCGAGAAATCTCGAAATAATTTCTCGATCTCGAAAAATCTCAAAGTGTTTTTCTCGATCTCGTAAAAACCCATTAGTCTCGTCTAGATCTCGTCTCAAAATCGAGACAAGATGAGAAATCTCGAATTTCGAGAGCCTCATGAAAGACTGATTGCGGCCCTTTCGGTGCACCACACGGCTCCCACAAGGGTGGGGCTGGGTGGAGCCAGTGCCCGTGCCTAGAAGGGGGCTAGGCTAGCCTGCTATTTATTTTTTTAATCATTATGATTCACTTCAAACTAGATAATATTTTGAATATAATAATCATTGATAATGAATTGGCCAAGACTCTCGACTTTTCCGACGTAATAGAACATTTCAGTCAGAAAAAAGCTCGAAAGACTATTATTAAGTAGTCTTATTTTGTAGCATATGATTTACATTAATCATAATTTTCATTTTTTGTAACTATTTTCATTTTCATCTCATTGTGTTAAATGAATACATTTGATCTGGACATATTTTAGTAAAAATAATTGTATAAATAAAATTTTGCTGTTTTTTCAGGTTGATTTACTTTCTGAAAAGCGTATGGGTAATGAATAACCATGCAATTATAATATGTGACGCGACTGTAGAATACGGGGGAGACATCAACATAGTTATTTACCTAACAAGTGCGGAAAGTAGTACTTTTCCGCACGCGACGCTGAGCGGAGTTCGGGCAAGCCGTTTTATAAAAAAAGCTTTTTAATAAACAAGATTTTATAATGCTACAAAATGACACATAAGACAGAATAGTTACATAGATCATTTAGATAGTTCTAATCATACTTATTGTCAACAATACAGAAATCGTGCCAAAAAGTAACCTTTCAGCCGCACTAGTGCGGAAAAATAACTTTTCCGCGCAATTAAAAATCGTACGGAAAAGTACAACTTTCAAAACGAAAAATCGTGCGAAAAAGTAACTTTTCCGCATTCTCGTAGGAAATGATCCTGAATCCTGGGTTCAGGAGGCCTGATGAGATCCTGGATCCAGGGATCATGATCGAATGTGAGGGCCATGGCACTACCTCGAAGTCGTACTGTTGTAGTCTTATCTTGTTATCCTTCCTTCAGGGTCTTGTATTGCATTAAGCCATATTAAACTATAGTGATCTGTAACGACCACTAAATAGGTATTAACTTTTCAATTGCGGAGATGACAGTGCAGGGGATCGTATTGAATTTAGCCATATCAAACTAGAGCGATCTGTAACGACAGTAAAATGCACTCCCAAACGGGGTATTAACTTTTCATTTGCGAAGATGACAGTGCAGGGTCTCGTATTGAATCAATCCATACTGAACTATAGTGATCAGTAACGACGGTGAATTGCACTCCTAAATAGGGTCTAAACTGTTCAATTGCGGATATGACAGTGCAGAGTCTCGTATTGAATCAAGCCATACTAACCTATAGCGATTCGTAACGACGGTAAAATACGCTCCTTCAAAGTATAGTCTCAACTTTTCAATTGCTAATGACCACCGGACACTCTTTTTCTGTTTCGTCAAGGATCGGCTTTGGTAGCACAGCGCTTTCTCTCCCTCCGGATGCATCTGGGAGAGCACGGCACCCAATCCATAATCCGATGCATCCGTTTGGAAAACAGAAGGCAGGGGAAAGCCTGGAGAGGACAATACAGGAGCTGAAATCAAATCGTCTTCGATTTTATGGAAAGTGGTTTCACAATGGTCACTCCACACGAAGGGTTGATTCTTCTTGGTGAGTTCGCTCAAAGGGGCGATGAAATCTGAGAAGTCGGGCACGAACCGTCTATACGAAGACGCTAGACCTATAATTCGGCAAACTTCAGTAACGTTTCGTGAAAGGGATGTTTGTACAATTGCATTGACTTCCTCTAGGTCGACTTATAATGCTGAGGAATTGACTAAATAACCTAGATGACGCAATTCGGGATTGCAGAGATGAAATTTTTATCGATTTAACGTCAAACCTGCTTTGGTCAATCTCAACAAAATTTCAGAGGGGAAAAAGAGAAGTCCAGATAATCATATCATCTTGATTGATGAATACGAGTCAATCCCAATAACTCTATTTATAAATCGTTGAAATCGTTTTGCATCCCCATCGGCAATTCTCCGGAAATAAAAAAGTCCCCTATTAGGTATACAGAATGTGGTTTGAATGGAATCTGCCAGTATGCTGCTTTGATGTCTAAAGTGATCAAGTAGTGTGCCTCGCGCAATTTATCCAATGTTGCACTTACAAAGGATAGAGGATATGCATCTATCATGGTCACTTTATTAAGATTTCGAAAGTCTACACAGAAGCGGGAACGTCCATCCGGTTACTTGACTAATAATATTGGTGATGACCATCGGAATCAGATGGTTCCACTACCCCATCTCAAAGCATTTGATCCAGCTTCTCATTCTTTTGCTAAAGTAATACAGGAGAAATGGTATAATGCCACGCTATTATTGGATTGACTGGAGTCAGTGGAAATCACATACTTGATCAGAGTCGTACAACACAATTTATTCACTATTGACCAAAAGTGACTGATGTCTACCACTTTGTTCAGTTGCCCCCTCTGATATGATAACAAATCCAAATCCGAAGCCAAAAAACTGATAGAAAGTACATAATACAATTTCAAAAAACAAATTTAGGACCAGTCCAGAAAAACTGAACACCCTGTGTGAATTCCGTCATTGCCATTTTGTAGAGCTCAAAAGATATCATCATTTTGCTGAAAATCAGCCATCTATCTATTACCGTAGTGGAGAAATGGAAAACCGCGCCCCCTTGTTGCAGGACCCTGTACAGATGAGCAGACGAAAAAGAAGAAGAATCCCTGATGATCAACAAAACCTAATACCCAGCCCTAAAAAATACTAAAATAAAACCATCAAATAACACGACCATTATACAACCACTTCAACACACCACAGACGAGGTAAGAGAGTAATCATGACACCGTAACACCGTAAATACCGTTTAATATAGTTATATTTCGAAACAAGTTCGAGAATATTGTGGGAAATATTAGTTGAACGGTGACGTACCCTGTCACTGATGAGAGGCAATAAATCTCGAAACATGCATATCTGCCGGTGGTCATTCCCTGCCAAATGAAGGATAATCTCCTGTTCAACTACAAGACAAGCACTTGCAATTGGGTCTTCTTGGAAAAATGTTGCATAAATATCTGTCAGATGTAGTTCAATGTCCGTCGTGGTATTAGCCACGGAAGTAGTTGTTTTCTCACAGATGTTTGCTCTCATTTTTCCACTTGGTTGGAACGCTTGGAGAGAAGGGCACTCCGTATTCATTTCACACCATTTCATACAGATAAACAATGGCAACATCCCATCCGGTCAGGTAACCCGAACACCACAAGCGAAACCAATGAATATTATTCAAATTATCAATTGCGAGGACCCTTCAACCGCTGTATCAGTATTAGGTGGCTCTTCGAGAAGATAAAATCCACGCTGAAGATGCTCACCGCAGTTGTGAGCTAAAAGCCCGTAGGTATAGATGAATTACAATAATATTCATCCTTCATTGGAACGATTATTTGACAGAGCTTTCTTTCAAAAACATTACTGTTTTTTGTGTTTGTTCAGACAAAACTTATCCACGACTCATATTATGTCAACAATACTCAATGATCATAGCTGAGAGAGAAATTGAAGTGGCTGTTGCTCAGTAGATATGAGGAACAGATATTTTCAATGCAATAAAATAATGCACTTTTTTATCGCTGTCAAAATGACTCTGATGTCATCTTCGAATTTTTGTTTTCTAAAGATGATCGAGATAAGTTTTAAATAATACATTGATTGAATACTAACCTTGCACATTACAGAATATTCCAAATTCAAAACACCAAAGGAATTAAACTTCAATGGCTTCAAGCTATTTCTCAACAGCAGAAGTACGGTTCGTCTGTTTTTCATGTTCCAGTTATACCAAGGGCATGCATATGCATTATGAAATATAGACTCGGACTGAAAATTCCCATCGGATCATATGAAACAAATATAATTAAATCGTCTAGAATACTTTCGAAAGAAAAAAATATAAGTCGTATGAATTCGAATATTTCAATACTGCCACGATTTTTCTCATATGTAATAATTATTAATAACTAATTATAGAATCCTAGTCAAAATGATGATAAATGAAGATGAATATTAATTGAATGATTAAGGCTTTCACCACCCTCACTCAATGTTCTGTATGGCTTTTGGGCTTTCGGTCCTGAATCCATTTTTCTTGGCTTTTAACGTTTCACCTACATGTGCGGTAGGCTTCTTCAGAAAATTACGAGTGTAAATATTCTACTATTACTGAAGTGGTACTCTTGGTCTCAGATTATATGTACCCGATTTCTCACTAACAGAAGAAGTAATTTTGTCCACAGGTACGTTTCCAGGTACCGTAAGTATATGTTGATTATTGTTCCCAGTTACGTTTGTTTTCGTAATTAAGTTTAAGGGGCCAGGTAAATATCTCGTTCTTTCTAAGGTGGGGATCCAGGTATTGTTCAATTGTATGGATTCTTCAATTTCGTTAAAGTTGTTTTTGTGCTTTCTGATCTCGATTGCCTCCCTGACGAGTCGTGCATTGTAAGAGGAAGTAGTTGCTCAGACTTGTGTTTCTTCAAATTTTATGCGGTGATCAGTTTTTGTAAGTGTATGTTCAGCGACGGAGGATTTATTAGGCTGTCCCAATCGGCAGTAAGCTTTATGCTGGGAGATTCTCGTACTAATGGACCGCTTCGTGGTTCCGACAGACACGCTTCCACAAGTGTAAGGAATGCGATAAACCCCTAGAGTGGAGAGTGGGTCCCGTTCGTCTTTTGCCGATCTTAGGTATTCCTGAATTTTTCTCGTGGGTCTGTAAATGATTTTAATGTTCTATTTGTTGACCTATTCTGACAGTTATCTTGGGTATGTAGGGAAAGAATGCTTTACCTATGGGCTGGACGTCCTCTTTTCTATTGTGTGCTGTGGGTTGCATCCCTTGTCTGATTTCACGTTTTGTGTATCCGTTAGCCATAAAAGTGTCTTCCAGATGCTCTAGTTCGCATATGACTATTTCAGGTTCACAAATTCTTTCCGCTCTATTGGTTCTAATAATTCCATATTTCTGACTCGGATGATAGTTTGAATCCCTGTGCAGGTATCTGTTGGTATGTGTCGGTTTCCTAGAGACTGTGTGACCCAACCGTGTCCCTTTTCGCGTTAATAGAACATCGAGAAATGCTAGTAAATTGTTTTCTTCAACTTCCATCGTGAATTATATATTATTGTGTAGGCTGTTTACATGCTTCAGGAAATCTTCCGTGATTCCAGATGACAAACGTTTCATCAACATATCGAAACCAAACTTTTGGTTTGTAGACAATACTGTCGAGAGCTTGCTGTTCAAATTTCTCCATGAAAAAGTTTGCCACCACTGGACTCAGCGGACTTCCCATGGCCACCCTTTCAATCTGTTAATACGAGAATCTCCGAGCATAAAGCAAATTGTCGATTGGGACAGACTAATAAATCCTCCGTCGCTGAACATACACTTACAAAAACTGACCACCGCATAAAATTTGCAGATACACAAGTCTTAGCAAGTACCTCCTCTTACCATGCACGACTCGCCAGGGAGGCAATCGAGATCAGAAACCATAAAAACAACTTTAACAAAATTGAACAATACCTGTATCCCAACCTTAGAAAGAACGAGATTTATCTGGCCCACGAAAACAAATGTACCTGGGAACAATAATCAACATATACTTACGGTACCTGGAAACGTACCTGTGGACAAAACTACTTCTGTTAGTGAGAAATCGGGTACATATAATCTGAGACCAAGAGTACCACTTCAGTGATAGTAGAATACTTACACTTGTAATTTTCTGAAGAAGCCTACCGTACGTGGAAGCGAAACGTCAAAAGCCAAGAAAAATGGAAACACGACCGAAATCCCAAAAGCCATACAAAATATTAATTTACTCTGGATGTGATACTGGTTTCAGATTATATAATCAATCACCTTGTTTGCAATTTGTTGCCCACTATCTACCATCACATAAGTGATAGATCCCGTAGAGAAAAGTAAAAGAACTACTTTCAGTTGAAGATAGCCTCCTGATGCATTTTCTCCCTGAAAAAATTAAATCGATAAATGATCATCATCCACTCTGAACGGTTGGGTCTAGATGTAGAGTAAACCAATTTTTTAGGATTATACAAGGTACTTCTGTTCTTATCAAACTTAAATAACGTTTTTTTCATATTGAGTATATAGTTTCATTCATTCTACTGTAAGTTACTGGTTGAAGAGGGGCCTCAGACTGACTTTCCACAATGGATGAAAACCAAAGAGAAAATAGAAAAACAAAAGATCTACTCACTATCAAAGAGAGATAAATCGGAGTTACTACTACAAGAATTCCAACAAAGTAAAACGGGTGAAGAATCCAACCAAAATGATCAATCATTATTCCCAATAATCTGTAAAGAAATAGAAAATCGTGGTCATTTGATTTCACATATTCAATAAAATACAAACAAATGTAAAAAAAAACATAATTGGGCCTTCATTTTTTTCATTGGATTGTTACTTGGAGTAACTCTTTTAGTACCTGATGACTCAAGAAGTTGACAAAGCTCTATTAACGTGGGAGGTGGAGATTCTGTTTTAACTTCCAACTCTTTTCACGTAGCTATATCCTACGACGGCGTAGAACGGACATGCATTTTTTTTTCCGAGTTATAACTCGAAATTAAGAAAAAAAATAATGCATGTCCGTTCTACGCCGTCGTAAAATTCCATAGACACTCATAAAGTCTGTAATTTTCAAGTAATTCGACGGGTAACTCATTCGTCCACTTGAAGGGCATCATAAATAATATATTTATTCACTTTCGTCGGTACTATACTGCACACTGACAACGTCTGCGACACGACTGTTTACTAGTTGCATTCTCGGCGTTTCCACTGCGATAGCAACACGGATTTGTTTACCTATGTTCCCTATTTTCCCTTGAAGTTAACCGCTCAAATTGGAAACCGGTGACAAGTAGAAACAGTCAATATTTGTTGCCGAAACATAAGGAACTTTTAAGAGAAACTTTGAAACATTTTTGGAAACAAGCAACAGCAAAAAAAAGTTTCTATATATTCCTCTGGTGGAAATGTAGCTTTAGATAAAGGTTCTTGAACGAATTGGAGATAATGACATTTTCAAATTTCTATTTTTTGAAATGACTGAGATAATCCATTGGAACAGGTAGTCTGGAACACCCGGTATATCCAAAATTCCATTCATAGTTTGCCTCCTATACCCAAATTTCTCCATTCGATTCGGAAGGTACTATCAGGTATCAAAGATACAGATATTCTCACGGATTTGCTTGGCTGTGGGGTGCTATCGAGCGATTATGAGGAAACTTTATTGGCAACTCATTGTCAGATTATCGAAATTAATTACATCAGCAGTGACCATAATTCCTTTCTCTGAGAATATATGATTTCGATTCTCCCGTTTTCCGCCTTATGATCCCGCCGAGATTCATTAGGAACATTTTTTGGAGCTCACATTCGATAATATTGAACATCAGGAATTTTTAGAATTACTCATTTCAAACTATTTTTGAAAAATGTCCAAAATATGTTGTTTTCCTAAACTTAAAACTATAATAATAATAATAATAATAAAAGCTTTTATTGTCAGGTACAGCAAAGAGCTTATATCCTAACAACAGGCAGGATTCAATTCCTGCACATGATTACTTATGGCAGGGATTGCTCTTCCATCCAACCAGTAAAGTTAACGTATCATAATAGGTTTCATAATTGGTAACATACAATGCATGGGTACATATACAATATATAATTCAACTGCTTGAAGAAAAAATTGAAAATTTACCATGGAAATACAAGAAAAAAAATACGAAAACAATATCTAGAGAAATATAATAAAAATTGGCAAAGAAAAAGCTATGTCACGATTCAAGTTTGGTTTGAAAAGCTAGTATTAAATAAATATTGCTTGATTTTTTCTTGAAACTTTTGACTGGAATTAATTTGAAATCACTAGGTAATCGGTTGTAAAGGTGAACGATTTTTTATATGAGAATGAGCCGCGAAAAAGGGAGGTTTTATGTTTAGGCGCCGACAAATTATTACGAAATCTCAAATTATAATAGATAAGGAGATTTCTCAGTTGTAATTATCTAATGAAAAATTAGTTGAGTGTAGTGTAGCCTAGCCTCCATGTTCAACCAATCAAGATTTTTTAAATGTTGTGTAACATGTTTCCGCTTTATTGTGCCTGTAATAAGTCTAACACATGAATTTTGTAGTTTTTGTAGTCTCATTCTGTCAGATTTCAACAGTCCTGGTCCATAAACCACGTCTGCATAATTAGCATGTGATAACACTAATGTATCACAGAGTAAGATTTTACTTTTTTTGTTCATAATATTTCATCATAGATCATTCTAAGATTCGTATAACCCTTTTTCAAAATATGAAACACGTTTGTAGTGAAGCGTAATGCATTATCAAGGTATAATCCCAGATTTTTTGTTGTTTCAACAAAGGGTAGGCGGATTCCGTCGACAAGTATATTCAATAAATTCTTCCAACGATTTCTTGCTGCTGGCCTTCCAAATAGCATAACGTATGATTTTGATTTATTCACAGTGAGACAGTATTTATTTGATACGGTTATGAGAGTATTCAGATCATGATTCATTTGGTAGAGTGCTAAATTGAAGGAGTTTTCCTCAAAATTCAAATACATTTGGGTGTCATCAGCATAGCAGTGCATCGAGGCGTGACGTAAGGCCTTTGAGAATTGAGAAGTGTAGATGACAAAAAGAAGAGGACCTAGAATCGATCCTTGGGGAACACCATTCTATATTTCTAGAGATTTTGAAATTTCGTTATTTATAATGACGCTTTGAGGGCGGTTGAAAAGGTATTTTCTGATGAGAGAAACTGCATTTGTGGTGAACCCCAAGTAACTCAGAATCGCTAAAAGAAGTTTATGGCTGATTCGGTCAAAAGCCTTGGAATAGTCGAGTAATACTAGTAGACACACTTTATTGTTATCTATGGAGATATGTATAACATCAATCACTTTCAAGAGAGCCGTTGTACAACTATAGTCAGATCTGAATCCTGATTGTCAGGATGGTAATATGTCAAATTCATTCAAATATCTACGCATTTGTGTATTCGATATTTTTTCGAAAGCTTTTGAAATTGCACACAAGATACTAATTGGGCGAAGGTCACTCATGTTTTCTGCATTTGTAACTTTCGCCAATGGAAGAACCTGAGAACGTTTCCAGCTTGTTGGATAAACATTTCTTCATATGCAGAAATTGAATAGGTGGGATAAATGTGGTAATATTAAAGGGCAACAATGTAGTAACATTTGAATACTTAACTTATCGTGTCCAACAGCATTTGATTATATACTTAGTATAGTCTTAATAAACTCCATGATCATTCATTTCGAGATAAGAAAAATTATTAACATCATTTATTGTGTTACCAGAAAGGAAACGGATTGTTTCATCATCAGCTACAGTGTCATCATTTGATATACTTCCGAATAAGTTGTTTATTTCCTCAGCATTCATTAGGTGCTCTGGGATTGATTTTCGTGTTTTTTTGTTGTAAACGTTCATATCAGCCAGTTCTCTCCATAGTTGTCTGCTTCTTCTCAAACGATATTCTAGGTTTACCTTTTTTTCGTGATTTCCGGTACGATTTTTGAGATTCCTAATTTCTTTATAATAATTCCAATGATGTGGAGACTTTGTTCTTTTGAATCTTATAAGAGCTTTGTCTCGGATTTTAAACATGAGCTTCAAATTATCCGTTATCCCTGGTGCTTTTTTCTTAGTGATTTTGACGGTTTTTATAGGCGAATGTTTATCAAAAAGTTCTAGAACTAAATTGGTGAGAAGAATAACTTTCTCATCGATATTATCTGTGTATGTAAAATTATCGTTTATGGCTTTTATTAAACCTACGTTGCATGATACAAGGAAATGATCTGAAAAAGAAGAACAATCAAGCGTAGTACAGTCACTTACACTCAGTGTTTCTGAACAAATAATGAGATCTATTATTTTGTGGCTGGTTGAAGAATATCGAGTATACTGATTAACAATTTGAGATAACCCAAATGGAGCAATGATTTCATTGAGCTGAACACATGAGCTGTTTATGGGGTCTGCGTAGTCAATATTGTGATCTCCTGCGTAAATTACATTTTCAAATTTTGGACAAATAACAGATAAACTATCTTCGAACGATGTTAAAAAAATTGGCAATGCTAAATTTGGAGGCATATTTCACCCCATTAAGAGTAAACGTTATCCATATTTGTTCGATTGCTTCTGATGGAATATTGGCAATCAGAGTGGCTTTAAAAATATTTTTAATATAAATTGCAACGCCTCCCCCTCTTCCATTTCCCCTATCTTTACGAAATGATTGATAGCTTACGAGACCAATATTTTCATCGGGTATATTTACTGAAAGCCATGTCTCAGAAATAGTAATGAAATCAAAATTATTATATACTACCTGTTTAAATTCTGTGAAACCGTTCAATAAAGATCTAGTGTTTTGATGTTACGCATTATTTATAATATATTTTGAAACAGCTTTTAAACTTGAAGTGACACAATTCTTTTTAATATAATAGTGAGGAAATACAATAGATTCCTTCACTAAACTAGTTTAATAATAATCAGAAAAAAAATAATATAACTAAGTTGGAGAAGATAAGTTGATGATTAAGATCCTTTTGCTGCCCTATGGGGATTTCCTCTGAGTGGTTTCTTTTTTGAATTCTCCAGAGGTGTGATTGTTTTCTTTTTAATTGCGGTTTCGTCAGCAATAGTTGTTGTTGCCGATGATGAGGGTTTTTGTTTTGTTCAGTTCCAGCTCTAAAAGGCTGAATTTTGTATTATTCACAATCAGATGATTGCGTCTTATCGTAGCTTGAATCCCGTTCTGCTTTGCTCTGTTCAGGTGCTGTCGTAAGGCTTTGTTTGTGCTCTGATCCTCGGTACTTAGATCATCGACTACATACAAGTTTTTAGTTTTCAATTTGTGAAGGTTTTTCAGAATTTCAGTTTTCTTTAGATATGGCACTAATTCAATTTTCAATATTTTTTCATTATTCGATTTTCCAGTAAAGGAGAAAATGTTGTTGTTGTCTTCAAGATCCAGATCGATGTCCAAGGTATATCTGAATTGGTAGAGACCTACAACTGGAGTAGCAGACTGCAACCCGAAAACAAGAATATTGTTTCTACGTGATTTGGTGTCTAGCTGGGAGATTCTCTCTTTCAGTTTGGCGTTTTCTTCCTCAAGATATGCAATTTTATTGTTTGTTGCTAATAACTCGGATTTGATTTCGGATATTGTTTCTTGCGTTTTGTCTGACTTTGCATCCAGTTTTTTTATTATCTTGTAGAGATCAATCAAGGTTACATCTGTGGAATCACTCAGTGGCATTTCAGGTATCCAATCGACCGTACTAATAGATAAATAGTTCAGAATGTTTTGTGATGGCTTCGGATAATTCACTTTTTTGCGTGCCATTTTTATTCGTAGTCCGAATATTGTTGTAAAGTATTTTGCTAGATTACGCACTGACGAATACGTTTGTGTGTCAGGATAGTAATGGAATCACTTAAAAGCTCTAACCCAAAATTTTTGTGAAAACTAGATATTTTTACGATAAGTATGATCAAAGGTATAAGATATTTCAAACGAGCTCACTTACAACTGTGGTATTTCGTGGAATAAATACTTAATTCTCGTAGGGGTATTTTGTTACATGTATAGATGTATGGAAAATCTTAGAATTTGAGTAACTTTCCATGGCTAATGAAAAATTGTCGATGCCGGGGCCTACTAGAACTAAGAAAGGCCTTTCGTGAGTCTAGTTCTAGGCGCCAAACATTCAAATTCGGTCTCAATCCGAAATGGAGAGCTCCCCAACTTGAGAAAACCTGAATAACGCAAAAACTAAAAAATCCATGTGCAAAGCTGCGTATCTCAGAAACTGTCAACTTTTGAGCTTTGTGGAGGCGCACTCTTGAAAAGAAAACCGCAAATCAGATTCGCTGTTCTCTTTTTCAAAGCTTTAGTAACAGACACTGTGTCTCAATATGAAGCCGACCTGAGAGATAGTTAAATTCATCGATCAGACTTTTATGAATGATAAAAACTTACCTAATCAAATTTTGATGAGCTTTCACAAGCCCGATCAAATTTTCATTAATTTTCCTTTGATATTCATCATCATTGGAGTGTTCGCTAATTTTACTGCATATCTTGTTCGATAACTCTGTCAGTAGTGACAACTGAATTATAATGTGTCTAAATATGTAAGGGACTTTCCAGCATAAGCATGCTACTCCATACATACTGAAAAGCGCCAATATGAGCACTAAAATGTCAGTGATAAACACCCATTCGATGAAATATTTTTGGCCTATTCCATGCATTGGCTGACATACGTCCGGAAACGGTTCAAATATTGTTTGGCCGATAAAAACAACAAGAGCGACCAATGCCATTTCCACTTTAAACACTTTGTTCTCGTTTAAAATCTGTTCATAAGTTTCGTCACCAGCTGCCCTCCATGGTAGACCGTATTTCTTAATGGAATGTGAAATCTCAATAAATTTTTTTCTATCGAAAACGAGTATTTCCATAGCAAAAACAATGAGAACCTGAAACAGAAAGATCATATCGAACATAGTTTTGTTTTGATTGAAGTGAAAGATGTTTGGTTTTTGTATTTTAATATAATCAGGAGCTAACGTAATGTATAATAGGAAACAAATTTGCGTCGTATGGTTCACTCAGTATTGAAAATATTTGTCGTATTAATCAAGAGAGGGAACGCACAATCAAGTCGCTAGAGGCGCTAGTGTAAAATATACGGATAAATTTCAGTAGCAGCAGAATCAAGATAGCCGTCGGTCCGACCTATGTGCAGATGTCGCTCGAGTCTCCTAGCATCTTGTAGTTATGCGACATGAAAATGCGCGAACTAACAAGTGTGCCAAAAAAACGAGATGGGGGAATATATTCAGATTATTTCAGTAAAAATCTGGTGAAAAATTCAATTTCCACGTTCATCAATGATATTTCGTAACAGTTATGTGCTATCGTCATAATTAGTTTGTTTAACGGTTAGTTCAATGCTATTCGTTGGTCCAAATTCTAAATGTATGGATTTCAAACCAATCGCATGTTAATTTTCTTTCCGTTTTTGGGTAATAACAGAAAATAGGTCCGGACTTGTCTGCAATTTGCCTAATAGCTTATGTTATCAGTACAATCTAATTTGTGACTATCGCAAAATTTGAACAGTGCATCGCATCAAAGTGACAGAACACCCAAATCACATTGAATGAGTACGGAACCGATTGTATTAAAGTTATTATCGAAGCAATTATATTATCGAAATCATCAATAACAGAAGTGAACAGTATCTAAACTCACAAAAAGCACGGTCCCATGGTCGCATTTTTTGGACGTTAGGACCGTACTCAGGTTTCGAAAGAGTATGAATATTTCAATAAAAATTCTATGATGAATTACGAACTCGAACGCAATATTCCTCTAGAACATCCTATCACAAGTAACTCTCATACTCAACAAGTCCCTCCGAACTCATCCACACGTACATATTCATCTGCATTGAGCCAACATTCTCCAATCAGATTTCCGACAAAGGATCATGCTATCGTTTTCAATGCTATTGATAACACGAAACTTCAAGATTATCTACTTCAGCTAGGACCTATCGTTCACCCAAAAAATATTTTTTTCTCATCGAAAATATCAAACAACAGAATCTGTGTTTATCTCAATAGCAAAGAAGCTGTTAACCAATTCCTGAGAAACCATGGGTTTATAACCATCAATTCTTTCGTACATAAATGTGGAGTATACATCATGTTTGCTTGATAAAACGCAAAATTTGTAGGTTCTCAAACCTAAAGAATTCAATATCTCAATATTTATATTTGTTGTAGATACGGAATTTTAGCCAAGTACGGCAGTATATAATGCCGGAGTTTGTCAATGCGAAGAGAACAGCCAAACACTCCTTCTCTGTGGTGCTGTACTTTCTCTCGATTCTTGTCAGGGACCGACTGAGGTAACATATTACCTTCTCCCCCTCTTCCTGTTCCTGAGAAAGCACCGCACCCAGACCATAGTCAGAAGCGTCCGCTTGTATGAAGAAGGGGAGCTCGAAATTTGGGCATGATAATACCGGAGCCAATACGAGGTGTTCTTTTATGGTGTCCAGAGATTTTTGACAAGCTTCATCCCAAATAAATCGTTTGTCCTTCCGCAAGAGTGCCATCATTGGGGCTACTACTGTTGAGAAGTCTTCGACAAAACGTCTGTACCATGAGGGTATACGCAAAATAGCTTCAACCTTTTCGAGGTCCACCATGAGGCCAGAAGCGTTTACAACATAGCCGAGGTATCTTAATTCTGATTTACAGAAATTACATTTACTTCGATTCAATATTAATCCTGCCTCTTGTATGCGCTTCATCACTAACTTCAAACCACAATATGCTCCGGAAAGGTTGGAGTACAAACAATTATGTCGTCAAGATAGATAAAGACATATTTTTCTAAATCGACACCGATTAGCCTATCTATGAAACGCTGCCAGGTAGCAGGCGCCTTGTGGAGTCCAAAAGGCATTCGCTTGAACTGAAATAGTCCTCATGTTGGTACGACGAAAGCTGTTAGGCGACGAGATGATTTGGACACAGGAATTTGCCGATAAGTAGACTTTATGTCCAGAGTCGCGCAACTTATCTAACGTAGAAGTAACAAAGGGGATGGGGTACGCATCTGACAGACTAACTTCATTGAGTTTTCTTTAATTGACACAAATCCTGTAGCGACCATCTGGTTTTTGACAAAGACGGTAGGGGAAGCCCATGGGGAATTAAAGGGTTCGATAATATCATCAGCATGCATTTGCTCGAGTTCGATATTAACTTGTTGCTGAAGGGCCGAAGACAATGGATAATGACGTTGTTTTATGAGTGGTGATTCAGTACGAATTTCATGTTCCACTATATTTATTGGTACACCATAACTTACTGAAATTTGTTTGGATGAGATCCTCCAGTGATCCACGGAAAGGATATCGATGGCGTGTATTGCGTTTACATGAACCTCTTCTAATTCATCGTCAGACTGAAAAGACTATTGTTCTGAGTAAAGGTCAGGAACTATGTCCATTTGCTGCCAAAAGTCAATTCATAATATTAACAAATGTCGAAAATACGGTACCACAAGAATCTCCAAGATCCTAACCCGATCACGTAACTTTATATGAACCGAGCTCCTTCTGCTTTAAACAACTGCCCATTCGCAATAGTACATAACGTAAAACTACAATCTAGCGGGCGGATAATCATCAGAAGTTCCCACCCTGGCCCACCTTTTACCGTTTTTGAACAGCCACTGCCTAATAGGGCAAGAATCTCAATTCCATATACTTGAACTTTCAAGTACGCCTATGCATGTGCCAATATATAATCTATGACGTGTGTTACGTACGAGGTAAATTTGATCGGGTTTAAGAAGGACAGAGGCAGCGACCGACCTACGAGCCCCTCCTCACATTTTTTTGACACTTGGCACAGTCTCTGGAGATTATATTCTCTAGCCCAAGTGAAACAAAAAATTTTCCCTGGTTTCTTACATTTGCGGAATCGATGACCAGCTTCCTTGCAATTCCAGCATATATATGGACCTGTTGATTATTGGCCCATAACAGCCGCTGTGGAGGAAGAATGCATTGTGGAGTCAGTACCCCGCGATTGAGGCATCTCCTGAATAGCCGCAACCATGTTTGCCTGATAAGAGCTCCCGGCTGGTTTTTGATACAACAACTCTGGCTCTAGCAATTGTTTGGTGTTTGTGGGGAGAGGACAAAAATTTTGAGTTCTTATAGTGGTCTCCCCGATCGCCCGACTCCATCCCGTTAATTCAGACAAATGATGTTGTTGTATGGAGAGCCGTTATTTTGCTATTACCAAGCAATAGCAAAATAACACAAATGGCGAATAATGGTGACGTTATTTTTAACGGAAGTGATACAGCATAAGGCTGATTACCAGACTACTCTGTTCTCTTGGCTATATCATCTCTTTCCCACGTGTTAGCTAGTAGTAGTAGTAGTAATCATGGGGAGGCCGCTGCCGCAGCCAGGCAAGTAGGCCCCAATGGGTCCTTTTTGCTTTCCCCACTCTCCACATAACTACCTTACCTCTCCTAGTCTTCCTTTCCGAATCTTTGTGACCTTCTAATGAAGGTCAGTAAGTCCGTCCGCTTTAATTCGATGAGTTCTTCTTGTTGGAATTTTTCAACTCCGAAGATTTCGAATCTTAGCCTTCTGTACGCCTCACACTCGCCAAGGAAGTGAGACGATGTTTCTTTGTCTTCTTCACACATATGGCAGGTGGGGCTGTCTTTTATACCCATTAGTGACAGGTGTCTGCCTAGTTTGTTATGGCCTGTTAGTATTCCTACAAGGAGGCGTTGTGTTTGGCGATCTCTGTCTAAGAGCCACACCGTCCTTGACTTGTTAGAGCCGGCTACAAAGTCTTTTGACTGTCTGCATCCGGTAGTGTTCCTCCAGAGTTCGTTTAGTTCTCTTTCCGCCCAGTCATTCAGGGCAGAAGAGATTTGACTCCTTGCGATACCTAGTACTGGCTCCGGCCCACAGAACGGCGCCGCGGAACCGGTTCTGGCAAGTTCGTCAGCCACCTCGTTTCCCGGCACCCCTCTGTGACCAGGAACCCATACTAACTCGACTTCCTTTGTTTCAGCTAATTTATCCAGAGCGTCTCCGCATTCCTGTACCAGGACTGAACTTGGCTTAGGATGGCAGATGGCTCTGAGCGCTGCCTGGCTATCCGAACAGATATAAATTCTCTGCTCGGGTCCTTCTATCACCTCTTACCCCATAGTCACGGTTAGAATGGCTAACACTTCAGCTTGGAAAACTGTTGTGTATCTTCCCAGAGCGTAGCTTTCTCGAATACCACTTCCTTCCAGGAAGATGCCTGCGCCCGAGGCCTGTTTTTCAGTCAGACGCGAACCGTCCGTGTAACATACTAGGCTTCCTGGGCGGAACTCCACTGTATATTTCCTTTCCATTGCTCTCTGCTCGGAATAGTAAGAGCAAACTTCTTATTCCATCGCAGTCTGTCCTGTGCGCTTTTCACTTTCAGGACGAAAATAGGAATATCCTGCTCCGCCCACTTTGCGATTTTTGCATGCCCTATCATCTATCCTTCGTTTACCCAGACTTCCGAGTCTCGCATCCTCAAATGGGCTGCCATTGCCTCCTTCTTGATCCAGACTGGAAGGGGTGGTAGCCTCAACAGCACCTCCAATACCACGGTTGGGGTCGTTCTCATTGCACCCGTTATTAATAAACAGGCCAACCTCTGGACCTTACTGAGCTTTCGACCTATTGTGCTACTTTGTGCGCCTGGCCACCATACAGCTGACCCATATTGGATATTTGGACTCACGACCGCCGTGTATAGCCAGCGCATAATCTCTGGATTGGTTCCCCAATTTTTCCCTACAACTCTCCTCAGTTGCCATAGGACTGCTACCGACTTTTGAATAACCCTATCGACGTGCGGGCTCCATGAAAGTTTGGAGTCCAAATCTACCCCCAGGTATTTGACCTGCTGAGCTAGTTGCAGCTCTTGGCCAAACATGGTAGGTGGCCTGAACCCATCCTTTTTCCTGCGGACCGGTTTCGCGATTCAACTCGCTCATCAGTAAAGACTCAGCCACAATATGTAATTGATTTCCATCGGTTTTGTTAACAGGCACTACGATAACTCCGGCACCGACTAAGAAAGTGGGCAGCAGAGCCATCTACAGAAACCACAGAAACATTCCGTCGGTAACAACACCGATTGGAAATCAATTACATATTGTGGCCGAGTCTGTACTGATGAGCCAGTTGAATTGCGAAACCGGTCTACAGATGTCACATGTTTTCGATTGCCTGTTGGTGGTTATTACAGGAAGATTGCAAAGTGTATCCTTGTAGGAAAACTTTGCCAGGCGTTGGATAGACGTGATTCGGCGGTCGTATAGGGCTGATGAATTATTTCTGTTCGACGTTTGCCGACAATCCTATTGTATAGGTAAATTTGCGAAAGGCTGGATTATTTTTATAATCAAATTTTGTTTTGAAATTTATTGCCTTTCGTCAAGTACTCTTAGTTCCACATGAGAAATATTTAAATATTTTTCATGGTGAAAATTTAGATATATTCGGCTCAAACGAAGTCGTGGTACTGGTCGGAATCTTTCTGTGGTTTCTATAGATAGATGGCTCTGCTGCCCACTTTCTTAGTGGGTGCCGGAGTTATCGTAGTTCCTGTTAACAAAACCGATTGGAAGTCAATTACATATTATGGCCGAGTCTGTACTGATGAGCGAATTGAATCGCGAAACCGGTCTTCAGATGTCACATGTTTTCGATTGCCAGTTGGTGGTTGTTACAGAAAGATTGCAAAGTATATCCTTGTAGGAAAACTTTGCCAGGCGTTGGAGAGACGTGATTCGGCGGTCGTATGGGGCTGTTGAATTATTTCTGTTCGACGTTTACCGACAATCCTATTGTATAGGAAAATTTGCGAAAGGCTGGATTATTTTTTTAATCAAATTTTGTTTTGCGTATCTTTTCACGTGCTTCTGATCAGAAAGAAATGCGAGAAAGAAAAAAAAAACTCTGATTCGTCGATTCCACTCATTGGATAGGTATTGACAAAATATGACATGAATGACAATCTCGATTCCCGAAAATTAAATTAATATGGAAAAGGATTTATTTATAGGCCTGGAAATCTACCAATTCACCAATTGATATCTTGTTCCCAGAAAAAGGTTCGGATAAAACCAATTGACAAAAATTTCAAAATTCAGGCTTTAGAACTTTTTGTTAATATTATGCTTTGTTTACACTTATTCTCCTTGTAGTCACAGTACGAAAATTATCCAGGAAACAAGGATAGTCCCTCTCAAAGATGAAGTCCTTCGAAGAGCCTATATGCATCTAAATGATGAATTCTGACTCAGCTACTCGGAGCTGTCCATTGTAGATTCATACCCCTAACAAGATCAAGGTGAGTAGGTGGATCATTATTCTAGTGGCAGGTATACTCAACCTAGCTTTCTGTTTCAGATTTCCAGAAATCAACATACCCAGAGGTTTCCAGGATAGATTTTGAAGTGTTACATAACTAACCGATACTGAATGAAGATACTGAAGATGCTGACCAGTTATTTAGAATTCTTTGTTTTCTTGAAATTGTGAGTAATGAACAAATCTAATTCACTGAAATAAAATACAATTCCCTAGGAGTGACTTTTGACCCGTAACAACCTAGCCCATATACAATGTGGAGCAGATGGATCGACCCTTGTCACTCTATATAGACTTCTCATATGCTACAAAATCAATTATGTTTGTATTGCTTATGCCTCTGCAAAATCCTCAGTATGGAAAACTCTGGACTCTCTCCACAACTCAGCTTTACGTATCATCCTAGAAGCCTACAGAACTACCCCAAGTCTGGAATGCGAACTCGGAGAACCATCCCTACAGCATAGAAGACAACAACTTAGTCTATCCTATGCCACCAGAATAGCTTCACTTGACAATGTTCCAGCATACAGAAATACAATCACAACACGCTTCCTGTTAGCATACGATCAACCCAGAACTGATCCACTATTCTATGAAAGGATTCGGAGGTACCAAATGCAAGAATTTCCATTCCTGTATCCTTCAAATATAAACACTACACCTCCCTGGCAGATATCCTAACCAATCATCAACGCGTACCTATCTTAATTGAATAAAAGTAACATAAATACCCAAATTATAGCAACATAAAATTCTACACAAGCATCAAGAATTTTTGGAAATATATACAGATGCTTCCAAATCACATCTTGGGGTTGGAGCAGCAGTGGTAACACCTGCTCAAACTACCCTAACCTATAGCCTACCAGAAACCAAAACGATTCTTACAGGGGAACTATTTGCAATCCTCCAAGCATTACGCTACGCAAAATCGAGAGATTCTAAAAAGTTAATAATTATATTTCGGATTCATTAAGTACAATTGCTTCGTCAAATACAGGGTGTCCCGAAACTATGGTGCCAAATTGAAACCGAAGATTCCCCTAGAAAAATAAATAGGACTTCCCTAATATTTTTCTCTCAAATGTCGTTCGTTGCAGAGATACCGGGTGTTGAATATGAAAAATTAAAAGTAATTTTTATTGATAACTTCCACAATTCTGAAAATTTTTCAGAAAAAATTGCAAGAATGTTTGTGTTCAGTTGTTACCAGTGGCGTACAACAAGGGCACCATATTCCCTTTTCTCCCCTATTTTTGATGCCATTGGTGAAATCAGAAAAATTAAAAAAAATTTCATTCCTCTTTCAATTTTGAGTAAAAATAGTATACCTGTTTGATTCCAGAAAAATCAACCGTTTTCAAGATAATTGCGCTTTTATGAATACAAACATAACTATAATGAAAAAAAAATTCGGCTGAAGTATATTTTACAATCCTAATTACTGGTTAAACTTACAACTGGATATTCTACCAAAAAAATCAATGGCATTTCTACATGCATTTTTTCTTGCAGAGGTACAGGGTGTTGAAACTGGAAAATAAAAAGGCACTTTCATAGTTACAAAAAAAAACAATTAAATTTGAAGGTACGCCTTTCTTCAATGGGTGCTCTATATTTAAAAGAAATCAATTGCCAAGGTTACGTGAAGAAAAGTACCACAGTTTCTTTTTCCACCTCACATCCTTCGAGACTCATACATGTTTAGTAAAAAGTGTATTACCATAAAAGCACGCAATTATTTTGAAAACGGTTAGTTTTTCCGGATTCAAACAAGTATGCATTTTTTACTGAAAATTGAATGAGGAATGCGAAAAATGCATAATTTTTCTGATTTTACCAGTGGCGTAAAAAATATGGGAGAAAAGGGACAATGATGCCCTTCTTGTACGCAACTGGTAACATTTTCGAAATTAAGCACCTATTGAAAACAAAGATTGTTTAAAATTTTATTGAAAAATTTTGGAAACTGTGGAAGTTATGAATGAAAATTACTTTTAATTTTTCATATTCAATACCCTGTATCTCTGCAACGAACGACATTTGAGGATAGAAATATCAGGAAAGTTCTATTTATTTTTCAAGGGGAATCTTCCGTTTCGATTTGGCACCTTAGTTTCGGAACACCCTGTATATGTCAGTCACCCGATAGGAACACTGATCAAAAGGGAATTCCACGTAATGCAATCATTGGAAACAGGAGTAGTACTACTTTGGGTTCCTTTACACATAGGAATACCTGGAAACGAAACAGATGATATGAGATCACGAGAAGCAATCAATAATCCTTTTCAGGTAGCGTTGCAGTACACTCCTTCGATCAACATGAAATTTTAATGCAAAAAGAATACTCAGTGGCAGACCTCACAATCAAAACTACGAGAACTCAAATGAAAAGTTGGACCGTGGCAACTCGACTCCGCTTAGTACACACAGGTCTCACACATGAATACCTTATATCTGAACAAAATGAACCAACCTGTGATATATGTGAAGTTCGACTATCACTGAAACATATCATAGTGCAATGTCCCATGTTGCAAATTCAGAGACACATCAACATTTGCAGGCTTTGGATTTGATAAGGAAATTATAATTGTTATTCATCAACTCCGCCGCTAGTGATCCAAAGAGTTGATGCGATTATTAAAGAGGATTTGCCTCAGATGAATCTTAGTTCACACAAAAAAATATAAAAAATATAAATTAAAAACTTTTCAATGACAAGCTTTTGTTGAATTGCACTGAAACGAAAAATGTATTTATCTAGAGGTGTTACGTTCTTCTGTAAAGTAACAGATTCAAGCTTGTGAACCTGTTACCCTCAAAATAGCCGACACCTCGAAGAAATAATGTTTTCCTTCTTAGTGCAATTCAATGAAATATATTCGAATACATTACAAAATCGGTTAATTGAATAAATGTCCACAGAACATAAAATTTACTATCGTGGACTTCCTTGTAGACTGTTGGGTATATGATACCTTCAACATTAATTTCGTGATTATATACTAAATATTCAATTTCTAGGATTTTGTATGCTCGATTGGAAAATATCCCCTATTTTGTAAAAACCCCGCATTTCTCAGAAGTCATATAAACAAACCCAACGAAAAACGATCGACAATAACTTGCTGTGCTCCACGATCAGGAAAACTACTTCAAGAGTTCCTGCTTTAACGTGTGAAATTACTTTGAAAAGGAATAAAAATTATAATCGTAAAAGAAATAATTTGGGCAATATGGAATACTAGTAAACTTCCCGTTTATTATTGAACTGCTTCGTACTGCTGATTGGACACTCTTAGGTTACTTCACCAATGTCAATGATCAAGTGAAATACCCTAATGATACTATTTATGGATTCATGTGTGCCTAAATATCCGGACATTAATAATAAGACCTTTCCACCGTGGTTAACATAAGAGATAATTAATAAATTGAAACAGAAAGGGTTCTACAGAAAACGTAAATGTACTTCTGAATTCCATATGAATAATTTCAAAAGACTTCGCTCTGAAATCATAAAAGACATGCAGGTCGCACATGACGAATACATAGCTAACGTGGAATTAGGTATAATGAATAATTCAAACGTGTTCTGGAATTTTGTAAAAACAAACAAACAAGAAAAAGGACTGTCAGAATCCAAATTTGTAGTAAATGGTGGACCTACAGATAATGCTCAGGGTATTTCTCAGGGGTTTGCTCAATTTTTCAGCTCAGTCTATGACAGTAATAACTCAACAATAAACAAATATACCTTTGAAAAGTTCAGAACTTTCGTCTTACACAAGAACTTTGGTGAAGGACATGGAAACAGCTTTTAAAAGTTTGAAATCAAAAAAAATCATCTGGTCCTGATAATATACCAAGCTATTTGTAAGGAATATCTTTTATACCCTCTAATGATAATCTTCCAGAAATCACTCAGTAGTGGAATTTTTCCAGAGATTTTCAAATTTACCAAAATTACCCCAATATACAAAAAAGGAGACAAGAATAGCATATCAGACTATCGTCCAGTAGCAGTCCTTAACGCGCGGTATAGCGAAACTCTTTGAGTATATTATCTATGATAAACTCTATTTTGATATGAACAATATCATCTCTGACAGCCAACATGGATTTCGTGAAGGTAAATCTATAGAAACGAATTTGGCAACATTCACCAATAAAGTTGAAAAGTTGATGAGTGGATATCATCTACACAGATTTTGCCAAAGTTTTGACAAGGTGAATCATGATATTTTGCTAGCTTAACTGTTTTCTTATGGAGTATGTGACTCTTTCATTTGTCTGCTAGTTTCTTATCTTGAAGAAAGATTACAGTTTGTGAATTATATGGGATATACATCGACAACGATTTTGGCAAGGTCAGGTGTACCGCAAGGATCCAATCTTGGTCCACTTCTTTTCTCAATTTTTATTATTGATTTACCAAATGTGGTAACATCGGATTGTCTATTGTTCGCAGACGACTTCAAATTTTTCAAATTTTGATGAGGTGCACAGTTGGTCAATTGCTAATAAATTATACTTCAACCTAGATAATTGTAATGTTATGACATACAGTGCGCATCGTAATCCAGATAATTATGTGTACTCTATGAACCATCACCAAATTAGTCGTACAACTGATATGAGGGATTTAGGAGTAAATTTCACGACGGATCTCATACTCAGGAATCAGGTGAATATATGTAACGAGGCTATGAAATTGCTAGGAGTCATTAAGCGAAATACTTCAAGATACTATATTTTGCTGTAGTACGCAGTCGTCTTGAATTTAAATGTGTCATTTGGGATCCCAATCAAAAAAAATCAAAAGAAAGCTCTTGAAACTATACAGAATAAATTCCTGAAATACCTTTATTATAAAAAATAAAACATCAATCCAGGGTACGAATCAGTACAACCAATCCGTGAACACTTCAAAATATGTCGACTAGAGCAGAGGAGAATTATTAACATAATTTTGTTCATATATAAACTTCTGAATAATCAACTAGGGTGTGAATACCTTTTATTTGAAATTGGGTTTTTTGTTCCATTGAGTAATTTACGCTCTCGCCCAATGCTATTCAACATAAAAAACAATTGCATCATTATGAATCGCCTTCTTTCTGTGTGCAATATGTACTCCAAAGACCTGTCAGACGGATTTTTCGGTATCAGTTTATCCAAGCTCAAAAATGTTACATAAGGAAAACATATAATTAGGTGTGAACCTGTTTGTTTCCTGTGAAATAAATAAATAAGTAATAAATAAATAAATATAACAATTTTGGAACCCCTCTGATTAATTATTTTCATATTCGTAACATTCTGTAAAATTCGGCGTTACGCGGACGATTTCCAATTATACTCATACCTTGTAATCTACGAAATTTAGATAGCTCTATTGAAAATATCAGCTGGCGTATTATTCCAAATGAAACAGTAGCAATTTGTATAAGATTTCAAAGACAGACAACTCAAATGAGAGAATGTGCTCTCAATCTGAATAATATAATATAAGCAACTCAAACTTACGCACATTCAAAATATATGCTGAACTGCATAGAATATTGGACTTTGATTTTGGTTAAATGCTTAATTGTATTGATGAAAACATGTATTTTATTGGAATGCTGTCATTCAACAAAGGAATATTTCACAAATCAGATGATACCTAGAGGTGTACAACCGTGATTTGATGTTGCGTCTATTTTTCCAAGATTTTCATTCATTCATTCATTTTCATACTTAATAACCCCATTATTATGACTCAGCTGGTGAAAAGGTGTGATCATTAAAACAGGAGGCTAGTTTTTTAGTCGAAAACCACAAAAATTGAAAACATCTGAAACATGTACATAAAATGCATTCACTCAACCAACTACAGAAATATACAGGTAGCACCAATTATTTTCAGTTAAATAGGCGCATTGTTTTTTTTACCATCTGCGAAGCCATAAAATGTGATATATTTTCTTGAAAGTGTTCCCATTCCGCAATCACGAAGTACGTGAGAACTGATTCCCAAATTATCTCCAGCATCAACATTAGCCACTTAATGGGTATCCAAATTTCTGAAGGTGAGTAGTACATTCCCAACTTGAACCATGTCGGATACAGGAAAAAGAACTCTGGAATTAAAACAATTTTATAAGTTAGTATAGGAACGTGATTGATAGAGAGTGAGTTTCTGATTAATCAAATAAGTATTGATTTTATAATCATTTATTCCTCCTTTGTTCTGAACTGCGTTCAAATTGATGAAGCTAAAAATTTGCTGAAAGAATGTTTCGAAAAAACGATACAGTAACCAGATATATAATTATTTAAGCGATAGCGTATTATTACCTACCAAGAACAAAAATCCATCTATCAACTCGGAGTGGAGTTTTTTTGAAAATATCAGACAAAGTCAGATGCTTCAGGACAGAGACAGAATTGACCAGTTAAGAACCCCTCATTCTCCCCATAAATTAGGCAGATATTCGACAGAAAACAACTACTTCCCTGGCTATTACCACGACATACGTTGAATTAAATCTGACAGATATCTGTGCAACGTTCTCCCTAGAATCCGGGAGACAGCTGCAAATACTTTCTGTATAAAATAGCAGAAACTCAACATGATCAAGTATCTGACCACCTATAGACCAGTTTCCAGGTATTGCCTCTCTTCAGTGCAAGGTAGGTCCGACAACATTTACAGTCGTCGAAGTCCTTGGTCTTGCCACGCATTTCACTGATACTTGAAGTGAAAATTAAGAATAAGAGGTTTTTCACTGATTTCAATTCTGTCTCTCTTCTGAAGCAATCAGACTTTGTCTGATATTTTCAAAAAAAACTCTACCCGAGTTGCTTTGGAGTGCTTTAACAGGTTTTCTAGAGATGGCGCTGCAACTGTCTGCTTACGATACGCCGCATCCACCTCAGAAAATCATTTCAAGTACCAGTGAAATGAGTTGCATGACCAAAGATATCGATGCCTTGCATTGAAGAGAGGCAATACCTCGAAACTAGTCTGTAAGTGTTCTAGTCCTTGATCATGTCGGACAGGATTCTTCTATTCGATACAGAAAGTATTTACAGCTGTCTCCCGGATCTAGGGAGAACGTTCCACAGATGTCTGTTAGATTTAATTCAACGTCTGTCGTGGTATTGCCAGGGAAGTCGCTGTTTCCTGTCGAATATCTGCCTAACTTAGAAAAAGGTGTTTTTCACTAATCTTTATCATTTATATGAAAAAATAAATAACAGTAGTTCACTGGAGGAACCCATAAAAGATTTGAAAGAGATTTTACAGGACTTGAAAAGCACTAATAGAGTCCTGTAGGATAAAGAGGTAATCGTTTAGCTGCTAGTTGCGATCTTTGAATCTTAGCGAGCTAACACAATATAGTATAACCAACAAAAGTACACATAAAATCAATAAGACTAGAAATGCTGTTAATACTTCTGTAAAAATTGTTTTTTTTTGTTTTAAAATTGTTTTTTCCGTTAACCAGCTGTCATCCACCTACGAAGCAGCCATCAGAAATCGAAACTTGTGCGAGCTAAGGATTAACCAGGTCTTGCGTTTTAACGTGCGATTCCTAGAACGAAACCAGTGACCATGCTGGGAATCGAACCCACGTCCCTCTGATTGATAGACTGGCGCTCTACCATCATGACCAATGTGGCCCATGATATCTCAATAGACGAACCAGCCTTGAAAAATGGCCAGTCTTCGTATCAACTCGATACCCTTCATATGTAAATTTTCAGTTTATGTTTTGTTTGTGTGAATTGTGGTAACTTGTCACAAGGCATATGATTTCAACTTTAATCAAAATATAATAATTACTTCAATGGAATTTAAATGCTGAATGACCCCAATTTAATTTGATACTTATGTATATTTTATTTTTTGATTAAATATAAATAAGTGATATTGAATTCTGTTTTTCATTTATAAAAGTCCATATACTGGCTCTTATAGCCTTCTTAAGTTGAAAATGGAACAAGTGTTAACTTTGCGAATCTAGTAAATTTTGCAACGAGTTCCAAATTATGAGAAAAGTGACAGCTTAGCATCCAAGGTAACGATAAAGGAATCAAGGTCAGATAGAAATCTTGAATTGTGATGTACAATTCTAATTTTTTGACAATAGAGCCCAACTTCTTCATATATTTAATAACATTAATGAATCCTCACAGTCGTATCAAATATGACAAAACGTTATTCAAATAAAAAGTAGCTTTTGTTATAATTGCCAGAATTGTGATGATGCAAAATGAACTTTTGTAAGACGAAACTGTCCAACATTCTGGCGCAAATATAGTAAACGAAGATATCGTCTTGGATACTGGAAAATTCCACGAACAGGTATCGACTGTTACGAAAAGATGACAGAAGCACAGAACATGGAATCCACAGAAGCAGTGGATGTAACACAAAAACTCTTCCTTTTGAGTGCAATAAGTGTCCAGAACACTTCGGAAAAAGAGAAAAACGCACATATGTCGAATCAAACAATAAAAAGAATTACATTTGTAGGTGAAGTCCAGAGCGTCAATGTTAATAATTGGTTGGTGATACTGAAGATGTGGGAACTGCTAACCTTTCTGTCATATTTTTTGTTATCTAAATTTGTTTGAATATTTGACAGTTTTTGATGGCTGAAATATAAGTAAACTAGTTCATAATCACTTCTAAGAGGAATGTGGAAACCTGAATTTGACTTTGAAATTAAAGATTTTGAAATTAAAGATCTTGAAATTGTACAAAAAAAGTTGTTAAAATTGTTATTTCGGACAACTAGCTACACCCCTACTAGAACTCTCAGAAGTCTTCGGATTACTTTTGTAAGCTTAGGAAGACCACGCTGGGATTCGAATCATAAACCTACGGGTGATTGGATTAGGAAGCGTATAGAACATTTCTAAGTAGTGCAACCCTTGGGAGTCAATAGAATTTATTAAAATGCAACTAGATGCAAACCGCTTTCCTGGAATATCAAACTCGTGAGCAATTCTTTTCCGTCATACGAGAATCATTTGGCATATCGTATGGAGTTATGCAATGTATCGTTAACAGAATTAGTAGGCGACAAGTATGGTAGATAATATCTGGTAGAGAGAGAATTCTAATATACCTATAAGGATTTTAGAAAATTCTGAGAATGAGTTAAAAATTTGAAGCCTGAATAAAACTGTTATTTGGAAGGTTTGGGTACATGAATGTTGTTTTTGAAATTAGTTCAGAACGACAAGTTTTTGCCAAGTCCTCCTAAATATTGTTATTTTCATTCTCGTCAAGGTACGATAGATCATGGCAAGTAATCGAAATAAAATCGATTGCTACAATGTCCTCATGGTTAATTCAATATAATTTGAAGCATTGGCAGAAAATCAATAGTTTCCATCTCCAACAAACCTCTAGAAAAGCACATTCAGGATCAACAAACTCATCACCTATGTTCTGTTCATGGTGAGATCATCTGTATACAGTGCGGCTTTCAATATCCCCCCTGTTAACTTTTCAATAGTTTGAAGTACAAACATAAAAAAAACGTTTACGAAACTACTTTTTGGAATAAAACACATTGTGATTACTCGATAGATGGCGCGGGGGCACATCAACTAAAATTTCAAAAGTTATCGTGGTCATGTAAGAAAAGGAATTCAGATCCGCAGATCCGCACTTCTTCTGACATTTCAAATGAATATTGTGGAAAAACGTAAGAAAGAAAATCAAAAAAATTTAGATGGTTGTAAAGAGAATAGATTCATCTTTTCAAAGATGTGACACATGCTCCCTCATGACATTTGAAATTATTAAGTTGATGTGCCCCCCCGCGCCATCTGTCGAGCAACCACAGTGTGTTTTATATCAAAAAGTAGTATCGGTGAAACCCTCCAAACAGTTATTTTAAGTTTGTACGTCGAACGGTTCAAAAGTTAACAGCCGCCCTGTATAAATTAACTCCATTTGTTACAATGAAATGCTTTAATAAACTGGACTTGGTTTATTATCAGATGCTTTTCACTCTAAAACGCCTCATAATAGTGAGTGTCCTTTAGGCTTGAAATTCAAACTTGGTTTTACCTGATTCCTCTCTGGCTTCTTGGCCTCTAGATTCACTCACTGACTCTACTGTCTCTAAGGATGAAGTCCCCGAAACCGGATCATTGTCGGTTGCTTGGGGAGCAAAAAAAAAATAAGATACGAAAGGCAAAATGCTGTCATCACCCCGAATGTGTGCTGGCTAGGGGATACCAGGTATATGAGTGCTTGAGGCTTACTGTTTTTTTATCTGGAGCTGCTTTTCCGAAACGATAGAAAGTTCGTGCTTCTTGCGCGAGGGAGAAGTCTTGAAGTAATCTTGATATCAATTAATCTGGTTAGGTGAAAAGTTAAATCAAACACATCGATTAAAAAGACAATATATAATAGTTAATTCAATAAATGAAATATTTTGGAAAGAGTAAATAAAAACAAAACAAGAGAAATTATGTAAAAAAAAATAAGCTGTGTGGGAGGTGCCTCCTACTAGCTAGATGAGCCTAGCGGAGAAAATCCTACTACATACTCAATCTTGAGCGGTGTTCCGGGAAAGTCTGGCTTTGTGACATTTCCGTTATTATTCTTATTATTATTTATAAATTTTAGCCTTCGAAATCAGAGTCCCAGTGGTTATATACAACAATTTTTCATATTATAGTTCTTACTCATCTTTGAATTATTAATAGCAGCTAGTCCTAGTTAATCGTCTGGGAAAACACATTTTTTATATCGATTCCACGTCCCGTTTATTATTATTATTTATCACAAGTCAAAGTTAGGTGCCCGAGGCCCGCACCGTCGCCTAAAAAACTTTGAAATTCATCTTCGATATTCAACACTAACTGACTCTCCAAAAAACCCTTCCAGTCCTCGAGAGATTTTTCTATCCCCATCGGCCGAATAGCAGAAGCCTTCCTACTCACAGATTTGAAGCCTGTCTCATTCGTCAATTCCGTAGTTTATTGTTTTCTGGTACTAACAATAAAATTCGTACCGCCCATTCCGAAATGGCTTTGTCGTAATTTTTGTTATATTCACACTATTTTTGTCGAGTTTACAAAAAACGTGTCTCAGAGCAAAATATTCCTCGCGTCAAAATCTATATCAACTACAGACATGCTTATTTGACGGTTTTCAAATCTGTCTGGAACTAAATATTGAATTCAACAAGTGTTTCCGTTCTTGAGTTAGATTAACTTTTCTTTGCATGAAAGGAACCATGAATTAAAATATTGACTATCACTTGGCCGAATATATCACAATGAGTCGAGAAAGATTGATTATTTTCACAACCGAGAATTTGTTCGATAATTATACAAAGTATATTTCGAGGTGGGCTGTTATACAGTATGATATTTTAAAAACGTTTTATCATTAGCATTTGTTACAATGCCTAGTTCTCATTTCTCTTAGGAAAATCGTAAATTTTCTTCATTTACATAATTCTAGTAACTTTATTGTCCCAAAATCTTGTGTTTTCATTACATTTAACTTTTCTTCTACTTTGATATCATATTCTTCTCTTTTATTACTGTTGGATTTTTATGGAACTGTTTCATGTTCCAGAATGTTATTGATCTTTATTGCTATTAATTCCTCTTCGACATATTTCAAAACTGATTACTAATTTACAACTCCCCTTCTTATTCATCAACTATTTCTTAAAGGAAATTATCAAGTAATGATAATACAGTTTTATGCATTTTTCAGACGTTGAGAGCAATTTTACATTTCAAATGAATCTCCGCCCCTAATAATTTTCTCCTAAACTATTACAATCAAAAATTGCAGTTGTGAATGAGAATAATCTATCTAAAAATGAATAATATCAAGCATAAAGATGGATTGGACTGCGATAAATTATCATACATTCCTCGAACACGAAATAAAAAACACTCACCTCCTTCATCAACATCTCTCATTTTGATTATGTTTCAATGTATCTAGTCAATACGGCAAATGATAGAAAAGTAACAGTCAGAATAAGGGAAACTTGTCCTTAACATCAACAACTCATGTGGGAAGCTAATGATCTTAACCATTATCATGAGTTCTCTTTTAATGGTGGTGTCATCAACATGAAACGTTTTAATGTTCCGAAGAATAGGTTAATGAAAAACGAACCATAACTATCAGTCGTTGAAAATTATTATATGAAAAGTGTGATATTTATGTTCCAAGTATTTTTCCGAAGCACTCATCAATAATCCAGTTCGATTGAATTTTACTTACTTACATCGTCATCGATATCATGGATACGAAATAAGCCGAAAAATGTTTGGCAAAACAAAGTTTGATTATAATAATAATAATAATACTCCCTCATAAACACTCGTTGGGTGTACCCAAAGGCAAAGCCTGTGCGGGTAGAGGACGGCTATTATTATTATTTGCCGTGGCGCTTCCGGGTGACTTACTGATGTTTTAGGTGATGTATTCACTTTTCAGCTGTAGGAAAACCCGGAAAACCTACAGCACCACCTCGGGTGGTCGGTGTACACTCCAAGCTAGCACAAGAACAGATTGGCATCTAGACAACTCACAATACACTTGCTTTTCAACAAGGCATGCGGCCGCCTATCGATCCGATATAAAGTAGTTGAGAAAAATTCTCGTACCTACATCGGATTCGAACCGACTATCGCTATGCTGGAGTTTCGAACGGCCTGTGCATTAGACCGCTGATCCACCGACCACACATTAAAATGCAATTTGACGAGGATAGTAGTCCGATAAAAATAACTACGTTTGAAATAGTTATTATCTTAACAAGTACGGAAAGAGTAACTTTCCCGCATGCGACGAAGTTCGGGTAAGTAGTCGTGTGCGGGAGAGTAAATTTCCGTGGGAATTAGGATCAATATTTTTCCTACAATCCAATAAAAATAAAATATGCAGCACTCTTGGACAAACTTTCGCGTGCGGAAAAAATTTTACCTGCAGTAGTGCGGGAATAGCTCACTTGAAGTGACTTATGCGTGCGGGAAAATTTTTCCCGCCCTAGTGGTACCTCTCAAACTAAATTCCATGCGGGTATAGGCTGAATCACGCAGGCTTGTAGGAAAAATAAATTAAAAAATGAATGGAAAATATCCATGCAGAAGAAATAATTTATAATATTTTCAATGAAATTTGTGGAACTTGATATTAATATTTCGTAAGAGTATTTTAATACACATGATGGGTTATTAGCTATTTTATACCTGCATCATTCAATATGGCAAAAATAAATACTCAATTTTCAACATCCAAATCCATGAAGGATGTGAGACGGCTCATTGGACTCGCCTCTTGGTATCGTAGATCCGTGCCGAACTTTTCGTCTCTCACATCCTCTCTCAGCAACCTACTGAGGAAAGATTAGGAGTTTGAGTGGAGCTCAGCCTGCGAGAAAGCCTTCAAGGATCTTAAAAATCACCTTGTGTCTGCTCCTATCTAAACCTGTCCAATCTTCGAACCTACCTTACACGTACCGACGCATTCCTCTGACTTTGGTATCGGGGTCCATGATCAAAATGGAGAGAAAATGTAGCACATTCAAAAAATAGTATTTGGTCGTTCGTTCTGTAGGAATTTCCCTAAGACAACTGGTACACTGAGATGTGTTTGAAGATCAAAAGGCGTCCAGAGAATTATCCACAGTGGAGACTAGAGAAATAGTGAACTTTCCTTTCAACCATTCGAACTGGCATAGAATGAAGGCTTTCACGGCCGGAAGTATAATCGAGGAGTACGGTTTCCGGGCTTTGGGGTCGTAGTCGTTTCACCTTTATCTAGGAGATTGCTGTGGACGTTTCGCTCACAACTGCGGTGAGCATTGTCAGCGTGGATTTTGTCTTTTCGAAGAGCGACGTAATACTACTGATACAGCGGTTGAAGGGTCCTCGCAATTAATAGTCTCAGCCTCGCTAATTACCTGGGTCACCTGACCGAATGTTATGTTGCCATGATTACCCTGTCCTACCTGCTCGATTCTGGTGGGTTGAAGTAGTTTTATGACGGTGGTGTTATTTGTTGGTTTTATCCATAGATCGGATCAACCATGAAAAGTACTTGCATGTATAAGATGCGGGTAAACATCTTATAACATGCGTTCTGTAGTTCTTGGGATCAGACAAATCTCCGTTCTTGGAGATGAGCACGGTTCACTTCTCGACAAACCAATCCGGAATCTACTACTTCCCATCTGGCCATGAGTTGAAAGCTCTTCCTGTATGGGTACATGAACATTTTTACCACCAATAGATATTTGTGCACTAAGGCGAGAGTATCTACGTTGAGTGATTGCGGAAATTCGTAAATGTTCTTCCAGTAGATTCCCACCTGATCAGCCGCTGGCGGGTTATCTACAACACGTGGAGACTCTTGGAATAGACGAGAAGGTTTATCGCGAAACTTCATGTTTTCCGCGATGCTTTTCGCCCGCCTCACTTGTGACTTTTTTTGCAGCCACCAGCATTCGTATCCTATCAATCCAGTTATCTCGCAAACTTGATCTTAGCTTCTATCTTGTGAATCCGTCGCTCATACCACTCATTCATAGGATTGGTTTCCCTTTTCTCCGCTTGAGACAGGGTCTGAGCGACGTCATACCATGGCAGAGTTGATCCGCCAGATATCAGCCTCATACGGAGGTACATCGTGAAGTTCCGTATCCACCCATGCCAGTTGTTGTGGATTCCGGGGCTTGGTTTGATGAAGCGCCCTGCAGATTCTGATGCTTTCTGTTAGTGGTATTATGCAGTCGTCCTCTACATCCAGAACATTACGTGTCATATCTGCCACTTCCTTAACCGGCTGAGGAGGAGTCTCGAGTTGCGTTTCCCTTCTTCTTTTTCCTATTATTATTGTTAGAAAACTGTGTGCCGTTACATTGATTTTCGATACATTCCTGTGAACTACAATTAATTTTTGTTTTCATGAAATACCCCGTATAAAGTGTCCGGAACACTCTCTCATTCAATGGGATGTAATAAGTCTCCAAGAAATTAAATAAATCAAATTCTGAACTCTTGACATATTATTCCCGGAACGGCAAACTCCATCAAGAAAGTTTTTCCATAGAAATTGTCCTGATAAGCTTTCAAAGTTGATGCGATAGAGTTTCATGAATTTTGAACAAAAACAATAAAGAAACATTTCTCCCGATTCAAATAGTAAATCAGTAACAAAAACAATTATAAACTGCAACGAAGAATCAAAGTTATTTCAGCAATTTCTTGTTAGAAACCGGGAGAAAATAAATTTGTCATTGTCCTATTCATTTCTTATTTGTCATTCGATTTGAAAGGATTTTTGGGCGGGTCCCAAGTTTCACGCGTTCTCTGGAAACTTCATAGTGTTATGGACGGAGTTGTCATTCTGACTATGACTGAACTGTTTGGTAAGTTTCAGAAGAAATAGTCGTCTCACGGAAAAATAGAACAGGGTAATTGTTATATTATTATAGATACTATTTTCTGAGCTCTACAAAATGAAAATAATGGCACGTACACAGGGTATTCAGTGTTTTCTGGGCGGGACTCAACTTTGTATATTTGAATGGCAACTTGTATTTTTTATCAGTTTTTCGGTTTCAACATGAGATATAAATAGTTATTCAATCAATTAGTGTATTAATGAAGGCGAATAATAATCGAGATGATAATGTTCGAACTCAATAATCGCATTTCAATATACGAGTTGATTACAATATTTTTCCGTCGATCTCACTCTTGTTGAAATGAAAAAATTCTTGATCAGAAGATATTTGATCAATGAAATGAACAGTAGTTACAAACTCTTCCTTTTATTATTAATATTATCAAAATATTATCAGAACGTTTATTTGTAATGGTTAGAATCAGAGGAACTGAAAGAATGTACAAAAAGAGTGCATCTTTGCATTGGCATTTTACGACTGCGCTACAAAATCGTACATTAATAGGTGTCAGGAATAATCGATGTTGAAAAATCATGCATTAATGATAAATCAGTCATTAATAGGGGTCATACATGGTTGATTTCGTTTGCATTGAAGATCAATAAACAGATGTTTTGATACAAGGTCGACGGAAAAATTACTTCAGTGAATCTTTTTTTCGAAAGTATTGATTACATTTTTAGCATATATTTTTTTCCACTAATATTATTTGTAATCATACAGTTGTGCAAAGTCCCATTAAAATTAATGTTTGGTCAAATATTTTAGGTTGGTGACTAACTCAAATGATATATCTAAAATCGATCTGTCATATACAAGGAGCGAAAAACTGCTTGCCACGGATTTTAAATAAAAATATGCAAACTATTCCTTATTTCAAATGGAACACCCTGTATATAATCGATCCATAAGCAGCTCCAACAAAGGCTATATAAATTTCATTGAATATTCTACATCCATCCGAGGTAGTGCTGTAGGTTTTCCGGGTTTTCCTACAGCTGAAAAGTGGATACGCCACCAAAAATTAGTAAGTCGCCCCGGAGCGCCACATAAAATTATAAAAATAACAGCCGTCCTCCGACCGCACAGGCTATGCCTTTGGGTATACTCAACGAGTGTTTATGAGGAAGTATTATTATTATTATTATTATTATACTCCCTTATAAACACTCGTAGAGTGTACCCAAAGGCATAGCCTGTGCAGATAGAGGACGGCTATTATTATTATTTGCCGTGGCTATTATTATTATTATAGTTCCATGAAATCGACAACTATTGTGTAACAATATTTTAAACCCGAAAGAAATAAGTTTCGAATATTTTCAATGTCCACAGTTGTGTTTATATTCAGCATGGCCCTCAATATGGAATATTACACCCATTGAGTTGGGGATTTGAATTATTGAGATAATTCATTGCATTATGCAAGTAATTCAGTTTCTGAATTTAATGTAGTACCCTTTTTCCTTTGCCAATCCGTGAAGAATTTGTAGACTTTCACAAATTTTTCTTTTGATATTTCTGTAATTAAATTGAAAGAGTCAATTCTACATCATTTCCGCTGTTCATCATTTGATTTAAGTTCTAGAATCTAACTGAACAGAGCCTTGAATCTGTGAAATTCTCCAAGGAAAGGGCTGAGGTAATCGAAGAAGTGGCAATCTGTCTTCAGGATACGATATTCTCCTCATTCCAGAAAAGCTGCTCTCTTACCAAAAAGAGACAGAACAGCACGGTCCAATTCTGGACCAAAGTGCTAAAAACCTTTGAAAAGAAGGACTATCTCTATTCAATAAGGCCTACAGAAAAAAGCAGTTGAGCGTAAACATTCAAGCCATCTTTCTGTACAATGAAGCCATACAAAATGAGAAAAGGAAGGCGTGGAAAAATTCCTGCCAAGGAATAGATAGCACGGATGAATGCTCACTACTGAACGAAATCTTGTCGAAAGATCCGGTGAACCCTGTTGGGGCGCTAATGCCAGCCGACGGATCATTCACCAAATCAGGAAAAGAATCTTCAGAGATACTCTGATACCAACTCTCCTGACCCAGTCGTATCCCAGAGTGTACAAACAATCGAGGTCATGCCCACAAGGAAACCCTTTGACATAGAGAAAAAAGTCATCACCTACAGGAAGGAAGAATGAGCTGTAGAAACCTTTAATCCGTTCAAATCAACAGGGCCAGATGAAATCCAACCTGTACTATTACAGCGAGGAGCAGATCTACTGAGTCCATACCTTTTTTTTTTTGTGGAAGTAAAACTCTTGTTCTTCGTACGCTTCCGTTGTCTATCGCGTTACAGGTATGTCGGACTCGAGACGGATCTCGCCTACCGACCAAAACACATCCTTTTATTCCTCACCTGTACCTGGAAACTGCCTTTGGCAAGGCAAAACATCGGGCAGCAGGCGGAATATTTGGTGCTCGGTAGCGAGGCGGTTAGATGCCGGTCTTCTAATCTTCCGCTCGCATTTGGCCAGGTTAGAGTCTTGGAAAGCGAGAATTTTTTTTTCAATTTCATGGGATTGTCTAGATGCCAATCCCGACGTCTGGTGCTTGCTTGTAGTTCGCGCTGACCACCCAGGGTGGTGCTGTAGGTTTTCCGGGTTTTCCTGCAGCTGAAAAGTGAATACGCTACCAAAAATAAGTCGCCCCGAAGTGCCACGGCAAATAATAATAATAGCCGTCCTCTACCCGCACAGGCTATGCCTTTGGGAAAACTCTATGAGTGTTTATGAGGGAGTATTATTATTTTTTCCATACGGAATATACCAGTCAGGTACCGGAGGGCGCGCTGGTGTGTCATTTACCCCAGAAAACACTCCCCACGTACGTGGGGTGAGTGATTACTGGGTCCGAGAATCATGTACCCTGAGTAAACGGAGTGAACCAAGAATAACGGCCTTCTGCATTCTTTCGGCTAGATTTTCTGCCGCATTACGGCATTATTATTGTTATATTCCTTGAATGGCTCTCTCTTCCTGTTCGTTGGCCGTCATCAGTTTCTTTACATGTTTCCTTAGCCTATCTTCTTTATGCATTGCACCATTAGTTTGATGAGATTTCCTACCGTCAGTGTGGTGCATATCTTCTGTTCGGCCTCCAGTTTGTATACTAACCATCTGTTGCATATAAACAATGTGTGTTCCGGCGGGTCCTGTCCACCGCAGTATGTGTATTGGTCATCCAGTGTTTTGCCGATTTTGTGTGTATATGACCTGAAAGAGCCATGACCTGTTGATACTTGTGTCAGCCAGTAATGAATTTCACGAAAGGCGCACCCAGCCCATAGGTTGATGTTGGGGATTAGTGCTTTTGTCCATGCGAATGTGTTCCTTTCTGCATCCCATCGCTGCTGCCATTTCTCGATTATGCTTTCTCTTATTCTTTTCTTCTCTTGGGCTCTCCCTGCAGCCTCTGTTCTATGCAGTATGGTTCTCTCTTTCACTATGAGATCTATAGGGGGTGTACCTGTAATCACCTTCAGGGATCTGGTTGCAGCGATTTTATAAGCCATGGCCAATCTCAACATGCACTTCCTCTGTACTTTTATCAACATGTCATGGTACTTTTTCATTTCGAGTGCAGTTTTCCACGTGAGAGCGGAGTAAAGTATAGTGGAGTAGATAGCTGCATTTTTCACCTCTCTTTTTCTTGAAGAGGGCATAATTTTTGCAAGTGCCTCTGCTTTCATTTTCGCTTTTTCTTTTATATAATTGATGTGCTCGCCGAAGTTCAGGTGGGTGTCTAATGTCATCCCCAGTTATTTAAATGTTTCTCCTGTCACGATGTCTGTGTTTAGTAATTTGAACCTGATATCCCTACTTTTCCTTGGTCCGTTTAGGATTATTGCTTCCGTTTTCTGCAGGGCTAGTTCCAGGTTATTTCGTGCCATCCATCTGGCCACTCTGCACAGAATTATAATTCATCTGTGTGTGAGGTCTCCTGCATCATCTGCCCTGCTCACGACACTTGGGTCGTCGGCGTATGGAATGAGTTCAACCCCGTCTGGTCGGAGGATATGAACGACGTCCTCATATAGCACGTTCCCCAGCAGTGGTCCAAGTACGGAGCCCTGGGGAACACCTAGTTTTTGTGGATGGCTAAGATTATTTGCGATGATGATTTTTCTGTTGCTGAAATAGTCTTCTATCAGGTTAATCAGATATTTTGGCACCTCTCTTTTATTGAATTGTTTGATGACGATATTCCAGTCTGCGGTGTTGAATGCGTTTTAAACGTCCACCGTAATCATCGCCACCCACTTTTCTCTTGAGTTCCTAACCGTGTCAACTATCTTACCAACAGCCATCACCGTTGATCTACCTTTTCTGAAACCGTATTAGTTTTTAGCTAAATTTCCTCTCTCTTCGACTGCTTGCGATATTCTTTCAACCATGATGCTTTCGTACAGTTTCCCCATTACATTTAGTAGACACATCGGTCCGAATACCGCGGCGCCTTCCAGTTCTTTTCCTTTCCATAGTAGCACTAGTTTTGCCTCTTTCCACTGCTGAGGAAATTTCTGACAGATGAGCATGCTATTTAACAGTTGCAGGAGGACATCTCCGCGTACGGTTACGAGAATCTCCACTGCTTCTACCGACATTTCAGGTCAGGTCCTGGCGTTTTCCTATTCTTCATTTTCTTCAATGCATTGCCGATTTCCTCCGCGGTGAACGGTAGTAGAAATATCTCTAGTATTTCATTTTCTGGCGTCTTTGTTTGGTTTCTACTTTCCGGGTAAAGTACCTTGGCGTATTCCGCTTTACTTTCGGAGGTGAGTTTATGGGAAGGAGTTAGTTTTCCCAAGTGTCTCATAGCTATCTTATACGACTATCCCCATATATCGCTGTCAAGTTCTGTGTACAAGTTTTTTCTTGGCTTCTTTTAACGCTGTTGTGACGGCTTCCATCTCAGCTCGTGCGACATTTCTGATTCTGTGCATGCGGGTCAGCGCTCGCCTGCGTGAGTTGCATTTTATCCTTGATTCTTCCATTTCTGCTGTCCACCAGTATGGCCTTTGCCTATCTCCACTCTGACCTGACACTTTTTTACTGTGTTCCTCATTACCTTGGTGATTTGTGACAGTGTTTCATGCTGGGGAAGTAAATCCTCCTTGATTTTTTCCTGAAATTGTAGCAGCCCATTCCTCGATGTATTCGCCACGGGGATCCGTTTGCGTTGAGCACCACAATCCGGACTTGGCGTTATAGTCGCCTATAATAACTGTTTACTGAATCCATAACCAGTTAGGCTGTTCAGGGCGAGCCTAGCTCACATGTACGCACCCAATACCTGTGGTGAAAGATGTCCAAGGTGATTTTCATACCGAAGCCGGGGAAACCATCTTATGTCCAGGCCAAGGTATTCAGACCAATTTTCCTCTCATCGTTCATGCCCAGAATGATAGAAAAACTAGTTGATAAAAAAATCCTAGATGATGATACAGATTATCCAATCTTCACGGAGTACCAACACGCCTATCAACCTGGAAAAATCTGTCAGACTGCGCTCCACAGTCTTGTCTGCAGAAATGAAGAGTCACTCTATCATAAAGAGATTGAACTCACATCGTTTCTTGACGTAGAAGGGGCGTTTGATAACACATCATATACATCCACCAGTACAGCCCTTAGGGAAAGAAATCTTGCTCCAATCCTGAACAAGTGGATATCTGCCATGCTGAACTGTAGGGTAATACATTCTTCCCTATTCGGGTATACGATGGATGTCAAAGCTATGAGAGTCTATCCTCAGGGGAACTTCTATCACTAATTTTGTGGAACCTCGTGGTAGACAGCCTCAATCGGGGAGAAGTTTATCCCCAGGGCCACTCTGACGATATCGTCATAATGGTGAAGAGTAAGTGTGGATCTGTTGCAATCAGCACTCACAGACATACAAACTTGGTGCATGAGAGATAATCTCGATTTCAACGCCCAAAAAAACACGATTGTCGTTTTCACCAGAAAAAGAAACTTTGAGGGCTTTTCGAATCTTTGGTGGAAGCATACAGATATCAGGAGAGTTGACATACTTGGGGCTGAAGTTAGCCTCGAAGCTCACCTGGAACAAACACTTGAAAAAACGGCTGACAAAGACAAGGACATTAATAATGTAATAGTAATGAAAAATATTGGAACCACGAACCAAACAATCGCTTTGGATATACACAGCAAGAGTGAGGCTCTCGATGTGTATGAAGGCCTGCTGCTATGGTGGCCAAAGACAGAATAAGTTAACCAGAGGAAGGCTGGCAAGTTTGCAAATATTGGTCCTACAAGGAGTCACTGGTCGATGAATAGCCTGGAGGTGATCCTGAACCTTCCTTCTCTGCATCTGCAGACCAAGTGCATAGGCCAATGAAGGGACCATTTGTTGTGACTGAAGGTTTATGTCTTGATTGAATATAAGGTGA
Organism: Chrysolina americana; assembly: GCA_958502065.1. Taxonomy (NCBI): domain Eukaryota; kingdom Metazoa; phylum Arthropoda; class Insecta; order Coleoptera; family Chrysomelidae; genus Chrysolina; species Chrysolina americana. The sequence goes on along the minus strand of OY293421.1, from coordinate 38,135,772 downwards.
TATAATCATAAGGATTTTATACCATTCCAACATAATGGAGGTAATAACAATCGACGCATCTGAAATGCTGTCGGAAAAAATGATCCCAACCTACACCTTCGATGAAACATCCACCACCATCATTCAAGGGGAAGTTACATCGAAGGCCCTGCCAGCGCTGTCAATGGGGCAAGTTTCGTACGCAGATGGGTTTAATAGAAGCAACGGGATAGGGGCTGGTATATACGGACAGAGACCGATGCAAGACATCAGTCTAAGTCTCGGTACTCAAGCCTCCGTATTCCAAGCTGAAGTTGCAGCTATTTCTATCTACACAAGAGATATTCTAAGGATTGGTCCTGGAAACCAACCCATAGTTATTCTCTCCGACAGTCAGGCGACAATAAAGTCTCTAAAATCATGCAGATTCAGATTTAGACTCACAAAAACCTCAACGAGCACAGAACAGGGTGAAACTTATCTAGGTACCAGGTCACAAGGGCATCCAGGGGAATTAGAACGCAGATGACCTAGCAAGTACGGGGGCAGCAACAACTCTCATTGGACCAGAACCCGCATGTGGAATCCCATTTGGGAACATTAGCAGGACGCGAAGAAATGGGTCAAGAACCATCATCGATCTTCCTGGGAAGACGCCACAGTCAATAGTAACGGGAAAATTATGGTGATGGGGCCATCTGACCGGCTATCAAGGCATCTTCATGAACTGAGCCGGAACTGTCTTTGGATAGAATCAGAATCAATTTATTCATCACAAAAATGTACAAATAAATTTAGTCAGTAAGGACTAAAGATAAATGCATTCATAGGACTAGTCAAAAATGTAAAATATACATACATACATACAAAACAGTACATGCAATGGGGGTTTCCAGTCGTTTTCAGAAAAAATATATTTCGATATAGTGCATTCATTAGTACCTTGTGTTCAGTTTTTGAATTTTTTCTCCATCAATTTTATCGAGATAAAAATTATCGAAAACTCCAAAATTAACCACGGAATTCAAACGACCAGAAGAGGCGGGAACGTGACGTACTTACGCGAGAGATTTTTATTGGTTATACTCGTGATGTTCCTTGCAGATAAAATAAGTAATGTGCCTGACAGCGTTACCATATCGCAAAAAAACATGATTTACCAGAATATACTATTTCACTTTCTTAAATCTTTGGTATATATGTACCTACCTACCTGTCCCTTGTCCGAAGTCTTGAAATATTAGCTTGGTAATTTTGGATCATTTATTTTTAATTCGTCTTCATGGAAAATATGATTGTCATTTGTACTCCAAGAAGATATTTATGTACCTGCCTACAGATTAAAAACCTCAATTGGATTCAGGGTTCACGGAACACTCTGTGGTTCAGGTAAGCAGATATTATAATGATACAATATACATACCTAAGTAAGTGAGAAATCCCATTCGGATATTAATAATCCCTTGTAGACTTGAATCTAATTGCAGTGACTATTACTGAACCAGTATTTATAGTTTAAGAAGCATAATAATTACTTACATTTTCAGTGAATAGTGCAAATACTTCACAACTTTGCATACTTCAACCTGTCGGTAGCATAACCTATACGTTGTAGCTAAGATTTCCAGAAAACCTGGTGTATCTACTTATACCTGTAAAATTTTGGAACAAAATGAGGGATTTTTGCCTACTTGATTTTGTGAGATCACTATAGAGTTACAGATCGTTCAATTTGTCATTACACCTAATTACTTTCTAGATTTAACAAAGACTTGGCAACTGCGGCGTCCCTCAGTCACTCTCGGCTTTGTCCGCGCAATCCCAAACTTCAGCCAATAGTATTACATGAAGACAATGTCGTCACAGCTGAAGAGCGTTTTAATTTATGCATGCTGTAATCACGTATTCCATATTGAATAATAAACCAGTTTTTCAAAATTCAGAGTGAATAAATGGTTAGGACTATGTTATAAACTGCCCTCCATTACGTCAAGTAAAAAAAAGGTGATATTTTACGATACTGGAAACCTCCTAAAATCAATTGAAATAAATTTTAAGAGTTGAGAAACTCGTCTACGCTATAAAATATTTGTTCTTTCAGAAAACGTTTTAGTTTAGTTGTAAAAGACATATCACATTTATATTGTTCATCACAAATGCTTATGAACTTATTATAAAGTTTAACTCCTAACAATTATGAAATTTTCATTCACTGTGTTATTATCTAATTCACAACATTAAAACTGTTTTAAATTTTTTTGCTGGTTGCTGGTGATAGCAATTATATTTTCTAAAATCAAACCTCTTGTATGCCACTAACTTCGGCCAAGTAGAGGATTTATAAATTTCATCTTTATGTGTGAAATAAATTCCAAACATAAAACATTTTTTGTTCTGGGATTCCACGGTGGGTAGTTCCTTAACAGTTATATCAGCATTTTTGAAAGTATCTTGATTCTAGATATATTTTCTGATTTTTTCTGTGATAACATAACGTTTGATTCGGAATAAATGAAGTCAGACTTCTCTGAATATCGAAAACATTTTGGGTTTCATTGTCTCCAAGGTTTTTTTGGGGAACCTTTTTTATGACTCGCAGTAGTAAATCCTTCCTGATCTGTCTTCTCATCTATGGGAACATTTTGTTCAGCATGAATCAGTTCATTCATCATTTCTGTTTGTTTATATCTCAATGACTCTTAATTTGTTTGGAGTTTGGTTTTGTTTCTGTTTATCAGGTGGTCCTGGCAATGCTACACTTTTTGTCTGTCCTGGGTTTTTATTAAGAGCTTCACTAAAAGATATTTTGTGTACAGTTACAGTGGATGAGTTATTGTTTGTTTCTTTGATATTGAGTTGGAAAAATCAACTATTTGTTGTGTTTTTAATTCGTAGTAGAAAATAACGAACTCGTAATTGAATCAACCTCCATAAATGACATCAAGTATCTGAACCTTATTTGTACTGACTATGATAAAATAGTTGATCAATGAATAATTTTGTAGCATTATTTACCAGGACGCCAGAAAGTTTCATCCATTTGATCGTGGTACCAAAAGCGTATTTATTATCACAACTATTATTCATTCCACTGTATGGTGATTGACACCAAAATTGTCTGTATGTGGTACTAATCGTACCTTGGTCAAGAGTTGTACAGAATCATACCTATATAAGTTGACGAAAGTAACTATTAATTGTTAAATTTTAATAAACCGCGTAGTGTCTCCTAGAACATATTTTCGAAGTTGGTTTCATATGAAGAACTGTAACTATATGCTCTCGCCAGTAATAGCACTACTTCGATTAAAAGTATTGTGTACAATGAAATGCATTTGATTATACTGAATGGTCGGATAAACTTGGTCTACCATTATTTTTCATTTTTGGTGCGAACAAAAACTACATCACCAAAATTTTATAATTATTTTATATGTTTGATGCAAAATATAGTCAACCGACATAGCTGATAATTCAAGGAGTGAAAGTGATATTTCAAGTGATATTGTGAATATATAATTTCAGATGGTAAGTTAAAAATTATTGTCCTAAGTAATTCACTCTGATCCAAACTTTTTTATAGAACCCAAAAGGCACGCGAAGATGAAATGTTATATGTCTCAACCATTTCATTTCGTAGAAAGCTATTATTGGTCATTTCGAAGTAGCCTATAGATTCATTCCATAAATCATAAGCATACATATGTGATGAAGAATTTTGCTTAAAAAAGTTCGGATGTCTCAAGTCAATCAAATAACACGTGGTAACACATTCAGGAAGCGAATCAAAAATTGTCATTAGGAAGTGATTGTATTTTCGAAAAGAATCCAAAAATCTGATGTATATGACGGAACAGAAGGAGTTTTCGAGAATGAGAGACCAATCATTTTTGAGTATATATGCCAAGAAGTTATTTACAGACAATTTTGCAAAAATAAATATTCAGTTACCAATTCATATCAGGAATGGAAAGTGTTATTATGAAGAAATTTGAAAAATACAAAGTAGATGCCATGTTTCAGATAGAATTAGAAACACACTTCAAGTTTTTTCCAAACCCCTTCGGCCACATTCTGAGTGAAAGCAAAATATTGGTACTTCTCAGGCAGTCTGAATATTTTATCAAACATGTCCAAGCAATTATCAGACATAACTTGCAATTTACATTCTGTTCCACTGAATGAAAATCAACAATACAATGCGTTGCAATAGAGAATGTTTTGAAATAGGTATGTCTCTGAATCACCAGGATTATTTGAAAAATATCGTACTTCACTGTAGCCAAGGGTCCAGTATTCTGCCGTCCTAAGTAAAAGTACCGTATCTGCTATCTGCTATTTTGCTTAGAATTCTGTAGATCCGACCTTCTAACATTGGAAATTCTTGAACTTTCTTATAAACGACAATATAATTCGTTAATTTTGGCAGCATTGTTTTTATCCCTTTTTCCTCAATTATTTCAGGAATCGATGAACGAGTACTATAAAAACCGAAAAATAACCATATTAATTATTATTTTCACAATTGTTATTGCAATTCTAAATACTAAGTTAAAAACTAACACACCTGCTCAGTAATGAGACTAATAAAAGTATTACAATTTTCTACTGATTCAATATAAAAGGAAATTAAACAACGGTAAATAGTTCATATGAACACTGAGTGAAAATTATCATCCGAGGCCATTTAATGGCACTATTGTCAATATTAAAGAATGCTTCAAGTGCCGTGGTAAAACTGGTTGAGATAAAGTTTACCTTCTGAAAATATCAGATATTGACATTATAGAACGATCATCTTAGTGCCGTGAGTCGTGGTAAATTCCACCATAAACAATGGAATGGTTTTATTGTACTACAATTATCACAGTGCCATGAATCGTGGTGATTTTGACCATCATTCATGATATGGTTTTACTGTACTAAATGTTTAAGGGTACTTTTACTTGCGATATTATCCACCATTTGGTTTGTTTCTTAGATGACATGTCGTGATTGTGTTACCATCATCAATAATTCCTAGTGCCATACGCTCCATTCTGTGTGGTTGATATCATCACGATGCAAGTGAAAATTAACGTTTTTTTCTCTGCGTGTATGTTGGTCCTTTTCAGTAATTGATTATTTTCGATCAATAAATTGATTTTTCATCCTTTTCTTCAAGAATCAGTTTTAGTAAATTCAGTTCCAATAATAACTTATCACACCTCGCATAAGTTTCAAGTCCTTGATTATCAGCTTCAGTATGGCAGTTGCTACAGATGATTCTTATATCACAAATTTTGATACATTCTAATTTATTTCTTGTTGCAAAAGAGAGATGATGAAGGTTTCCATACTTGTCGAACACAATGTTCTCATTAAACTTAGATTGACAGCATTTAAATTGTTCTTTTTTTAAATATCATCATCAACTTTACAGAGCACATTTTTACACAGCTCTTCATATTCCGCTTCACATACTGTATATCTTTGGATACTGTAGTGCAGAAGATGTCATCTCACAGGAAAACCTCGTTAGAAATCTCTAGGAGTTCATCAGAAGATCCGGAGCAGTCACGAGATAAACATGGCAGCGGGGAGCAGAGAAATTATACGCAGAACTACCTGCAATTCAGCCAATGGCCAGCCCCGCCACATAATAATAGTATCAATTAAACAGAACTGTCAGTTATCGTTGCTTGAATTGTGTTATTCTGTAGGGGTCGTGATATGTAAATTGAGAAATGAAAACACAATAACTTCATTGTGTGAGGAAACAAAATTGGGTAATTCTTATTCAAAAACATTGAAGATTGAGCAGTATTGTGCTCAGTCTAAGTGAAAATGAAGTAATATTTTATTGTCAGCATTCGTTCGCCAATTCGTGGATACGGCTATGATCGCTACAGTTTTACGATCTTCGTCTGCCTTCATCGACAAGGCAGAATGAATCGTCGCTTCAGACTTCACTAGTCGTGAATACAGAAACTCCGTCAAGCAAAACCAATGGAAAAGACAACGAATAAATCACCGTCAATGGAGAATAGCAGACATACTTCGGCTGTCATCCATTTATTTTGCTGCTTTGTCTCGTTTTCGAATAATTGAAGTTTATTGACGGTTCAATCAAAGCTAACGAGATTCACTGATTACCAGAAACACAGAACGAAGACATTGTATTTTTCCCCAACAAAGGAAGGATGGTAACCCTAGCGATCTCATTTGAATTTCATAATAACTATGTTTATTCATTGAATAGAGTCTACAAAATATAAAATACAAAATTATAAAGAACAAAGAAATATAACTATAAAGTACAGGATGGTCCATTGAAAACTTGACATGGTTCAGTGTAACAAGATCATAGATATGGAAAAATGCCTGAACAGGACGATTTTAATTAAGAGGGCACATTTTGTTGTTTTACCTGTAGCATCGTTACTTCAATCTTTAAGCAGTAGGGTGAGAAACCCCTAAAAGTTGAATACAGATTAGGGGTCGACATGGATTCTGCTGAAAACGATCTCCTACATTCTGGAGCATTTTTGGTGTGGTAAGGCGACATTTAAGTAGCTTGGAGTCATCTTAGACTCCAAGCTCGGAAAGCCACAGCTGCTTTCTGGACATGCAGAAGGGCATTTGGTAGTACGTAGGGGCTTAGCCCCAAGATTCTATATCGGAATGCCCATAAACAAAAAGGCCAATAATCTGATCAGAGAAAGTGCAAAAAGCTCAACGACTAGAACCTATCCTAGGAGTTTCTAGAGCATGGAGCGTCTCAACCGTGAAGAAAATCCTGGAAGTTAAATGTGTCAATCTACTAATGTTACCTAACACTCTCCGTTCTGGTGGGGATATCAGCACCATCTGTCAGCCATTCAAACGTCATTATCATTTTTGGAGACTTTACGGTTCTTCAAAGAATCTGTCATGTATTTCGTCACTCGAACATCCAACGCTGTAGTGGACTCAATGACAGTGTACAAGACGACCCTGATCTTTCGCATGATATCATCAACGTATTTTTTATTGACAACATCAATGTCCCTATTGGCCGTATAGTTGAGTATGGCTCCAGAGGAATGATAAGACTGCTGTTGCTCGTGCAAATGACCCTCTCAGTCTTGATATTTAAGAGCTTTAAACCTATCTTTGGCGTTGATTTCCCTAGTGTACTCTAAGTGGTCCAAATCACTGATATTTCGTCTAACGCTGTGAGCCTGCTTGTAGATTCGCCACCATTTTTCATTAGCAAACAGTTTCAAAATTCGATCAGTGAGCGTCCATGGCAAAGGTGAGACCTCGAAGTGTCTACCATGGTATGTACGCATGTGCTCTCTGAAACAACATACATTTTTTTGTCTCAGATATCCTTTTTTTATACACCCCGTACATTTCAACTCGTTAAATAACCATTCTTTCAATGAATATTTTTTGATACACCCTGTATACTCCATTCAATACTAATTACGTCAATTATTGCTGTCACGTTTTTTTTATACTAATTTATCTTTTTTTTTTCAATCATCATTATAATTATCTCGCTGTATACCGGGTGGCTACGGAAGTATTGCCTACGGAATATCTCAGTTATTGTATGAAGTAGGTTTGTGAAATTTGGAGCGTCGATATAATGACATAAGAGCTAGAATTTGAGCATATTGACATGTCGAAGTTAACTTCCGGTCTGAACGGAAGTAACATCAACTTTCTTATTTTAAATGGAAACCCTTTTTTTTTCCTTTCGCTTTATTCAGCATTCAATTCCCTTTCTAATGACATATCACAAGTTGGTATCTAACCAGAAACTAGATCAGAAAAAAATGATTATTGAAATTCACCGAGTAGGCCGTGGAAGCAAAATGAGAGCCAAAAATTGAAAAGTTGGCTATGGAAACCATACGTCACTTGATAACAGTTGCTACTACTGTGATATTTTATTTTCATTCATCGGCGATATAAAAAGCCGCCAAAAAAAATATTGGAAAAATTGGGGAAAAAACAATACTCTGTAGGTCCATAACTTTAATAGGAACATACAACTTTTTCTTGCCTGTACTATTCAGCATAACCATTCCTTTCTAATGATATAATAGAAAGCAATTTTTTGAAATGAAATACCAAAAAATCCAATTATTATTCTTCAAATAACAAAACAGATTATCGCCATACGCAAAAATAACATTAAAAATAATGTGGAATGATAAATTATATCCTATAGGTTCTAGGTTAAATAGGAACATAAACGTACTTGGTCTGTGCCATCGTCCATAGATATTCTAATATCTACCTATGGACGATGTTTGTGCTATTCAGAATAATCATTCCATTGGAATTATCATTCGAACCAAAATATTAACAAGTAGGCTGATTAAGATGTATTTTGGAATGAAACAAAAAAAAACGAGAGCTCTCACGAACGCTGCTATCCATATTATTTTGACGTTCGAAGTAGTGTTTTTGATTCTGCCATTTTAAATGGGTTTGGAAATCGAAATCAGTTAGTGGAATATTCAAAAAATGCCCCGTTATTCACGAACCGAACAAATTGACATGCTTCTCATTTATGGTGAATGTTTAAAAAATTCTTATGCCGCTGAACGATTGTATTTAGAGCGATATCCAGGGAGGCAGCAACCGTCAAGAAGGTATTTCCAGTGGCTTCAAGAAAAATTAAGAACTGATGAGCCTGATGTTCACGAAGACCAAAAAGCATTTGTTATTAATGAGGAAACTGAAATTAATGTATTAGCTTTAGTACAAAACGATAGCACAATTTCCTCAAGGCAGATTGGCGCCGAATTAGCTATAAGTAAGGACTCTGCTAGGAAAATTTTGAAAAAACATCGATTAAAATCCTTCAAGTATCAGTTGCATCAACATTTGTATGAAAATGACGGTGAAAGGCGCCTGGAATATTGTAATTGGTTTCTTCGACAAAATGCTGAGCACCTATTTAACTATTATATCTTGTTTACGGACGAGTCAAGATTTACCAACAATGGATTATTTAACAGGAATCATACAAGGTAGGTACTGTACTTTATTTGGATTATTGTCGATAGTCGAAGTGTAAAGTGCTAAAAGTGTGAACGGTCTTTTGTTTCAGGTACTGGGCGATAGAAAACGAGCACCGGTTTCGACAAGGTGGCTTCCAGGAGAAATTTGGTGTGAATGTTTGGGCAGGAATAGTTGAAACTCATATTGTTGGCCCCATTCTTTTTCAAGGCCAACTAACTGGAGAGAGATACTTTAATTTTTTAACGAATGAAATTTCGGAATTCATTAACAACCTACCAGCGGAAATTACTGAGAGAATGTACTTCCAGCAAGATGGCGCCCCTCCGCATAATTCAAGAATAGCGAGAAATTATCTTCAAAATCGCTTTCAAGAGAGACTTATAACAACCCATGGTCCAGTCAGGTGGCCACCAAGGTCACCTGATCTTACTCCGTGCGACTTTTTTCTATGGGGGCATCTTAAAAATAGGGTGTATTCCACACAGCCTACAACTCTACATGAGCTAGAAGTAAAAATTCGTAGAGCTTTCCAAGATATCACGCCCCAAATGTTGAGAAACGTTTTACATGAAAATATCACCAGAGTCAATAAATGTATTGACGCTGAGGGAATGCATTTCGATCATTTGTTTTGAATTTATTTTATTCTTTATTCTATGATATAATTTTATTATATCATTAGAAAGGAATGGTTATGCTGAATAGTACAGGCAAGAAAAAGTTGTATGTCCCTATTTAAGTTATGGACCTACAGAGTATTGTTTTTTTCCCAAATTTTCCAATATTTTTTTTTGGCGGATTTTTATAACGCCGACGAATGAAAATAAAATATCACAGTAGTAGCAACTGTTATCAAGTGACGTATGGTTTCCATAGCCAACTTTTCAATTTTTGGCTCTCATTTTGCTTCCACGGCCTACTTGGTGAATTTCAATAATAATTTTCTTCTGATCTAGTTTCTGGTTAGATACCAATTTGTGATATGTCATTATAAAGGGAATTGAATGCTGAATAAAGCGAAAAGAAAAAAAAATAGGGTTTCCATTTAAAATAAGAAAGTTGATGTTACTTCCGGTCAAACCGGAAGTTAACTTCGACATGTCAATATGCTCAAATTCTAGCTCTTATGTCATTATATCGACACTCCAAATTTCACAAACCTACTTCATACAATAACTGAGATATTCCGTAGGCAATACTTCCGTAGCCACCCGGTATGTTGACACACCCGCTACACTGAATTCAACAAGCAGCCACCATGTTTTTTTTTCCTCATGATTACCTTTTTGATACACCCTGTACATTTCAACACGCTAAATAACCGCTCTGTGATGACGTGGTATCCGCCATGTTTTTTCTTTCTTATGATTATTCTTCTATACACTCTGTAAATACCTGTTGCGTCAATTATTGCTGTCATATTTTTCTATATCTATTTTTCGATTTTTTCAATCATCATTATTATTATCTCACTTTATATGTTAGCACATCTGGTATACTGATACTGTCATGATTTTTTCTGTCGGCGATGTTTTTCTCACGAACTCGCTCACTTCTCTGAACACATGACTTGCATAAATGAAACCGAAATGATCAATTCGATCTTCCCGCTAATTGCAAGTACGCGTCAAATGTCTTAACCCTACTACGCTACGAAACCATTTTGCTGTATTTGAAATAACACACACTTCACTCAAAAATATGACAAATCATCTCGATACTGTCTTCAGCATTTTGAAGTTATTCTCATGGTGATGTCTTTCTCACGAACTTGCTCACTTCTCTCGACATAAGATTTGTTTGATTGAAACCGATCTGATAAATTCCCGCCCATTGCAAGTATGCGCCAAATGTCTTTCCCTACCTCGCTACGAGACCACATTCACTCATAACTAATAACATGTAGTTCTCAAAAAAATATGCCAACATGCCTTTAGCATTTTGAAGTTATTCGTCTCGCCCGGTGGTGTCTTTCTCATGGTCTCGCTCACTTCTCTGGAACACTACACAAGACTTGTTTTATTGAATCCGATCTGAATAATTTCCGCCCATTGCAAGTATGCGTCAAATGTCTTTCCCCTACCTCGCTACGAGACCACTTTCACTCATAACCAATAACATGTAGTTCTCTGAAAAATAAGCCAATATTTGCTTTGTTTTTGTTTGTTTTAAAATTGTTTTTCCGTTAACTAGCTGTCATCCCCCTACGAACGACAACCCTCAGAAGTTGAAACTTGTGAGAGCCAAGGATTAACGAGGTCTTACCTTTTAACGTGCGATTCCTAGCACGAGACCAGTGACCGTGCTGGGAATCGAACCCACGCCTCTCTGATTGATAGGCTAGCGTTCTACCCTCATGACCACTGCGGCCCATATGCCCATATGCCTTCAGCCTTTTTAAGTAATTCGCCTCGTCAGTGGTGTCTTTCTCACGAACTCTCCCACTTCTTTGGACACAAGACTTGTTTAATGGAAAAGGATCTGATTAGTTCGATCTTCTCACCCCGTTTGAAGTACGTATCAAATCTATATGTATACGTCTTAACACTACTCCGCTACGGAACCATCTTGGTGTATTTGAAATAACACACACTTCATTCAGAAATATGTCGAGTCATCTTGATACTGTCTTCAGCATTTTGAAGTAATTTTTTTTAACCGAAATCTTCACGAACTCGATTTCATCTCTGAATTACTCGAGATGTGTTTAATTGAAATCATCCCACTCACTTGAACGTTTCCATTTTTTTCATGTATTCGTCAGATTTGGTGTCTTTCCAGGATCGTACTTGTTTTGATGCGGACCTCGTCGCTACGAAACCATGGTTGTCTATACGAATTAACATGGACTTCACTCAAAAATATCCAACCTTCGAAGTCATTTATTTCTTCGACGGATGTTGGTTTTCCACTTTCCACGTCTAATCTGAATATTTCAACTCTTTCCAACATTGTCTTCAGGTGTTAAATGCTAGACCAATACAATGCCCACATCGTTCACAAGCTCACTTGAATTTAAAAAAAGCATGAATTTCACTCAAAAATGGTTAGTGATTTCCCAAAGGTCTTTTCACGCCATCTCACGCCCATGTCTATTTTAACTATTCATTATTCAACTTTGTATGAATTCGCAAAAGTAATCGACAAGTGGCAATCATAACCGCGATCTTAGTTAAGCTTTTACCCAATAGGTGCTGCTGTATCATCCTCCAATCCAGGTATCACGTGATCAGACTCTGATTTCCAGAACATTCTGAGCTGTTCGATTTTAAACTCTATTCAAATGATGAATGCAAAAGGAGATAGACATAAAATCCAATGGTATGAAGTGAGATGATATACACACCCAGAATCGGGTGCTTTGGTCTCAAAATCCGATTGGTTTTGTTTATTCAGGTATTCGATTGCATCATCATGTTATCGAGAACTCTTTGGAACGCAAATATGGTAATAAACAAATTTCTGTACCAAATTTATTCACAAACACTTAAGAAATTCGCATATCTCAACTTTCGATTTTTGCAAACACATTCTCGGAATACGAAATTCTCTTAAAAATCATCGCTGATGGCGTATTGAGGAAACAGCAATGACAAATATGTATCAACTCTAGCACTCAAAACGTTCCAGCCGCTGGGCTTATTTCTTTCTGCTTTGCCAGCAATACCTGCTTGAAATTGTTGAGCGCACATAGATATGAATATCGAGATGGTAAATAAACTCAAATTATATGCAGATGAATACTTGAAGTTTGTTTGATTCTTTGGCAAAAATTCACATAGTAATATGATAATAAAATAAATATGCCATGGTACCTGTATGAATGAAATGTCTGAAAGTAAGGTTATTACCTACTGAGCTCTCATGAAGCGGTTTGAGACTACGAAAACTGACGGATTTCAATATATCAATTATTCGAATATGCTATATAAACAACTGACAGTAGAAATAAACACTCGTGAGAAACATGCATTCTCTCAAACACTTTGGATTGGATTTTAGATTTTTCGCACCCGCAAAAAAATTCCCTGTAATTTCGCTAAAAATCATATCACAAGGGTGTGGTGAAGGCAGGAGGACCAAAAGTTGCTTTTTACGACTCACCATACATATCCCAGTCAGGCACTGTCTCCGGAGCCCCAACTATTCTGGAGGGTGCGCTGGATCATTTATCCCAAAAACCACTCTCCACGCCATGGGGTAAGTGACTATTAGGTCCGAGAATCATGTGCCCTGAGCAATCGGAGTGACTCAAGAATTACGGTCTTCTGCATTCGTCCGGCTAAGATTTCTGTCATATTACGGCAAGCCGGTATGGTTTTTGAGTTTGAGAGCAGTGTGTCCATTATTCCACCAAGGACCCCTATTTATCAGAACCACCATCTTAACAGAATGGTTTGGGTAAAGCCTGCAGAGTTCAAAGAGTAAATATCGATATTTAGTCCGTTTTTCCTTCTCTTTTTGGACGATATTCGCTTCGCCAGAAGCTGAAAACTCAATATCGTCCTCAAAAATCGTTCTACTACATCACGCTTATTAGATTGTAATTGCCTGAGGGTGGGGAATGAGTAGTTTCAATAGATTCGGCACTTCTCATTCTCCAAAACGGACTCAATATTTCCCGAAGCATAAAGCAACACCGGTTACTTGTTTATACCGTACGAGTGTCTTATATGGTAGTGCAACACTCTTACATGTCTTATATGATTGTAGGGCCGCGTTATGCCTGTGGATATAGACTGAATCCGCATTATGGCCTCAGCTGCCCCACGACACGCTCTGCATATAGTGTCAGGGACCTCTATACCCATCAAGCGACTGCGATATACGAGGGTGTTAAAGACACCATCTTGGCAGGCCATTATAAATCCCTCGGTTTCCGACTTCAGCCCACTTGACCTGAGAAAAGTGAAGGTCAGGTTTCTGGATAGCGAAGGTCTTTTATGTTCTTGAAGAAGACCCCATGCTTATCCACAGCTGTGACGTGGGCATTCTGCTGAACGGGTTCCAACTCGGTGACAGAGTTCGTCCGTTAAGCGTCGAATACAAGACCGAGTTCATCGGCTGCACTGGTTGCTGCCTTGAAAAGAAATGCTCCAATCTCTGCTTTTTCATGATCGCATAACAAGCAGAGAAGGGGATCTGAACTCCTGATGACAACACAGGCTCCATCCAGTACCATTCTGTTATGTAGACACTTCAAATTCAAAAGTCCATGGCCTCCTCGTTGCCTGAGGAAGTATAACCGTGGAACAGACGATTTAGGATTATTATTATTATTGTTATTGTTATTATTATAAAATAGTACTTCTTCACCTGTTTATTCTATCATTCATGTTTCTATCATATGCACTTTTTAAGAAATAGTACTTTTATCAATCATTGTATTTTCCATCAGTCATGTTCCTGTCGAATGTATTTTCTGTCAGAAATAAATCGATTAAATGCTCCGATCAAGTAACACAACCTAAATGAGTAATACTCAAATAGAACTGAAGGTGACATCTTTTCATAATGTTATCCCTCAAATCATGACATTGTTGCCATGTCGATTGCATGTTGCAATTTTTTAAGGATACAATAAGCACTTCAGCTAGATTTTGATTTCTGTCGGGTATTTTCATGGCAACGAAAGCCCAAAAATACTGTCTTGAATGAAATATATAACAATAAGAAGGCAATCTAAACGTTCATTGCAGCTTATATTCTTCTATAGTATGGTCAGGACGGCAACGCTGCATTTGTTATTTGACAGAGCAACAACAAAACATTTCTGTTTGTTTTCGTCTTCGGCTTATTGAAGTATTTTTTTCGTGAAAAAAAGAGCAAATACTGAGTTAATTTGTGTTAAACTATCGTTAGTTTTTATTACTAAGCAATTTGAAGCTGGAAATCAAAATATGTCATTTCATAGAGCTTCCAGTGTCGTGACTATCGAGAAAAGAAAACCGAATAGGAAAAGAGTAAAATGATTGAGTTATGAAAAAACATGTCGATTAGAGCATCGGCATTGTTATATTTTTGTTGATAATTATATTTTGAATGTTTAAGATCACACTGTATGATAAAATGTATGATTCTATGAATAAAAAGATTAAGATTGAAAGTCTGACAGAAATATTTCTCTACAATTTAAAGTTATTTATAACTATAGATAAAGTTATAAACCTACGAAAAGAAGATTTAACATTGGTCCTTCGAGCAATAGTTGAACTAGAGAAGAAAAAATGTCCTCTGGAGGAAGTATATACAAGATTCAGAGATCCGGAAAAAAGCTGATCGCAAATGTCGAGACGACAGATAAAAAAGTCAAGGCAAAAGTCAATTTGGATATGAATTCCAATATATATAAAAAACATGAAAGTAAGAAATCTACAACAAGGAGCTCTGTTAGGGAACTGAAAATTCAAGCAGAAATCGAAGCCCTTTGGCCAAGATTGAAGAAGAAAAAGAGAGAATGATTATTTAACGAACAAGTGTATTAATAAGGGCGATTAACAATTGAGATATTTTAACGCGTGAGCGGAGCGAGCGCGTTAATGTTCGACATTGTTAATCGCCATTTTAATTCACGAGTTCGTTACAAAATTTAAAAAAAAAAATGAATGGTACCACTTGGTGATTGAACCCTCGACCTTGCTATCATCTCAGGACTCAAACCAGCATTTTACCAGCTGGCTGCGTGACTATCTAGCTTTTAATGCTACTAACAACTTTACTGATGTTTTCTGAATTTTTTTTTACAGAACTTCGTTACTATCCATCTTTTGATTTCAGAATAAACGTAGGATTTCAAGAAATTAAAACAATGAAATAAATAATGACAGATAGTACTAACACAGCTATTTCAAAATAAATGATTCAGCGGGTACGGTGGGTTGCATATAAGTGAATCGTTGATTAATAGAAAATCATTCATTAACAGGTGTCATTAATCAACGATTTTGAGTGCATTAAAATACATCGTAAATAAACGGTCAACGGAAATAGAAATTAATCGACTAGAAAGAATGCAGCGAAAAATCATGTTAGAGTTGGAATTGAAAAATGTAGTTATATCAGAAGAATCTGAATTCGATTATGAAAAACCTGAAATATGTGTTTACGAACTGGATAGTCAAATGAATCAAAATAGAGTACAAAAATGGATTAATGAATGATCCTACGGAAATTTTAAAAAAGAAAATAGAGAAGATATACAGATGGTAGCGGGATACAAATCGGTAAGTCTGAATAGTTGTCTTATGAGTGGACCCGATTTATTTAGTGATCTGATTTCCATTTTCTTCATAATCCGAGAAAAACGTTTTGCTTTTGTTGGAGATGTAAAAGAAATTTTTTTGTAAATCAAAATCATCAAACAAGATCGAGACGCTCGAAGGTATCTTTGGAGAGGTGAAAGAAGAGATATCAGACCTGAAATATATGAAATAATGACATCAATGATTTTTGGAGCAGCTTCATCTCCATGCTCCGCACAAGCAGTAGAGAATAAAAATGCAGAAGAATTCATTGCAGAATTTTCGGAAGCAGTGACAGCTGTTTTGACAAAACACTGCATGGACGATTATTCAGATAGCGTTGACACTGAACAGGATTGACAAGAATTAGACAAGTCATACATATCCATCTACAGGGTGGTTTACAGATGTGCAATTGGATATATGCAATTCTAAAAAAGTTTTGAATGATCCACCACCTGAAATCACTTTCACAACAATGAATAACTTGTCCGAAAATACGTCTTTGCCAACAGAAAGAATATTGGGACTATGGTGGGACCCTAACGAGAATTACTTCAGATTCGAACACAGTTTGGAAAAAATGTTCGCAAGAATCCCTGAATTTGAAAAATCTCCCTCAAAAGTTTTGAGAGTGGCTATGTCAGTTTTCGATCCACTGGGATTCCTGAATAGTATTATGGTTCAATTACGAATATTCATGCAAGAGATTTGGCGATCAAAAATTCAATGGGATGAGAAACTGAATGAAATATTAATGAAAAGATGGCAGGATTGGTTGCAATTAGTGAAAATTTTGAAAAATTTAGAAATTCCAAGAAGTTATTTCAACTTCAGATTTACCACTACTGAACTCCACATATTCTGTGATGTGAGTGAAAGGGCGTACGCATCGGTGGATTATTTTCGAACGGAAAATAACGGAAAAATTGAAACTTCCTTCATCACTTCGAAAGTGCGGGTGGCTCCTTTGAAAACTATTTCGATTCCGAGACTGGAACTCCTAGCTGCAGTTTTGGTTTGCGGATAAGCCGCGACGTGGAGCAGAGTAGTATTACCCAGAATCCGGTGTCTACTTTCCTGACCTTCTTCCCCGTCAAGTATTGGGACGTTCGAAGCCCTAGGACTCTTGGTAAGAGCTACCTGAAGTGAAGGTATTCACTTGTGAATATTTTTCTAGTGAAATTCCTGTTACTGACTTTGATATTATTAATGGCACAATCCTGCTCATGCTAGCAAGTATTTTGTGGATATTCAAATTCATTCGAGTTAATTAAAACCATGAAAAATTGTGGTGATTTAAGAACACTGTTTTTAGTTATTAACTTTTAACTTTCAACAATATTTTTTTGCATTCACTAACAGGCAGAAGTCTGTGAAATTTCGTCATCTTTTTCTTCGGAGTTGAAGTGTTGTGCAGACTTACTATACTACTTTCCTGGCTACTTCGCTTCGGCTAACGTCCGGCTTGAGAAGTGACCTTGTATAATAAATTCCCGAAGGCTAACGTTCTGAGGATACTTTTATTTCAGGATCGACTCGTGCTAGCACTAGAAGCAGCTATATGTAAATACATCAGAAAGAATTCGTATCGAATAGTGCTGGCCGAGTAGACGTGAAACTTACAACCATCTTACCAAACTTGTATAATTTAATAATTTTTGTACGTTTGCTCTCCAGTCTGATGGGCAACCCGAAGGTTGTCAGTCTGCTAGAGACATATTATTACCACATTCCTGGTTTCTGAAGGACTTGTCGATATTGAGGATTCACACATAAATTCTACGCGGCGAATCATGGATTTGCCGCGCGAGCGTAACGAGCCCACTGCTAGCCGGGACGAAAATGATGAAACTCCTCGTGAGTTTTACAAATTTCAGACACCGCCTTTACGACACTAGGTTGTGTTATTTGATCGGAGATTAAATTTATTTCTATTAAACATACTTTCGATCAAAATATTTCTATCAAAGGTTTTCCTATATTTTTTTTTTCGATCTTTACGCCACCGTTCGTATATATTCATAGCCTAGGATAGTGGCAGAATAACATGAACAATAACTCAGAATCATCTCCCAATTATCTGACAAGTTTTCTATTTATGTCAGATAATGAAAATATGTATTAAAAGCATTAAAGAGAGAAATAGTTCAACAGAAACCAAATGAAAATTTCACCTGTTTTTTCCATAAAAGGACGGCACAATTCACATGCACCCAATAAAATCTATGGAAATTTGAGTAGTTACATATTTTGGCACGAATGGGGTCAAGACCTTGTATATTTTGAAGTTGAGCCGAGTTAACAAAAGCGGTGTCGCTAAAATGTTCACTTTTTGTAGCAATAGATTTGTCAAAACTTGATTGTAGTTTTATTTTCTTTAATAGTAAAATATTTCCAACTCCCAGCGGTTAACCATTTCTTATAGAAAAGATATTTGACCGCGAAGTACTACCCTAGCTCATAATTTTTTCATTAATTTCTTTGATCCAGTGGTGTAGATGGAATTCTAATAAAAGTTGTGAAATTGAAGTGGTGGTTTTGATACGTTTTTTTATTGATGGCCGCATTTTAACGTTATTTTCAGTTGGATCATCTGAAAATGTTAATCCAGTGGTACAGTCAGATTTTTTCTAAGAAATCGACAATATTTTTTCATGATTTTGAGCTTGAAAGGCAAGAATAGTCGTTCCTGAAAATGACAACTCATCTATGAAACTTGGTGTCGTAATAGACCTTTTGAAAACTGGTACCCAATAAAAAAACACTACGCACAACTCATGAACCGGTCAGACAAAAACCGATTCGCTATAAACGGTTGGTCTTGAGGAGATGTAAGGTAAGGAGTATAGGGAAAAGAAGTGGTAGTCTTTCCCGTAGGAATAACGTTCTGAAAATGTTTAAACATCTCATAGGTCGACAGAAACAATCTATCTGAAATATTGTCAGCGCTCTAGCACCGAAAACCAGAAAAGAATACAGAATCCCATTACGTAGGCAGTGTTATTCAAAGTTTTTTGACTTGCAGTTGGGTCAGCAACCAAGAATAACGGCACCCTGCATTCTTCCGGCTAAATTTTCTGCCGTATCACGTTCAGCCTGTATATCTTCCAGATCGAGAGCAGCGTGTCCATTATTTCACCAGTACTCCTATGATCAGAACCACCATTTCAATAGAATGGTTTGGGTGAAGCCTGTTGAGTTCAAAGATCTCGATCTCGATATTTTGTTTTTTTTTCTTCTCTTTTCGCACGATGTTCGTTTAGCCAGGAGCCGAAAGCTATATGATGAAAATCGTCCTACTATTATTATAATTATCAGGATATAAACCCTATATATCTATTGATTATAATCTATCCGTGTGCCAAATATCATTCAAATCCATTCAGCGGTTTTTGCGTCATTGAGTAACAAACATTCACATTCATATTTCAATACTAGTCGAAAAAAAAATTACAAACTATAAAAATCTATTAAATAGGTAATTCCAATATTTTTTATTAATCTTGGAAGTATCAAATAAGAATAATCAAGTTCTTACCGTGATACTCAAGAATTTTTCCCTTTATCTATTCGCCCCCTTTCTGTTTTTCACCTTATAGTTTTGTTCCACTGTATCACTCACAACATAAAAAATGTATAAAACTACATCTCCAACCGCCAGACTGAAATAAAGAATAATTTGCCATTTGTGACGATGATCAGGTAGATCGCGTGGATTAGGCCGTAAACAAAGACAGCGACCAATTGTATCGAAGAACGTTTGAATTCTGGAAATCGGATGAAGATTTTCCAATCTTGGAAAACGTTCCATTCGAAAACAAAGAGGTTTTCGTGAAAACAATTAGTTTTTGGATACTTAGGTGGTGCATAAGAATACCGGAGAGTCATTATTTTTTCGATTATGAAGGTTCATTCCTACTTTTTTTAAGGTAGTAAAAACTCATTTACTTTCCGGAGTTACAATAAATGAGACTTCATTTTTAAGAGATGGTTTTCACTGAAAAAAATTCTGGAATATGTGAAACGATTTCCAGTTCCACCAAGATGGTGAATGCTCTCAAGCGCTGGTTTTCATATGATATCTGAAACAATTAATTATATATAAACACCTGTAACCCTAACTTTTTCACACTAACGACCAATACATTCCGAAACAACTTAAAATACTAAATTTTTTTTCCCTGCATTACTGAAGTGTTACAGATCCACGGGTAATAAAACGTGAGAAATCAAAAGGCAATGCGAATTATTTCAAATTAATTGATTATTTTCTATGTTTTTCTATATTTCTACCATACTGATAAATCCCCCGGAGTCGAAGCAACTTAAATGGATGCCATCAATGTAATTTAATAATATTGGTGGCATGACAATTTTCCTTTCCATCTAAATGAAAATAGGTATGAAGCAAATAAAATCACTTGGGACGCGAGGAAAGAATAAAAATTATGCAAATGAAGTAGAAATGCGGCTGACAAGTAATTACGAAAAAATGAAAAAATGACGGCGCCGTCTCACAATGAGCCTTGTTACGTCGAAAATGGATGAACAAAACAAACGTTTGTTTGTAATTTGAATAAAAAGAGTTGCACGACGCGCACTGAGCAGCCATATTTGCATATTCAAATGTTGTGGCTGTCGCAATTACGTCATAATTGAAACGGAAAAAGAGACAACCTCCCCAGTAATTGATCGTTAGCATCTAGGAGTTATAGGCAAGTTCTAATCGTCAATTTTTGGAAATCACGTTATATTGAATTTTGAAGTTTATTGCAATCTACTTGTCAATTATCAATTATCTGATTGAATCGGCCATTACTGAAGTCATATGCATTACTTAAACTGGTCTTTAAATAAGTTGAGAGACAAAATACATTGTATGTTTAGACACGTCAAAAATAAAGACGATTAAATGGGAAAAAATGTAACTATTGTGGTGAGCAGTACATTGGTCAGAGAAAATCTACGGGGACTCTCGCCCTTCCCGACTTATATATATATATATATATATATATATATATATACATATATATATATATATATATATATATATATATATATATATATATATATATATATATATATATATATATGAAAACTAAAAGTTCGGGTTGAACCGCGTCTAGAATTTGTTGAATATATATATATCTATATATATATATATATATATATATATGTGTGTTCAGATAGGTTTCCGCGATCAGATATTTGAAAACTAAAAGTTCGGGTTGAACCGCGTCTAGAATTTGTTGAAATTCGACGTTTCGGCTCCGATTTTGGAGCCATTTTCAAGAACTGAAAAAGAAAGAAAATTAATAAATGGTTGAAACGTAATTCTACGCTGAGGTCTCAATCTGCCTACTCCTCAGGTATAATTACGTTAGGTTTTTGTGGCTTGACGTCGGGGTCCCATGTCACGTCACTGGTTTTCTCTAAGGTCTCAATCTGCCTACTCCTTCGAGAGAACTGAGGAATTGTGGGTTGAGGAACTGTATTTATAGTGGACGTGGCTTATATTTTACTAGAGGGCTTAGTCCAATAAAATGTTCCTTCTTGTCATTCACAATTTCCCTCTAGAGCATATCCCTCAATTTCATATGCTCTCAATTTCACAAATCATACTCACCGAAAAACGTAAACAGTGGACAGCTGTTTCAAACTTCTTGGTTATCATCGGCACTGTGCATGCAAATTAACAATGAATAAACACTATAAAACTGAGAGCATTTATATCCGAAAATTATCGCTAACACCAATTAGCTATCTGGGTTCAATCCTATGTACCTGGTACACTGTACCTGATCCACTGTTTACGTTTTTCGGTGAGTATGATTTGTGATATTGAGAGCATTATATTTTTGTTTTTTCTTATATCCTACATGTCTTCGAGACGAGAACTCTAGTACTCTATATATATACCGGGTGGCTACGGAAGTATTGCCTACGGAATATCTCAGTTATTGTATGAAGTAGGTTTGTGAAATTTGGAGCGTCGATATAATGACATAAGAGCTAGAATTTGAGCATATTAACATGTCAAAGTTAACTTCCGGTCTGACCGGAAGTAACATCAACTTTCATATTTTAAACGGAAACCCTATTTTTTTTCTTTTCGCTTTATTCAGCATTCAATTCTCTTTCTAATGACATATCACAAGTTGGTATCTAACCAGAAACTAGATCAGAAAAAAATTATTATTGAAATTCACCGAGTAGGCCGTGGAAGCAAAATGAAAGCCAAAAATTGAAAAGTTGGCTATGGAAACCATACGTCACTTGATAACAGTTGCTACTTCTGTGATATTTTATTTTCATTCGTCGGCGTTATAAAAAGCCGCCAAAAAAATATTGGAAAAATTGGAAAATAACAATACTCTGTAGGTCCATAACTTAAATAGGAACATACAACTTTTTCTTGCCTGTACTATTCAGCATAACCATTCCTTTCTAATGATATAATAGAATTCAAATAACAAAAAAATCAGATTTATCGAAAAAAAAAAATTCAAAATGATAGGATTAAAGATAAAATAAATTCAAAACAAATGTTCGAAATGCATTCCCTCAGCGTCAATACATTTATTGACTCTGGTGATATTTTCATGTAAAACATTTCTCAACATTTGGGGCGTTGATATCTTGGAAAATTCTACGAATTTTCACTTCTAGCTCATGTAGAGTTGTAGGCTGTATGGAATACACCCTATTTTTAAGATGCCCCCATAGAAAAAAGTCGCACGGAGTAAGATCAGGTGACCTTGGTGGCCACCTGACTGGACCATGGGTTGTTATAAGTCTCTCTTGAAAGCGATTTTGAAGATAATTTCTTGCTATTCTTGAATTATGCGGAGGGGCGCCATCTTGCTGGAAGTACATTCTCTCAGTTATTTCCGCTGTTAGGTTGTTAATGAATTCCGAAATTTCATTCGTTAAAAAATTTTACCACCATTGTTGTTCAAACTTTCTATTATTCTACTTTCAATAGATTGCGTAGCACGTCTGATTTCGTTGGGATCGAGACTGTCAAAAGTCTGTATTATTCTAAGTCTCAACTCATCTATATTGTGAACTGGTGAAGAATAGACAAAATCTTTTACCCTACCCCTAATATAAAAATCTGAAGGGGTAAGATCTGGAGATCTTGCAGGCCAGAGAAAGGGTCCTCGATTTCCCCACCAACGGTGCTCGAACATGGAAGTCAATTTGGTATACACAGTTCGTGTATTGTGCGGTGGTGCCCCATCCATCTGATACCATGAACGTGCAGCTCTAGCCAGTGGCAAATTGTCAAGAAATGTTTATATTACGTTTTGAAGAATTTCTACATATCTGTCACTATTCAGATTTTCATCGTACATAAAGTAGCATACCTCTTGGTTCATTACCAAATAAAACACATTTATTCGAAATTGTACTTGATTTTCAACTTCGAACACCATATATGGATTTTCAGAAGCCCAAAAATGTCGATTGCGCCTATTGTAAACTCCCTGCTGACAAAGCTTTGCCTCATCAGTCCAAATTATGTTGTCTAAGAATCCGGCGTGCTCTTGTATTTTGAGTAATAAGTCCTCGCAAAAGTTTACTCTACGGGGAAAGTCACCTGGGTGTGTAATTTTTGCAATCGTGTAAATTTGAAAGGATGTAGCTTATGGCGGTGTAAAATGGTTTGTATTGCAGAGTATGAAAATCCCAATTCCAAAGACGCCGTTCGTATTGAGGATTCAGGATATGCTTGAAAATATCCGAGAATGGTAATTTGATTATCGTCATTGCCAGTTAGTGGTTTGACTCTCGTAACGTGTCTAGCCACCTTCCCAAAATGTATAAAATTCGTTTTCAATCGTGAGAACTTGCCCCGTGTCATCCTCGGTAAGTTTGGATATTTCAAATTAAACTCTCGGACAGTTCGCTGCACAATTTTTTGACACATGCCGTGGATAACAAACAAGTCAAACACAACTTCGATTGTATAATTTTCATTATTCCAATCAATTTCATTTAAGAATTAGCGCGACTCGTTTTTACTTTGACAGAATAGCACCTTCTTGTTTACAGTTGTTTTTTGTTTTCATGGCATACTTGAACACAAAAGCATTCGGCAGGATAAGGCATTTCTTGATTTTTATTGAATAACTCGATAGAGGTGGAACTTGGGTATAGGGAATGCTGAAATAACTCATCCTAAAATTCAATTTTCTTTCGAATGGTTGAAAAAAAATGGTAGGTGCCATTTGAAATAATTGAGTTTTTGACAATTTTATATTGCGACATTCAAAAATAGCCTGGACTACCAGCTAACTGCTCCATAAGTTTGGTATTCTAATTTTGAACAGTTTGCGGGCTACACGTGTTTTCGTAAACTCCTACAGCCGTAATTTATTTCAGAAATATGGACATATCTCAAAAACTGTGATAGATAAGTAAACATAACTCAGGTTGTTCAAAGTCATAATCAGAAGGCCAATCGAACCATGACAAAAAAACATTGCGTTTCCATTTAAAATAAGAAAGTTGGTACCGACTTTTGGCATACTCTGTATAATTGTAGGACTAAAAACATTTGAGGTAGAACGCACATGATCAATTATGACAGCATACCAAATTTCAAGTTTCTAGCCCAACTGCAAGTTGAAAAACTTCTAATGCACGGCCTACGTAAATTACGCTGTATACGAAAAAAGGTTTTGTATGTCCCGGAAGTTTGCTCTAGCCATCTAATAATTTTTTTTGGCATATAAAAACTTTTTGCTGCAGATACTGAACCCCAAAGTGATATTCCATACTGCACATGCGATTGTATTTTGCCAAAATTTGCAATTCTAAAAACATATCTGCTTACCACACAACTCAGTGAGGTATGTGTTTTCCAGCTTAGATTGCTGTCTACATGAAAACCTAGTAGACGCATACTATTTTCATTATCAATTCTATTTCTTCTGTCAGAAGTCTATCATTTTAGTTTTATCTTCATCTAAACAAAACACATTCGCATTAATATATTGTTCGCATGATTTTTCTTGTATTTTTCTTGTTTTCTATTCTAGTATACTGGAATTACTTGATGTGACTGTAAATGAGGAATCATCTACATAAATAAATGTATCTGTAATTTCAACATATACAGAGCTATTCAAATTCGAGTCTATGCATGGGGATCTCGGTAAACAAAAAAATCTGATCTGGCTTCTTTGATTCTGGAAGAATCGAAAATTTTGAAATTATTTTTATTTTGCAAAGATTTTTTTAAAACTTTTGACACTTTGCTTAAGCAACTTTTTATAGACTATCGAAATATGCAAATTATAATTATATAGAAGTATCGTACAACCCAGGCCACCCTCAACGTTTTATTTTCAAATACGGACCTGTATTCTTTATTGCATTTTTTCAAATGATAAAATTAATGTTTCGTACTGGCGTAGTATTTTCATCTAAACTATAGAGTGTTTTGGAAGTAGTGAACTATTAGCGTTAAAATTTCAATTTCATTATAATCAAAAATTTTCCTGTATAACTCCAGAATGAAAGGAGCCAGATCAGATTTTTTTGTTTCCCGTAATTGACCTCTGAAATACGCAACTTTTCCCTCATTCAACCATCATTCTATATTTTACTGTTACTAAAACTAAAACTAAAATTTGAATATCCCTGTATAATGGTAAGTCATTTATGTACAAAATGAACAGAAGAGGAACTAACTCCAGGGGAAATCCATGATGGATCAGTTGAATGTTAGATGTCACGTTGTTGTAAATAATATATTGTCTCCTACCAGTTAAGAAAGATTTCAACAAATTCAATGCTAAACCCCTTATTCCAAATTTTTGTAGCTTATTCAGAAGCATATCGTGGCATACACTATCGAAATACAACCCTGGTTAATATACCTATGTCTTCATTTTTAGGTATAGTATGTTTGTGGGTATGAGTTTTGTTTTCAAATGGACTGTATTTTGTTTTCAAATGGACTGTAACTTCTTTAATACTGGAAAACTACTACCGCTCTTGAACTCGTAATAAAACCAAGATGTCGACTACTAGTAGTTTTATTACTTCTCTAACTATACAAATTCGTGACAAAAAGAAGTTAAAAGTTGTTAATTTTTCATGTTATTGTTTTTTCTGGTAGTTCTTGACGACCAACTTATGACATTGTCATATTCATTAATTAAGAGTTGCTACACAAACACAAAAATTTTGTGAAAACGCAACATAGTATCAATAATATATTTTACTGATTGGGTAGTTGAGTGTAACTTTCTGAAACCATAATGCCTTCCGCTAATATATCCTCCTTCTTCAAGATAATCGGTAAACCTGTCTTTTAATACGATTTCGATAATTTTTGACAATACAGGGGTTACTGTTATGAACCTATTATTATTATTACAGTCATTATCACCTTGTTCGTGGATGGATGTAGCTCTACAAAGCTTCAAGCATTCTGGAAAATCACCGCTTGAGAAACATACATTTATTAAATGCACTATTGGTTCAATTATCATGTCGATAACAATTTTGATTATTGTTGGACTAATATTTTAAGAGTCCATACTTTTAGATTTTTTTAGTGAAGAAATAACATTTGAGACTTCTATATCATTTGTTGGTCTTAAGAAAACTGAATCTTTAACACACATTTTCAATAGATCTGACCCTTCAGTACTTGATGTTGGAATTGCTATCAATTTATCAGTTATTTCAGCGGAAAAATTGTTAAATTCTCCAACTGGTAAATTATTATTATTTGTAACATTGTTAGACGTTGAAGTTGTTCATGATTGGTCGAGTAATTTTACTTACAATGTCACCCACTAATATCAAATTATTATAGGATTTTGACTTTGCATCCTTAATCGCTTTTTTTATTGACTTCAAGAGATTGATTGCGTGTACCCAACCACAAATTTTTCTCATTCTCAAGATCAGTTCTCATTGTTTCTAACCTGCTATCAAACCAATTTACTCTGATATCTTTATTTCTTTTTTTATTAATGGAAAGGCCACTTCCACTGCATACTTCAATGCGTCACATAAAAAGATTGTTAAAAAGTTTAGATCGTTTGACGTATAATAGTCATACCAATTTATATTGTTTATGATATTTCTAAATTCTGCTTTGACGAAACCTGCTATTGGCCGACAAAAATACTGTGTAACGATAGTTTTCAGATCACTGACCTCTATGTCTACACAATAATAATCTGATGATTTCTTCAATGACGTTTGCTTCCTTGTATTGATTGAAGTTTACAAGAATGTTATCGAGACAAGTCGCCGATATATCTATTACCCGCGTTGGTTCCGCTATCAAAGATTTAAAGTTATATGAGTTGCAGTAATTATTAAATTTTTTTTTTTTCAACATCGAAATCTCCAAGATTCACAATATTTTCAAATCTGGGACGTATATTGGTTAAAACCTGTTCAAATGCTTCCATAAACTTAAAAAATCTCCCCTTAATTGAATTATAAAGACAAGAACTTTTGATACTAAAACTGCAGTAAAACTAAAGAGTAGACCAGTAGTGTCCTTTGTTAAGGCACCATCAGTGAGACTTTCAGAGAATTTGGTAGATTAACTCCACCACTTCGAATATCGATTCCCGAATTATCTCCACTAAATAATTCGAAACGTGAAATAGATTTTTCAATAAGAAGTCTGCAAAATAGATATTTTTTAGATAACTCGGCAATACCGCAACGGTATCCAAAATTGAAAAAATCGTTGAGCAGCTAATGAAACAGCGGATCGGAATATATGAAAATATACTGGGTGTTTCATTTGAAAAAGACCAACTTTGGTCAGCCACGCTTCAATGATGCAAAAGAGCAAGAGTTCGAATCTCATCACTGCCACCAGTCACGTACTTGGCATCACACGTATTAAAATGTAAGGGCTACGTCTTCCCCTAGCTCGCACAAGTCTCTTACTTCCGAGGGATGCACGTAGGGGTGTAACCGCTTGACGGATATAATTTTTTTTTATCTAAGCGAATATACATTTTTCTCGATTCAAGTAAATACTCGAGATCATAATATCTGATCAGGCTTACTGTTCTGTATCAACTTTTTTGGTCATATCGACCCGTCTATGACCACGAGGACTATCTCACCGACGAGAATTCCGCATAAACCAACTTGTCACATTGATTTCGCCTCTAGGAATGCCGAAGAGGTGTGCAAATGCACAGTTCATTATTATGTCTTCATGAATAATGCATGTCTTTTCGTTATTCGCTTCGGTGGTTGTTCCTCAAATTATCTTTCAATCTAGACCGATATTTTGGGACGAAAAATGTTTGTGGTTTCCCAGAGGACATAAGAATCACTTCATTCCAGTCTTTCAATGGGATGTAGCAATCCCCTTCGATATGTTCGTTAATTCCCCTTTGTCGCTTTCATTAAATTCGAGAAGTCCATGAGTTGTCTCAAAATTAACATTTCTTCTCTTGATTTTTTCCATTGAAACGAAACACTGGCAATTCCAGTTAAATCAATAGACATTTTTGAATAAACAAAACCAAAAATAATGCTCATATTTATAGAAAAATAAAGAGTGCAACAGAGAACGAAAATATATACCTCGCGTGTAGTTCCTCACCTCACTACTATAGTCGGATCCATATCAAAAAGTCAGTATCCGATAATGTCGCAACTCAGTACTCGCTTGGCAATTTTCGAGAGGTTTTTAAGCTGTTTTCACCCAAACCACATTCATCCAAATGATGAAAGAACTCATTTCAAAACTAAATAAATATTTATTATGAAGAACATAAAAATAATTAACAAGTCTGTCACAAAAAAAGGTAAAATGGATAACTCAACATTGAACAGAGCAAAAACTGTAACTGACAATAGAAAAAAATGTTCAAATATAGAACTTACATTATGCTGGAAATCAAGATGGGGAGATGCCAAACATGATCTCAATCTAAATGTAAAATGTCGACTGATCAATGGACGAGCAATAACTATTTTTTTATTCTTGACCGCACGCAATTTTTATAAAGACACATTTTGCAAGGCTTGCATTTCTCAAGGTCTCTGCTCGGCGAGAGGATTGCTATGAATTCAATGCAAGTTTGCGATTTTTGAGCTGTTTTATATTTCTATATCCTGTAATTGTAAAAATTTTGATGTCTATGAACTTGAAAATTAAACTATGAATTATCACAGATCTTCATGCTTTGCATTTACTTCAATGAATTTGAATAATTTGATGATGATTTCATATATTTGACAATAACACTATACATAGCATTATTGTGACGTCACAATTATGGTAGGTCATGGTACTGAATCCACACCAATTTTATTCTTATGCTTTTGTATACTGTGTCTATGTAATTCTGGTGATTGTTGGCAAATATCAGAATAAACCACAGGAGTGCGAACTTAATATAAAGGTATATTTAACTTAAAATTATACAAAATGAAACTCTTATTTCGAGACATTGGGAAAAGTATACTATGTTTTTTTAGATTCTCTTGCAAAAATATTTAGAAATCGTTGAATTTAACATGATTCTTTCATTTTTCAAAAAAAGCTGAAGATGTGAGCACAGTAAATGAAACTACTGAGTCGAACCACATCTATTCGCATCTAATCGTTTCACATTTAATTCAATTCTACTATTTCTAGGAGAAATGAAGAACCTAGCCCTGGAGCATAATATTGTTACAATTTACTAAATAATATTGTCGAGCACACTACCAAACTGTTTATTTTCAAACTTCACTAAACACATACAACCACTTCACTGACTAATAAAACACTTAGATCTATACAACAATACAACTAGCTAAATATTCCAAACACTTATACATTTCTTTAAAAACGGTTTATCACTTCTTCATAAATTCTTTTTAATCCTAATCCCAGTGATATCTCGCTTCATATAATCCATTTGTGCAACCAGATGCTTCGCGAATCCGCTCCAGATTACTGACGACAGAATTCCACTCAAATAATCTCTTCTTGGAAGCGCTCCATCAAATAAATACCTGCGGCGTCAACTCATTTGTAAGCGATCTGTTTTTATGGTTCATTCAGCGGCGTAGATAAGGGAATTTTATCAATCTCGTAACATTATCCCCCTCTCAATTTTTATCGTCTCGATCAAACAATGTGTCGTTGTCTCGATTATAACGATTAAGTCTTTCTAGGTGAACGACCTTCAGTTTCGCTTTCGGGCTGCGTTGAATCCTATAGACCACGTCGTTTATTCTCTTTACTATCGTATAGGGTCCTTCCCAAGATGTTGTTAAGTTGGGAGACACTCCTTTCTTACGACGAGGGTTGTACAGCCATACTCGATCTCCTTCTTCAAATCCACCAGTATTGGCTTTAAGTTCGTATCGAGCCTTCATTCTGTCACTCGTTATCTTCAATCTTTTTCTTGCAAAATCATAGATTCCATTCGAACTATCTCGCAGTTTGTCTGCATAATCCTGTATCTCTTTTTTTTCAGCACTTGGTAATCTGAACACCAAGTCACAGGGCAAACGAAGTTCTCTCCCGAAGATAATGCTGGCTTGGGTGAGCTTTGTGGAATCGTGCAAAGAGGCCCTATAAGCCATCAAGAATAGTGGACAATGTCGATACCAGGTCTTTTGGTAGTAGTAGAGGACTTTGGAAAGCTGTTCTTCCATAGTCCTGTTGAACCTTTCAACCATGCCATCAGACTGTGGGTGGAGGGCCGTTGTTCTGGTCTTGCTAATTCCCATCAATTCAGAAACTTCCTTGAATAAATTTGATTCAAAATTTTTTCCTTGATCGGAATGTAGCTCCATTGGGACTCCAAACCTTGTAAACATGTTATCCAACAGAGCTCTTGCAACTGTGGATGTGGATAAGGCAAGGCATAACCATCAACTCATTTGCTAAAGTAATCCATGGCAACGAGGATGTATTTGTTGCCATCATTCGTCATCGGAAACGGTACTGCTACATCGATGGCGATTCGTTCGAAGGGAGCGCCTACATTGTATTGTTTCATCTCTCCTCTCCATCTTGTATTGGAATCTTTGCTTGCTTCACACTTCATACATCTTCGAAACCATCTCTCTATATCTTCACGACATTGGACCCAGTAAAATCTCTGCCGTATTTTATCCAATTTTATCACTCCAAAATGTCCACCTGATTTGATGCCATGAATCTCCTCCAAGACATCACTTATTCTCGACCTAGGAACAACCAATTGAGAAATCCCTTTTTTGCCGTCGTCCGATTCCCAAGCTCTCTTCAATAGACCATTCTCAACAATCAGGAAATCACATTGTGCCCACAATGCCTTGAAACCTGGTGATCGTAAGGAGATTTCCTTCCAGGTGGGTCTTTCCGCTCCTCTTTCCTTCCATCGTAGAAAATCTGCAATGTTTGGATCACTTTATTGGTTCTGCCTCATTTTCGTTGTGGTCCAATTGTCATCAACCATTAATCTCACTTGGTTGATTCCTTCGCGACGTTCAATTCGCTCAGAATACTCATAGGTATCCGAACAAGGTCTTCTGGACAAGGCATCTGCATTGTTGTGTAATTGTCCTGGTCGATGTTTTATCTTGAAGTGATACTAGTTCAACTTCTCAATCCACCTTGCTACTTGTCCTTCAGGGGTCTTCATCTCGAGTAACTCTCTTCCATATAGATATTTGTGTCTTGATTACTGCCAGTAGTTCCTTCCTTGTAATAATTTCTTTCTGGTTTGGTCAGTGCCTTGCTGTAAAACTCAATTACTTTTTCCTTGCCATCTTGCTTTTGTGATAGTACAGCTCCAATCCCATTATTTCTCGCATGTCCAAAACGAACAGGCCTCTTTGACGTGGAAAACTCAAAATCAGACTGGAACATAGAGCAACTTTCAGTTTTCCAAATGTCCATTCGCTTTCGTTGGACCAGACGAATTTGGCTCGGTCTTCTGTCAACTTATGCCGAAATATTAGCATATCCTTCTACAAACCGACGGTAGTAGGTGCAGAGACCTAGGAAGCTCCTCACTTCATGTTTGTCTTTAGGTATCGGCCAGTCTCGGAACGTCTGTATGTTCCTTTCGTCTGTTCGGATGCCGTCTGGTGACACTGTGTGGCCCAGAAAATCCACTTCTTTTTGAAACAATGAGCATTTCTGAGGATTCAGTTTAAGGTTGGCATTCCTGGATCGCAGGAGTACTTCTCGCAAATTGTGAAGATGTTCTTCAAATGTCATTCCCATGACTAAAACGTCGTCGAGGTATACTAGTCAAGTCTTCCAAGTGAGCCTATGCAGGACCAGCTCCATAAGTCTTCTAAATGTTGCTGGAGCATTTCATAATCCAAAAGGCATGACAGTGAACTGATAAAGTCCGCTTCCAGTCGAAAATGCTGACTTATCCTTATCG
Organism: Chrysolina americana; assembly: GCA_958502065.1. NCBI lineage: Eukaryota > Metazoa > Arthropoda > Insecta > Coleoptera > Chrysomelidae > Chrysolina > Chrysolina americana. Next base: position 38,103,161 of record OY293421.1, on the reverse strand, counting down.
TCTTCATGTATGCCCACTTGCCAATACCCGCTCTTCAGATCTAGGGTTGAGAACCAACGTGAACCTGCTAAAGTTGTTAATGTGTCGTCCATCCTTGGTAAAGGGTAGCTATCCTTCTTCGTGGCATTATTTAATTTCCTATAATCCACACAGAATCTCCTGGATCCATCCTTCTTAGAAACTAACACAACAGGTGCAGACCAAGGGCTCGATGATTCTTTAATCACACCATCTTTCATGATCTTGTCATCAAGCTTTTCCACCTCTTGTTGTTTGGCAAATTAAACTCTTTTTGTTGGTTGCCGAATCGGATGGGCTTGGCCAGTATCGATTCTGTGCTTGACCAGGTTAGTTCTTCCAGTTGTTGTTGAATCAAAGATGTCGCTTTCACTTCTGATGAAATTTTTTGCAGCTCTCCATTCGTCTGTCGACAAGTGTTGAAATGATTTTTCAAGAAATGTTTTTCCTGGTGGTCACATGAATCATAGTTTGCTACCCATGAAATAGGTTCACATATTCCAATTAATTCTTCAGTTGTTATTTCTTCGGGATACTCGTTGGCAACTCCCACAGGAATAGCATGATTTGTCTTTACTAGGGCTCGTGCAAGAACCAAATCGCTAGGTGATTCAATACATGACTGTACTATTCCAACACAGCACCCAGAGTCTCCATCTAATGTAGCATAAACTACTTTCTCCGAAAATCAAAGAATTTTCAGTGTTTTCACTAATCGCAGTTTCATAGACATCGTCTTCTCTGTTGGAGTTGTGAGGACAAATTGTTCTCCTCCAAACTGCATGATCCTCTCTTTATTGTCAAACGAAAACCCGTAATCACAGATCAAATCCATCCCAAGTATAAATTCATCTTCTATATCCGCGAAGTACACTGTATTTGTGATGGTGAGTCGACCAAGAATCAGTGTAATCTCAGCTTCTCCTCGAATAGGTGCATTTTCTCCAGTGACTGTTCGAAGCACAACGTTTGAAGAGATAGGTTTCACGCTTTCTGGCCTGAGAGTGCCACTGCGTACCAACGAAACTGCAGTACCGGTGTCTATTTCGTTAAATTTTCCTGAAATGGTAAGGCTATCGGTTGTTCTTCTTAGCCTGTTAATAGGGATGACCCTGGGGGCTCCATTATTGCTAGCCAACATGCGCCCCGATATGCTGGCTAATTCTAGTTTTCCTGCCGCCCACTTGAGGATTCGCTGGAAAATCTTGTCCTCATAGGTAATTGCGAACATCGTGGCAGTCTTACCCTGCAGTCTATAATAAGATGGCCCAATTCCCCACATCTATAGCACGCCCTGTTCTTCTGGGTGCTCATTCCGCTTATCAAAGATTTAATCTCTTTCAGAACCTTCTCGAATGAACTAATAGCTGCGCTGGATCGTTGTTCGGGTTCTTCTATCGATACCGCTCGTACTTTCGGCCTCGAGGTGTTGAAGGCCGCCTCTTCTGAAGAACGTACCAAGGCATCGCTACTCCACTTAAAGTGTGTCAATTGCAGAGTCCTTTGGATTTCGGTGTCTCTGAGTCCATCTTTAAATAACTGCACCTCTAACTGTTCTTTGAAATCTACCGGTACTTCTAAGCCAGCTGAATTAGGCGTCTCACATCCGATTCAAATTCCTGCAGACTCACCTGATTTCTGAGTGCGCGTTTTCATTTGAGCCTGATACAGCTGTTCTCGATGTTGATCGCCATACTGCAACTCCAATGCAGTAATCAGGTCTTTATATTCATTTTGTTGTTCGATGGGTATCGTCTGCAACATACTTGCTGGCCCTCTCAAAGCTACTATAAGTGCCGTAGCTTTTTCTTCTTCGCCCCATTCATTAGCCACTGCTGCAGCTTCAAATTTTCGGCGATACATGGACCAAGAGGACTGTCCATGAAAAGTCGGTGGCAACCCTGTCTCGACAATCTTGGTTCTTGAGGAGAGCTATCTGGTTTTTGATGAGTCCTTTCACCTCCTTTTGCACTGTATCCACTTTCTTATTGAGCTCATCGTCGATTTTCTTGACGTCTTCCTTCAGTTCTTCTTTCAGTTCTTCTTTCAGTTCTTCTTTCATTTCCTCCATTTGTACTTCTGTAGTACATGTTGGAAGGACTTGTCTTGATGTTCTAGACCCTTCTGGAAGTCTGTTTTCCTTTGTTTTTCTATTCGTTCCAATTCATTCTTTGGTTGTTCGAGAATTTTCTGAAGTGCCTCTTCTCGTTCTTTCTTTTCATCCAACCGTCTCATTTCCTCTTCTTGTTTTTCATTTTCTCGCTCTTTTCTCTGTTCTTCGAGAATTTTCTGGAGTGCCTCTTCTCGTTCTTTCTTTTCCTTCAACCGACGTGTTTCTTCTTTTTGTTTTTCATTTTCTTGATCTTGTTTTTCATTCTGGCGCCGCTTTTCCTCTTCTTGTTTTTCCTCCTTGCGCCGCTTTTCCTCTTCTTGTTTTTCCTCCTGGCGCCGCTTTTTCTCTTCTTGTTTTTCCTCCTGGCGCCGCTTTTCCTCTTCTTGTTTTTCCTCCTGGCGCCGCTTTTCCTCTCCTTATTTTTCCTCCTGGCGCCTTCTTTCCAAATCCGCAAATTGATTTTCGATAAATTTTAAAATATCCTCCATCGTATCATACGACGTACCCCTCGTATTCACCATAAATAGTTTATAAATAGTTTCGATTTTTCACTAATATCCCGCTTCGGACACCACTGTTACGATTTGCTAAATAATAATGCCGATCACACTACTAAACTGTTTAATTTATAACTTCACTAAAAACATACAAACAACTACTTTACTGACTAATAAAACACTTAGATCTATACAACAATAAAACTAGTTAAATATTCCAAACATTTATATATTTCTTCTAAAACTGTTTATCACTTCCTCATAAATTCTTCTTGGTCCTATCCCCAGTGAAATCTCGCTTTATATAGTCCATTTGTGCAACCAGATGCTTCGCGAATCCGCTCCAGATTACTCACGACAGAATTCCACCCAAATAATCTCTTTTTGGAAGCGCTCCATTAAATAAATACCTGTGGCGTCAACTCATTTGCATGCGATCTTATTTTTAATGGTTCATTCAGCGGGTAGATAGGAGAATTTTATCAATCGCGTAACAATATGAGTGCAGTTGCCATTTTCAGGATGGAATAAAGGAAAATTTGTCAAAAATACAGACATTTAATAGAGAAAAGGCATTCACCAAACATTATTTGACGCCAGAAAATTAAAAAACGTTCATTATGTAGCAATACACACTGACCACATCCCATTTACGTCAACAGAGCAGATCTCGGATGAAACAACACAGCCAGTTGGCCTCGACCGTGATGTTGAAAACCCTATAGAAGAAAATCTGAAAACAGCAATCGATGAGTATTCACAAAAGAATCCCACTGATGTACTGCTGTCTCCAACTGCACTTGAACCACATAATTATTTGTTACGAATGAGTCTAGAAAGAGAGCTAAGATTACTTCATGTAGAAAGGTTCACCTATGACTCAATTGCCGATAATAGCAAACTGATTTTGTTGAGTACTGGTTTGCCAAAAACCGAAATATTTGATGCCTTCTAGTATCTCAGAAAATGTAGATATAACATATAGTATGGTGCTAATGAAAGGAATAAATTCATTATTTTGTAATTGGGCAACCCTAGAGGAAAATACTGTAACTCGTTTATTTTCATTATCAAACACAAATTCTGTCAAATATTCTTTATATTCTTTATATATGTGAGCGTGGTGACGTCATCGATGATTTTTTCAAATAGAAATGTGGGTCATATGATACGTTATTTGAGAGAACAAATTTTGGAGAGAACGAAATGACAGTTTCTTACTTGATTATTTAGCCGGTTTACAAATGTGGGTCTCATCGAAAGTACTACATTCGAATTAAACTCAAACGGCTTGTCGAATGTTAATGGTCATAAAAATTATCAATATAAATCTCACTGAAACAGAAAGAATAAAAATTCTTATAATTGGTTGTGGAGACAAAACAAGGACACAGAAAGAAGATTGTATTCTGTTCAATAATAAACTTCCCAACCGATAACCATCTTCACAATCCACGGTAAGCAGAATTGAAAAGAAATTCATAGTAACAGGTCATATGAGAGACCTTCCCAAATGTAGTAAGAAACAAATAGATAATTATTATACTAGCTTTTCAAGATAACCGCCATACCAGTTCAATGCAAGTAGCATTAGATGATGACATTGACCACTCAACAGTTCCTAAAACGCTAAAAAAAGCAGCTAGTTTAGTTCAGGAGTTTCCGGAAGACGATTTTGATACAAAAATTGAAAATTGCGAAATTATGGTGGGGGAAAAATAACAGAGATCCGATGTTTTTACGAAAAGTCAACCGTATTGGTATTGGACTACTGAAAATCCACATTTAATGCAGGAATATCATACACAATACCCAGAGAAATTGAATGTTGGGGAGGGAATTATAGGGAATATGATAATGGGACCATTTTTCTTCGATTATTCCTCAACAGGTCCTCGATATTTAGAGTTTCTGTAAAGCTTCTTGACTCCCGAACTGAATCGGCTGTACCCAAACAAAAATTATTTATGGCTGCAAACAGGTAGTGCGCCGCCCCACTATGCTGTCTTGGTGAGAAGCTACTAATAGGGACAGCTTATTACGAAATAATGAATTTACTCCATTCATTGCACCATACTGTATATCAGGTTCTGAAAAAGAATTCATCAACTATTGCTATTGTTGAACGTAATGAAACTGCGGCAAAATTTCTCCTTCATCATTCACGAATTGTAAAATCATTTCAGATATCTGTTGTGACCTCTAGAAAATCCTTATTGAATCAAGAACTCACAAACAGTTCCTATACACAAAGGAATACTTTCAAAGGTCGTGTGGGTGCTGCTCCAAATGGTGTTATCACTTATATTAGCGATCTTTATCCTGGCTCACTTCAGACAAAAAAATTGTGGAACATTGCAGAATTTTGGAAAAATTGGTTGCTAGTGATGTCTTTATAGCAGATAAAGGTTTTTAATTTCAGACATCCTGTGACATGGTGTCCATATCAATACCCCCACTTTTAGTAAATCCCCAGTTCACCCGTGCCAAATTCATTGAAAACAATCTATAGACAGAGCAATAATACACGTAAAATGATCAATATGGAGAACGAAATGTTATAAAATATAAACCTATGATGGTTACGTGGAAGAGCAGCTTTGCTGAACGTCGCCATCCCATTATAATTCTCATTTTCCTATTTGCTTTAATGAATAAAGACACATTATTATTATTATTATTACCACTTACCTAATCAAAATATACTGATATCATTTTCAATGTGATAGCTCGAACAAAATATTTGCACTATCCATTAACGTAAGAAGTTTAAATAAAATAGTTATAGCGAATGAGGTTCAATGAAATTATTGTCAATTGTGTTGACCCGGTGACAACAAACAATAATTATATTTCCCATTCACCACGTGCGAGACAAGTTTTCTACATCTGAATTCATTTTCAGGTCACATTGTGCACATGTAGACATCTGATCAGGACATCATAATCTACATTATACCAAATTTCTAGCCAATTCACAAGAACTGTGTAAGGTACTTTCATGACATTATAATTATAACAATAATTTATTAACCATTCTAATAAGTAAAACAATAATAAATTCCAAGATATGCAAATAAAACGTGATCCACTGAAGGCACAGCCTTGAAAGTGGCAACTCATGCTTATGTCTTAATATCATGTCTTATAGAGTTAGGTACATCATTGAATAATTATTACAGTAATAGTGTAGTGTACTTTCAGCAGATAGTGGCAAAATACAATTAATAAATTACGATATGACATCATTTTCTTTACATTTTGATGTTTCGAGATTTTACTCATTCATGTGCATTTAGAACGAGGGAGATTCATTCAAGAGTAATACATATCATTAACATACATGTTTTATCTGTATGTCCCATTTCAGAAGGTAAACAATTACTGAGACAACCAATTATTTTCTTGAAATCACATTTCACATTTAGGGTATCCCAACTACTTGCGTTATATAGAATGGCTGTGTCATCTGCAAAACTTAAAATATCTTTTCACCACTGTCAATCTTCAGTAAATTGTTTTTATACAGTGTGACCCATTCAAGATGGAAGCACCCTTATAAAACTTACATTTTTCAACCGATTGAAATGATTTTTTTTTGTTAGGTAGATATTCAAAAAGTCTATTAGGACACCAAATATCATGAATAAATCTCAATTTCCAGGGCCAACTAATCTTATTTTTCAAGGTCTAAAATCTAAAAAAATTATTAGCGATTTTTTTAGAAAAAATCTGACTACACCACTGGATTCGCGACATTTTCAAATGATTTACATGTAAATTACGTTGGAATGCGTCAATCAATAAAAAAGTTATAAGGGAATGAAATTTTTCTAAAATATGCCGTTTAATCAACCCACCAATTCATGTTCAGGAATTTTATGAAAATTCTGTATACTCCACTGGATTCAGGATGTCTTGAAATATTACTGATCACAGTTTCATCGAAATCTGTTCAGTATTAAAAAAGTTATAAAGGAATAAAATTTGAAAAATATGTTGTTCAATGGAATTTTAGCAACGTTCTTACTACACCACTGGGGCAATATTCAACAAAATATTATTCAAATAAAATTCATGAAACGTTTATGGGCGAATCAATTTCCTTTCATATGTATGTTTAGTGTCAATAATTTCAAATGAATCTACAAAAAAATAACTGTAAGTACATTTTTCTAATTGCTACAAACTAGCCGAAAACAATCTTTTATTCACAATAAATGTAAAAATAGAAACCAAGAAGATACCGAATTGAAAAATAAATGAGTGCAATTCATATTCTGGTGGCCTCCACCAAACTTCCATCCAATTCAATGCATTTATCATATCGCTTACGAATATTTTTTAAAGTATTCCTCAATTGTTGTGGAGTAATTGCATCGCAAGCTTGCTGAATTCTGGTGCACAGTTCCACTCGATTCCTTGGTCGTGATTTGTAAACCTTTTGTGTAACATAACCCCAAAGAAAAAAAATCGAGTGAAGTAAGGTCAGGCGATCTTGGTGGCCATCCAATTAATGTACTCCCCCTTCCTATCCAACGATTAGGGTAATTTTGATTCAGCCAATTCTTCACAATTCCCGCATTATGTATGGAACAACCATCTAACTGAAAATATAAATTTCTTGTTTCTGCAAGGGGAAGTTCATCTATTGCGTCCGAAAATTCATTCCTTAAAAATTGTAGGGAAATTGCGCCATTCATGTTGCCGTCGAAAAAGAATGGTCCAATTATCCTTTCATTCAGTATTCCACACCAAACGTTCACTTTTTCTGAATACTGCCTTTTACAGTTTATCACCCAGTTAGGATTTTCAGTGGCCCAATAGCGAATATTTTGTGATGAAACCACTTCATTTGTTGTGAAACTAGCTTCATCACTAAATAAAATTTTCTTTAAAAATTGCCTGTCATTAAGATACTCGCCCTGGGCCCATAAGCAGAATTCCAATCGTTTTTCTTGATCACCTAGTTCCAGAGTATGTAAAAACTTTGGTTTAAATGGCCTCAATTTATTTTTCTTCAGACATCGCCTAATATTCTCCCTAGGTAAGTTTAAATCTAAGCTGGCAACCCTCAAACTACTATTTGGATTATTTCTGAAGTAATCTAATATAGTCTGGTTATTTTCGTTCCTTCTTCGTATATTGTTCTTTAAAATATATGTGGTTACTGCTCCAGTACGATTGAAAACTTGGTTTATTTTATGTACCGTGCTGTTATTTATGGCTGGACGATTTGGGTGTCTTTCATTGAATATTCTAGTTACTTCTCTTTCACTTCGGTAATCATCACCGGAAAGACGTATAATTTCGATTGTTTCTTGAATTGACAATTGAGCCATTATCTGTTTTTATTTTGGAACACAAATTATTCAGTTCACTAATGGTGCGTAACAAAATGACAATTCATGCGCAAATAAATAGATGAGAAACTGTAAGTCACAGCTAACTTGTTTATTTCATTAATGCATTCTGAATAACAGGCAGTTAAAATTGCAACTCTCATTTTTTGATATTCAACAAAAGGAAAAAATCACAGTTGATGTTACCTACTGGAATGATAATAATTATTATCCATTGCTTATTTTTTTCGTTATAATTTCTATTGGGAGTACATTAGACTTGTCTTATATTGTTGAAATTGTTTTCATGAAGATTAACCAGGAGTTCTCTCCTGATTGTACTTGTTTATGTATCCACTCCACTTCGAGAAATACCTACAGACTATTTTTACCATCATGATTTTCAGATGTTATAATTGTACGACATTGCAATAATCACCCCAATAATTTTTTCAATAATCAACAGTGGTGTAGTAAGAACGTTGTTAAAATTTCATTTTACAACATATTTTTCAAATTTCATTCCCTCATAACTTTTTTATTACTGAACAGATTTCGATGAAACTGTGACCAGTGATATTTCAAGACATCCTGAATCCAGTGGTGTATTCAGAATTTTCATAAATTTCATGAATTCGAATTGGTGGATTGATTAAACGGCATATTTTTCAAATTTCATTCCTTTATAACTTTTTTATTGATTGACGCATTCCAACGTAATTTACATGTAAATCATTTGAAAATGTCGCGAATCCAGTGGTGTAGTCAGATTTTTTCTAAAAAAATCGCTAGTAATTTTTTTAGATTTTTGACCTTGAAAAATAAGATTAGTTGGCCCTGGAAATTGAGATTTATTCATGATATTTGGTGTCCTCCTAATAGACTTTTTGAATATCTACCTAACAAAAAAAAAAGATTCCAATCGGTTGAAAAATGTAAGTTTTATAAGGGTGCTTCCATCTTAAATGGGTCACACTGTATATATTGAAGAGCAATGGTCCGAGAACTGATCCCTGCGGAACCCCATACGATAAATTTACAACCTAAATAAATTTTACATCAATTTCAAAGTGTTGTCTATCTTCCAAATAGCTTTTGAGTGACTGATAAGCAGTTCCTCGAAAAACAAAACTCTTCAATACACATACAATAACTATGAATGACTAACTGTGTCGAAGCCTTTTTTAAGATTATCGATTTTGGCAGTCTATTAGTTATCTATGGTTGTTGTTTTTTCACGACACTGCTGTTTTTTTTGTTGAAATGAATAATTTGTTTTCAGTTATTATTGACTCAAGCAGTCTATTAGTTATCTATGGTTGTTGTTTTTTCATGACAAGACTTCAGTTCTATTAATTTTGTTCATGAGTTTGAGTGTCTCAATGAATATATTTGCAGCATTCTCTACGTTGACGAAAGTATAAATATTTTGCTAGTCTTCATTATTTATAAGAAATATTTATTTATTTTCGTCGAAGAACTTTCTGTTTGTTGTTAATCGTTTCAGTTTCATTTCAGGAGAGGCCAACAGCACGACTGTTGAGTAATGATCTGTAATATCTCATTTTGAAACTATTGGGGTAAAAAATTTTGAATTGTCAGAATTGTCTTTACTTAATAAAAAAATTATCTATGCCTGTCTTACTTTCATTTTGGACTCTTATGGGCTTATTTATCGCGAAGATGAACCCATATTCACCTAAAATATTTTGATAATTTTCCACATTTTCCTCCTCTTCATTCAGAATATTGATATTTCCATCACCCATCAAAATATGAGCTTCCCAGAAGATTGCATCAAACTAGTCAGAGAGCTCTTATTCAACTCTGGAATCTCAAGTTTTCATTGTCTCAACATTTGCCACCTTTTAGATAAAGTTTGAAAACAAAATTTTTTCAAATTCAATAATGAAATGAAACAATTTATCAATTTCAACCAAATGATTTTCTTTTATATAGATATGTCGATGATTGTATAGTGATGTTCAATAGTAATTCTGATGAATTGGACAATTTCTTGTCCTTCTCAAACTCTTTACACCCCTCCATTACTTTTACTATGGAAATAGAAACAAACAATAGTCTACCTTTTTTAGATTTAATAATTACTAAAAATAAAAATAACAAATTTGATTTCTCAATCTACAGAAAATCCACTCACACCGATTCAATCATACCATACTCTTTTCGCAACCCCATAGCACGTAAACTAGCATATTTGAACTCACTTTTCCGTAGATTATTTACGATACCCAATATACCCATGAACAGATAATTTCAATAAAGAACTGAATATTTTTAGAAAAATTGGCACCAATAATCCTTTACATTTCAATATCAACCTCATTAATTCTTTATCCAAAAATACGTATTTTTCAATTACATATCTGGGTATGGTTTCATACACAATAATGAATATTTTTCAACAGTACAGTGATAACCTGAATATAAGTTTTATACTAATACGAGTACTAATAATACACTTTCTAAAAAAAACTTGTTAACAACAAAGATAAACGTTATCTTTTCGATAAGTCTGGTATATATGAAATATCTTGTTCCCAGCCTCAATCCAATGCTAAATATATTGGACAAAGTGGAAGAATAATAATTACTAGAGTCAAAGAACACAAGAATATCATAGATAAATAAACAGAAAAATTTCAAAACTTCCCTTTTGAAGAAATTTATTCAAGTATGTAGTTCATTATTTCTAAACATAATTTCAATGCTGACGATGATTTACAGGTCCTTCAACATGTAAATTAAGGTTGTCTAATGAATATCCTAGAAGTTTTTGAAATCAACTCTTTAATAAATAACAATTCTTGTACATCCTTGAATGAACAAATTAACTTCGATTGCATCCAATTTTTCAATTCACTAATATTTTCAACTGTAATAATAATCCTATTGGAATTTTTTTCGACTAATGCCTCTTCCTATCTGCATGACTTTAACCTCTTTAATACTTAAGCTTTTGTCTGATAGAGACCACTGTACTTCATTTGTCTCTGAAGAAATTTCCTATAGATTTCTCCACATTGTTACAATAGTATAACACTATCTTGCTGATAGATGTCGTCAACTCATCGATCTTTCATATTGAATAGTTGACATGACACTCGTGCGTCTAACCAACAAAATGAGGTTACATTTTCTCGTAAATGTTCATAATATCCATTTCTGTTGGAGTGGAAATTCCCTCCATAAAAACACATTATTTCATTTTCTCTACCACTTTTATTCATAAAGAACCTCCACACTTAGTATTTTAAGTTATTATCTACCATACACCATTTTGTAAATTCCATTTTTTCGTAATTTTTGAACTTATATTTGAATACCCCAATATTATAGATTCTTCCGTCGACTGAAGATGGGTTTACCTAAACCCGAAACATGTCTCATCGCTAGATTGGGAACCTAAACTTAGAGAAATTTAAACCTATTTGTGGAGATAACTTCGAGATTTCTTTCCGTCTTCCCAATTATTATTTTTATATATTCAAGCTTAGTTTCGAGAGTGTGAATACTAGTGAAGTTTGCAAAACTTTAATCTACACCAGACTTCCGAACAAGAACATTGATGTTTCATTTCCCCTGTAGAGAAATACTGTACCTACCCCAATCATTCAATTAGTACAAATTTGAATACAGCTAACCTCAACCTCGAAATCGCGTAATTTCTACAAAACGACTCTGTTCGTTGTTATCATCAAAGGCAGTATGGAAAGGGCGGAGCCATATACATGCACCATTAAATATAAATGGTAATAACTGAGCAGTTAGTGTCGAGTCTCGACCTGCCATTCGATTGATTAAGTCGTCAATCACAGACCACGCCGAACAATCATAGTTGACTGTGCATCAAAGCCGCCCTCAAAGAAGACGGATTTTTCGAGGGTGTGCCGACGGTGGTTTCGATTCAGCCAGACGTTTGTTCTATAAGATTGGCCTTTTTTTATTGAATTTGATTAATTTCGTGCGGTCTCGTTGAAATTTATCGAAGACGTCTGAGAGTTATTGAGCGGGGTTGCGCTATCGGAGATAAAAAATTAAGCGGGACTTGCTGGGGTTGTTTTACGAAGTTGTTGAAATGAACTAGCGGAATAGCAGTGGCGGCAATCACCATATATTTGCATCAATTCAGAAGGAAAAAAGCGCTGAAAACGTTTTGATATTCTACTCATACCAAGATAAAAGATTATTGATTGAGATGAATCTTTGTTTGACAATCGAAAACATGATATTTTTGATTTGGTAGTTTGGCTAGTGATTGGCTCTTATTTATTTATTTATCACGATTATGGGACACAAACAGGTGCTAACCCAATACAGTTTCCACCTATTCTCTAAGTACATTCATCTCATGGTTTACTATTATTTCTCAAAAACTGTGAATATCTATAATACCTGTATGGGTATATTCAAATAGAAAAAATGTGTTTGAAGTACAAGTTTTGAATGATGATATTTCTATTGAAGATATGTCCAACTCAGAGTAAAATCTATTGAAGGTATCACTCAATCTGGGAATAGGAGGATTTTGACCTAAGTTGGTATTCTTATGAGTGATACCTAGAAGACCCCTACTTCTAGTGCATCTGGAAGGCACGTCGAAACCCACTAAACCCAAAAGATGGGGAGCGTCATACATATTTTTGAGAATTTTGAAGATTTAAACCGCTCAAATGTCAAAATATTGAATGAAAGTCTAACAGAATTGACATTTTCAGTATTAAAAACACCATTTACCTTCAAGTTCAAAAATCTTATGAACCTACTTTGAATCCTCCCAAGTCTTATATTGTATGAGTTATAACGTAGATTCCAGATAACACTAGCAAAACTCAGTCTGCTATAAATATAGACAGAATACAATGACTGAATAGCCTTTTGAGTTCTAACATTCTTACATATGCTGCTCATGAAGCCTAGCATTTCACTTCATTTATTATCATATACTCACAATGTAGACCGAAACATAATTCATTATCAAAAATGACTCCTATATCTTTGATGTGATTGACTCTTTCTAGAATTTTATTGAACACATACAAAGTGCGTTACCGAAAATGAAGCAGATCTAATATCTTCAAGGCACATGTGTTCCGAATAAAATGCAAAAATACGTCGATTACTCCATGTGGGACATCCTTCTATTATAACCTCAACTGTCATACCTCCTTCCCCACCCCTTGGTTACTATAAGCCATACCGAATATAGGATCACATAAAATAGAAGATATAGTCTAGTCAACAAGTGCCATTTAGACCAACTTTTTTCAGCAGTCTCCGAAAATTATGATTGAGGTGTCATTCGATTCGGAATGACATCCAGATGATTTTTGAAAAAAATGAAGTTCCGCATGAAAAAATTGTAAAAGTTATTAACAATTAACTAAAAAAAAAAGATGGCTTTAGTATTTTGTAAATATCTCAAAAACTAATTAAAATTTTTTAAATCTAAAAAAGATTCAAAAAGAGGAGGAAATTTCCTAAAAAAGCTCAATTCCCGGAATTGTAGCATCAATATTTATAATTTTCCCAGAGGGATGAAAATACGGCCGAAAACGGGTACTCTGGCTCGGGCAAGCCACACCCACTTTGGACACTTTAACAATAAAAATTATTTTAAAATACTAAATATGAAAATAAAAAATTGGAAAAATTCAGGCACTAACTGAATAGATTAATGAACAATAATCCGCTTGAAAAAAATTTTTATCACAATTTTTCAATTAGTTAATCAATAGTTAATTAATAATTTTTTTCTGCTTGAACATGAACATTGCAAGTGTGATAATTGTTAAACTATAAATTTAAGATTTTTTTCCTCTTTTGGAGCAATTCTTGAAAGGCTTCAGAATAGAACCCCGTTGGAAAAATTAAAAAGTTTTTATTTTTCAGTTTTTTATTAACAATTTTCGTTGTTGCAAAATTAAATACTTAAATTAATCATTGAAAAAAAATTTTTTTTTTAAATATTATCAATAATCCGTTTTTATGTTATCAGGAACTACATAGAAATAATTTTTTTAAATTTTTATCTCTAATTGTTTAAAAAATTGTTATAAACAAATGCGTTGTTTATAAGATAATTGAAATTTTTTTTATGGAATTTCAATCTTTGATACAAATAATGATTTTTAAAAGAAAAATTGTTCCTTAAAAAATTTTTTTTATTGCTTGAAAACGCATTTGTTAATTAACAATTATTTTCTCCCGCTTCTAATTAATATTAAGGAACCATTTTTTTTTTTAAATCATTATTTGTCTTTCTTTCTGATATAAAAAAAAAATTCCATTTTATTTAATTTTTCATTGTTTATGCAATAAACAATTTGTTATAAACAAATAAATTTTTACCTTATATTTTTTTTTCTATTCTAATTTCTGTCACAAAAACAGACATGATTTTTTTTCTTTTTTAAAATTTTTTTTATTTTTTTTATTTAATTTTTAAATATAAGTTCTCTCTAACTTCGTCATTCTTACCTGGTCTTCATCCTTAAAATTATTATAATTTACAAACTAATGGAGATACGATGAAAATACTTAAGACTTATTTATTCTCCATTACATAAAAAACAAATTTAGCAGAAAAGTTTAGTTGTTACTTATTTATTTATTGAATTTATAGCAATTGTTGTTGAAAAATACTTAGGGAAAAATTTTTTTTTTGTTTTAATGCTTAAAAATCTTATCAACTATTAAAAATATGACTACTTCATTCAAGTATCTTATCAATTATTGTTCATTACTCAACATTTTTACCTTTTATATATTAATATTAATATCTAGATTTTTATTTTCAGGTTCGGTTTCTTTAATGTTTGTAAAAGTTTATGAATGACAATCTTTATTTTTTTCTTTTGAAATATTATTGAGACAATAGAGTCTAATAAATTTAATTATTTATCAACGAACAGAATATTCTATGCACGTTCATATATATTATCATTTAAATCTCATTTGATTATAATAGACCCTCATATCTACGAGTAATTATCAACGGTCACCTAATAATAATTATAATTACTTTCTAACATGTCTGTCTTAAGCTTCCATATTTAGCTGTGAATATTTTAAGCTGATAAGCTGATAGAGAAAAAAGACGTCTTCTTATCCAATGTCAAGAATAAATCTCGTTTTATAACTAAATTGAAAAGTACTCTTATAGCGGAAACTAACTTATCAATTAAACAGGCGAAAGAAGACGCCGACACTCTCATCATTAAAACGGCAATAGATCTTGCTGAAAAACACCCAGATGAAAAAATAGTTGTGGTTGGAACCGACATTGATCTAGCCGCATTAATGATTGCATTGACACCTAGTCACTTAAATATTGTCATGTGGAAGCCACGTGCTTCTTCTAAACAACTAGATGCAATCTATGAAAGCACGAAAAATCAACATCTAAAAGATATTATACTCTTCGTTCATGCTTTTACGGGTTGTGATACAGTGAGCTCAATTTTTGGCAAAGGGAAGAAGAAATTATTGGATTTGATTCTAAAAAATGATGGAATGAAGCAGCATGTGGAAAAATTTTATGATCCTGGTGCATCTACTGAAGAAATTAAGGAAGCTGGAGAAAGATTGATGCTGTCTTTGTATGGAGAATTTAAAACCAACGTTACTGCGAGTCAATGCCGTGTTTCCAAGTTTATGGAACTTTTGAAAAAGTCTAAAAAAGCCATCAATTTAGCGACTCTACCACCTACGTCAACAGCATTGAGTTATCATTCATACCGAGTGTATTAACAAGTTCAATATTGGCTCGGTAACAACGATCTCAATCCGGAAAATTGGGGCTGGATAAAGACAGAAACAATTTTTTTGCCAGTTCGAACAACCGATAAATTAGCTCCTGATGAACTCTTAAAATTAGTTCACTGTAATTGCCTCAAAAATTGTTCAAAAAGATGCGGATGCAGGAAGGCTGGTCTTCCATGTTCGTCTCTCTGCAAGCATTGCAAAGGAGAGAGTTGCGATAATTGCAAAAAGATAGCGATGGAAGATGATAATGACGAACTCGGCGATGTTGATGAAGAAAACGCATTACAAAATGATAATGAAGACGATAGTGCCTGTGCTGATTATGACATCTCTATTGGACAATTTGTGGAAACTTTGCTGGAGAACGAAGAGAACGATGAAAACATGAGACAAGAAGAAACTGTAGACTATGAGCCACCATCAAAGAAACGTTTAAAAAAATAAACAGAATGTACAATAAAATGAAAAAAAAATAAAAAAATTGTAAATGTTAATAACTACTTATTAATAAATTTTGTTAAATAAAAATCAATTTAAAGATCATTCTTCCTTTCAAAAACACTTAGGCTAATGAACTCTGCAAAAATTTTTTGTTTACATGGTAATATTCAGAATTTGAAGTATAATAAAGTGATATTAATATATAAAAGGTAAAAATGTTGAGTAATGAACAATAATTGATAAGATACTTGAATGAAGTAGTCATATTTTTAATAGTTGATAAGATTTTTAAGCATTAAAACAAAAAAAAAATTTTTTCCCTAAGTATTTTTCAACAACAATTGCTATAAATTCAATAAATAAATAAGTAACAACTAAACTTTTCTGCTAAATTTTTTTTATGTAATGGAGAATAAATAAGTCTTAAGTATTTTCATCGTATCTCCATTAGTTTGTAAATTATAATAATTTTAAGGATGAAGCCCAGGTAAGAATGACGAAGTTAGAGAGAACTTATATTTAAAAATTAAATAAAAAAATAATAAAAAAAATTTTAAAAAAGAAAAAAAATCATGTCTGTTTTTGTGACAGAAATTAGAATAGAAAAAAAATATAAGGTAAAAATTTATTTGTTTATAACAAATTGTTTATTGCATAAACAATGAAAAATTAAATAAAATGGAATTTTTTTTTATATATCAGAAAGAAAGACAAATAATGATTTAAAAAAAAAATGGTTCCTTAATATTAATTAGAAGCGGGAGAAAATAATTGTTAATTAACAAATGCGTTTTCAAGCAATAAAAAAATTTTTTTAAGGAACAATTTTTCTTTTAAAAATCATTATTTGTATCAAAGATTGAAATTCCATAAAAAAAATTTCAATTATCTTATAAACAACGCATTTGTTTATAACAATTTTTTAAACAATTAGAGATAAAAATTTAAAAAAATCATTTCTATGTAGTTCCTGATAACATAAAAACGGATTATTGATAATATTTAAAAAAAAAATTTTTTTTCAATGATTAATTTAAGTATTTAATTTTGCAACAACGAAAATTGTTAATAAAAAACTGAAAAATAAAAACTTTTTAATTTTTCCAACGGGGTTCTATTCTGAAGCCTTTCAAGAATTGCTCCAAAAGAGGAAAAAAATCTTAAATTTATAGTTTAACAATTATCACACTTGCAATGTTCATGTTCAAGCAGAAAAAAATTATTAATTAACTATTGATTAACTAATTGAAAAATTGTGATAAAATTTTTTTCAAGCGGATTATTGTTCATTAATCTATTCAGTTAGTGCCTGAATTTTTCCAATTTTTTATTTTCATATTTAGTATTTTAAAATAATTTTTATTGTTAAAGTGTCCAAAGTGGGTGTGGCTTGCCCGAGCCAGAGTACCCGTTTTCGGCCGTATTTTCATCCCTCTGGGAAAATTATAAATATTGATGCTACAATTCCGGGAATTGAGCTTTTTTTTAGTAAATTTCCTCCTCTTTTTGAATCTTTTTTTAGATTAAAAAAATTTTAATTAGTTTTTGAGATATTTACAAAATACTAAAGCCATCTTTTTTTTTAGTTAATTGTTAATAACTTTTACAATTTTTTCATGCGGAACTTCATTTTTTTCAAAAATCATCTGGATGTCATTCCGAATCGAATGACACCTCAATCATAATTTTCGGAGACTGCTGAAAAAAGTTGGTCTAAATGGCACTTGTTGACTAGACTAATAGCTATGAAATACCCGAAGATACGCCAATAAAATACCTTGGCATCGATATCTAAGATAAGACCTACAGATACAAAATGTGGTTAAAAAATTAAGGGGTTAATTATATAGATTCAAATATCTTTCTTTTTCTAGACGTAGAAGATACAAAAATATTATACTACGCTTTGATTGAATCGCAACTAGAGTACGGAGAGTAGGATGTGGTGGAGTGAATGGTATACACATTGAAAAATTAAATTTGCAGAGGAGTCTCAACTCTATTTTCCGAGAAGCAAACCTTCAGCTGGTACATAGTAGTACGAACAATTTCCAAATGTTGTTAGGTAATCCGAAAGATAAAATTCCAACTTTGGAGAGATCAGGAATCTATGAAATTAGCTGTCAAAACTGCGATAGTGTATATTATGGCCATGGATCATTTATTATAAACTCATCACAAAATTAATATCCAAAAAATTTTAAATTAATAAAACCTGTTGATGATTACAGAAAATTAGATTGTTATGAGAGTATTGCTATTAGAAAAAGAGGCTCGAAACCCTTGCTTAATAATGATAACGGTTAAATTCCAAATTATTCGACTTGATACCTGTAAAAGAATAATTAAGTGCCTTTGTTGTATTGTTTATTGGAATTGTACCTGCCCATTAGGAGGGTCACTTCCTAGTACACGGATTAACCCATGGTAATTAATTATTTGATATAAATAAGGCTGGTATGCCGATTTACAGTTAGTTTAGTAATTCCTACTGGTTAAGATAACTTTGTTATCGAAATGCGCATCTAGGAAATAAATTACTTGTGTGGTGAAGGGGTTAAATACTTTTTGTTCCCATTAAATTTGCAGAAATACGTAATTGAAATTAGGATACGTAAGTTCGTCCAAGAGACGATTTGTTCCTTAATATAAGAGAACTATTTTGTTTGAATATCCTCAAAAATAATAAACGCAATAATACCGTGATATTACCTTACTGCAATGAAACTGTAGGCCAACAAAATGCAACTTACCTGGGATCTCCGTAGTACAATATGGTACCGGATTATTGATGAGAAGTACAGTTTCATGAAGAAGTCCTATCTATCTCCTAGTACCTAATATATATAACATAATACCGATAACTATGAAAACAACACACTGGCCAGCTCAATTCACAGAAAATCTTGAACATTCGTTCATCTCCAATCCCCAAAATGAATTAAGTACATAAGATATTCGGCAGCCAATCAATCTATAATGAATAAATATATATCAATTAATGATAATTATGCAATGATTAATGCAAACATTTTCCGGTTCCTGTCACATAAAATTTGAGAAGCAAATTTCTCACAAAATTCGAAGAGTTATTCTTTCAAAGATTTCTAGACGAAAATTTCATACAAACGTGTCACAAAAGGCTTGATTTTCGAAGTACAGGGTGATCAAAATACATTTTTTAAGAATATTTGGAGTTTACATCAAAATTTTCGACAATAATCGACCCAAATTAGTTTAAATTAGGCAATAGTACACACCATACAAAGTGTGATTGCCACTCTCCAAAGATTAGCACGTGACTTTGTGCTCTCATTACACGAATTATTATGGGCGTTCGCAATGGCGAATAACTGTATTATCAAAATACTAGAGCAAAGTAACATAAATTCTCCGGGAATAAAGAGAAGTTTAGAAAAAGACCATTTTTGAAATTGATAAGTCATAGCAACTGCTGGAAATCGCCACCGCCAACTTCAATGCATGCGTTTATGCGCCTCCTGTATGCAATTCCTCCGGTTTTCTTCATCTTGAACCGGAATGAGTTACACTAATGTTTCGCTTCGTAAGGAAAAAATCGAGTAGATTCATATCGGGTGACCTTGGTGGTCAAGGTTGTATCTCACCTCGCCCTCAGATCAAATAATACAACCTAGATTAGTATCTCGCCGCACAAGCATTAAAATTTGTGTATAAGGAACATCTTCCCCCAACAGCAGTGTCGTGCGTTGTTAACAGAAATATTGAGGTTCGATAAAATAAAAATCCAATATGGAATGGAAACCTGAAATTATGATCTCCACGGTATTTTGAGAACAGCCGATGCTCTAATTGACATGTTTTTTCATAATTCAATAATTTTTCTCTTTTCCAATTTGGTTTCCCTTTCTCAATAGTTACGACACTGGTAGCTTACCTATGAAATGAAATATTTTGATTTACAGCTTCAAATGGTCTTTCAGACATTTCACAATGGTTCACCATTGCTTAATAATAAAAACTAACGATAGTTTAACACAAATTAACTCAGAATTTGCCCTTTATTCACGAGAAAACACTCCAATAAGCCAAAGACGAAAACAAACAGATGATTTGTTGATGTTCTGTCATATATGACATATGATATTTCAAATGTAGCGTTGCCGTACTGACCACACTATATCGAGAACGAAGAATCTCCGTTCGGAGATGGAAATACTAGGGTTTTTACATGCTCCCAACAAGCTGCAATGAACGTTTCAATTGCCTTCTTATTGCTGTATATTTCGTCCAAAGCAGTATTTTTGGATTTTCTTTGCCATGAATATACCTGAGAGATATCAAAATCTAGCTGACGTGCTTATTGTATCCAAACCAAACATTCACAGAAAACGTCTCAAAAATTATTTTCAATCACGGCCGATAAAAACCTTGGATTTCTCGCCAATTAATTTCGAAGCCAATTGCAAAAAGGTAGTCTCTTTGGAAAATCCCTTGGAAGAAGAGCTTGATGTGATAAGGATAAAGTTGTTGCTCTTTCAAAATTTGCCATACCAGCGGTATAATGCACAGGCGGTTCGAAACTCCAGCATAACGATAGTCGGTTCGAGCCCGGAGTAGTTTTTTAGTTTTTTGGGTTAAGTATTGTTTGTTTTTTCTGAAATATCAGTTGAAAATGTGAGAAGTTCAATGTTTCCCAGATGATATTACGTACATATTTCAAATATAATTCGTAATATAGAATATTTTTCAATTCGGTATGCGAATGACGTCGGTATTATGATATTGTTATCTCCAGAAGGTAAGTATCTAGATACTTGAAATGTACATTTTGTGTTCACTGATGGAAATCATGAAATACAGGTCAAATAATACTTTCCTAGTGTTTGGAAGCGTTCATTAAGAAAGAAACTCAAGAAGGTGAAGTGAAATTAATTTTTCGAAATGCGAAAAGAGAGGAAAGTTCACCAAATCAATATTACTCCAAAAATTTCTCAATATTTTAGTGATCCTACTGAAACGATTCTCTCATGGAGGAAGAACCAGATTGAATTGAATGTCGAAATTGATTTCCTTTAGAACGGTCAGATCTAGGCAGATAGATCTGATATGTGCTGCAACTGATCTATATCCTCTTTTCGATATAATCTATATGCATTATCCAAACCAAATTGTTAACTTGTTTTTCATTAAAATTATTTTGTTCTGTCGTCCCCTAACGAACGACAGCCCTCAGAAGTCGAAACTTGTGCGAGCCAAGGATTAACGAGGTCTTACCTTTTAACGTGCGATTCCTAGCACTTTCTCAGGCCATCAGAAAATCAGAAATCGCAGAATGATTGAAAAGCATTGATTCTAACCACTCGGCTACCCGACCTTATGGTAGACACCTAAACATAAGCACTTGGAATGAATATAATGATTTTAGAGTGTCTTCAATATCGTCAAGATATCTTGTGAGCGGAAAAGTATGAATCCTTTTCTATTAGCGAGCAGCAAGACTGCAGGAATCGAATTCTCTGGATGCAATTTAGTTCATTTTTATTATTAATGAAAATTATATACTTATTTATTTGCAATATATATGTTATAGTAGGTACATAAATATGCAGGGTGTTCCAAATTGTGCCGTCACCATTGCCAACTCCGTTATTATTGATGCTAAGAATTCGGTTAAATAGACAAACTGGTAGCATTTTTAATGGCCTTCTCGATGCCGAAAAAAAAAGACAGTCGCATTTTCAGAATATTCCATAAAATGACATTTCTTTCAATGGAACATCCTATATTTTTGTATTAACATTCTCAACAACAAATCTCATATGACTTTTTTCGTAAAGCTAAAAATAAGACAGTTTTTTCATTATGAAACATTTACAACAAACGGATTTGATAAAGCGCTATTATACATATTTGTGCCCTTCTATTGACACTACGTGTGGCATTCAACACAGTTCGGCCATCAATTCTATTAATTATTGTTTCAATATAATTTTTCAGTTCATTTATATTATTATGTTTCATTTTGTACACCTCATTTTTCAGAAATCCCTAAAAATAAAAATCTAGAGGTGTCATGTCTGGTGAACGAGGGGGCCACTTAACAGGACCATTTGTAGCAATCTACCTGTTTCCAAAACAGCCTCGCAGCATTTTTTTTACGCCACTGACATTATGTGCTGGTGCTCCATCCTGCTGAAAATAGGTCATCTGATGATCCTCCAGACCAAGATCATCGAAAAACTCTTCCAACACTCTTGTTAATAAATTAATGTAACGGGTTCCGTTCAAAGAACTATGTTAGAAAAATGGACCGATAATTCTGTCTCTAAATAGACTACCACCAACCAATGATACTAAGTCGTCTTGTAGATTGTGGGGATAGACTAGAAATGGATATGTCTACTCCATAATAAAAATTCTTTCTATTTTACATACCACGATTTGAAAAATTAGCCTCATCGCTCCATATAATATTTCAATAGAAGTTTGGATCTTGTCTGCATTCATTCATAAACCACCGACAAAACCCCAATCGTCTCTCAGGATCACCAGGTTCTAGTGTTTGCACTGGTCTTAACTTATAAGGTGAAATCTTATGTTTCTTAAGAATTCGTTGAATACCAGACAGTGAAACAGCTATTTCTCTAGATAAATCTCTGATGGAATTATTTGGTAGGATAAAGTAGGATAAAACGTCAATTTCTGTATCTCCAGATATTACAAAACGTTTTTTAGTTCTCCCCTTTTCAAAAACTTTTTCATTGTTCCTGAATCGACAATGAAGCACAGCAAAAAAACGCCGATTAGGTAATTCACGATAAGGGAACGAATTGCTGTAGTGTTGGAGTGCTTGTACGCTATTTTCCTGGAAAACCAAGTAGGATTCTAACATATCACATTTTTCTTGATGGGAAAACGGCATTTCGAAAAGTATTCGAACAGTAATTGACAGTTACAATAATTTATGGCCTTGACATGATAAACTTGAGAATATTCGACAAATAGTATTTCAACAAAGTTAATTTTGTACATTAATACCAAATATCTCAGTGGTGTCAATTGAGTGGTGCGATATAATGATAGTTCACATCCCAGCATAATTTTTTCTTTTACTGTCTTATTCTGCTATTAGTAACAAAATATTGTCATTCGTATGACTACCAAAATTGGGTGTTTGGACAATCATGAGGATTTATTCGCCAAAACAAAGAAATTTTTTGTACTAGTGAAAGAAATAAATATTTCCACATAAGTCGCTCATTTTTCACTTTAGGAAAAAAGGTGATATGAGCTTTGTTGTTGAGAATGTTATTACGAATCGAAATGCATGAAAAAATATAGGCTGTTCCGTTGAAAGAAATATCATATTCTGAAAACGCGACGGTCAATTTTTTTTTGTTTTCGGCATCAAGAAGGCCATTAAAAATGCTACTAGTTTGTCTATTTAACAAAATTCGTAGCATCAATAATAACGGAGTTGGCAATGGTGCCGACTTAATTTGGAACATCCTGTATATTCAGATTCAATCTGCAATTTATATGCAGAAATCAGGAACGTATCTGACTTTCCAAAGCGGCTCTAATAATGAATGGGGCAATAGGTAAATTCTAAATAGTATATGAGTCAGTCACAGTCAGAGCAATTCTTGCAGAAGGCAATGGTTCTAAACCTGAAGACACCTTCTTCAGTTCTTTAGTTTCCCACTGTGGACAACAGTCAGTTCGTCAATAAATAAAATATTAATTGGAATCATACATCCGCATCTTCCTGTAATAATCTCACTGAACTTTTATATCATGGAATATTTGACAAACACTGCATGTAATTTCATATAATTTTAACAGATCTTTCATAATTAATTGATTGTAAAATCTTATAAATGCAAATTATATATTTTTACGTTGAAAAGTAAAGATTCAGCATCTAACGATATTTTTCAAGTTAGTTGAATCAATATGGCGAAGGCATGGAATAATTTGATATAAATTCTGTTGCAACGTGATTTGCGCGAAGTCGCAAAAAATTTAAATATTTTAACTTTCTTGCACATCCATGTTATTCGCAAAATTCGCAGCGTTATCATTTCGCCTTTGAAAGCCATGAAAGCCAGAAAAGTGCAACCGTGTTAAGTATATTGTAAGATATCTAAAAACCCTGATGTAGGGCTTCGTGGTATTTCAACAATGGATTATTGTGTGATGATCAGTAAGATGCGGTTGCGGCAGGGTGGTGAAATCGGAATCTCGAGGAAATTGCAATAATAATTAACCACTGCGACCTAATATTGAGTAGATTTAACTTTACTATTTTTCTTTCTAGACTAAGACCAAAACCAATACTCTTGGGGGAGATTCTTCATCTTGGTCTTGGTCTCGAAAGTAAAGTCTTGGTTTTGGGAAGATTTATTAAGTCTTGATCTTGTTCTTGGTCTTGTATCAAATCGTGGTCTGTATGTAATCGGATCCAGAGATGGCGCCTCGTCCTCATGTCAATATTCCAGAGACATAGTGATTGTGAGTGTTGTTGATTGAATTTGACGGAATGTCAATAATCTTTTTAAATATCATTCTAAAGTTATACGACGCGGCTTTTAATAGTCCCTCCTGTTAACTTTTGAACGGTTTGACGTACTTACAAACTAAAAAAACTGTTTGGAGGATTTCACCGATACTACTTTTTAACATAAAACACATTGTGATTGCTCGATAGATGGCGCGGGGGGCACATTAACTAAAAAATTCTAAATGGCATTGGGGGGGTCAAGTGCCACATCGTTGAAAAGATAATTCAATTCTCTTTTGAACCATCTAAATGTTTTAGATTTTCGTCCATACGTTTATTCACAATATGCATTTGAAATATCAGAATAAGTGCGGAACTGGCGGTCTGAATCCCTCTTTTTACCTGATCACGATAACTTTTGAATGGTTTGATTTGAAATAACAGGACAGAATTTTTTTTGAATGGAACGAATTTCAAAATTTTTCAGATGGTTGAAAAGATAATTGAATTATCTATAATTCCAGTTGAATAAACAAAATGTCTAATCTGAAGGCCATCAAATTCACCCAGCGTCAGATGGAAATTGCCCGAGCATGACATTCGAAAGCTTAATTAAAATGGGTTTCTCAAGACGAGTAGCTAACTAGAAATTAGTTTTTGAAAACTTCAAACTCCCAGAACGCATTCTGGCGGAGTAATTCCATGAGGTAAAGTGTTGTTGATGAAGCGAAAATTATAGCATTCTGCTTAAAGTGAAGTGTATTTATATTTCAACCTCACCCTGCCTGTTCAAGTTCCTAAGTAGATTGTGATGAACAGACAGTAAGAAAATATTAAAACTTTTAATAATCCGTCGAGTAACTCGCATAAGATCTCAAAACTTCACGACAACTTAAATTCTTGTTACAACTTCTAGGCAGAAGTCTAACAGGACTTTAATGACTATTTATATCAGTTGCGTATTCACTCGCTTTGTGAACTACCTCTTTGAAGGAATAGATTCCTAACAAGCAAACTTCCGTTCATAAAGTGGAAGGAGCATTTTCATGAACTCGCGATGGAATTTGGATCTTAATAGTTGAAAATGGTACCAAATACCAAATGAAATTGAAGTAGTAATACAACTAGAGTTGTAGCAATTCGACCTCGAATGTAGAGAATTTTTTGCTGATAGAAATAACAAAAATATAAAAAATACGGATTGTTTGAATTTATTAATTACCTTCAAAAAACACCTCTAAACTCAAAAAAAACAGGTATTTCAGTTCTTCACTATCTACCATTGTAACAAATTGTTTTAAACACGTTGATATTGTTACAAGACCAAGACTTAATAAATCTTCCCAAGACCAAGACCAAGACTTGACTTTCGAGACCAAGACCAAGATCAAGACTCTTTCCCGAGAGTATTGGTCTTGGTCTTGGTCTTGGTCTTGGTCTTGGTCTTGGTCTTGGTCTTGGTCTTGGTCTTGGTCTTGGTCTTGGTCTTGGTCTTGGTCTTGGTCTTGGTCTTGGTCTTGGTCTTGGTCTTGGTCTTGGTCTTGGTCTTGGTCTTGGTCTTGGTCTTGGTCTTGGTCTTGGTCTTGGTCTTGGTCTTGGTCTTGGTCTTGGTCTTGGTCTTGGTCTTGGTCTTGGTCTTGGTCTTGGTCTTGGTCTTGGTCTTGGTCTTGGTCTTGGTCTTGGTCTTGGTCTTGGTCTTGGTCTTGGTCTTGGTCTTGGTCTTGGTCTTGGTCTTGGTCTTGGTCTTGGTCTTCATCTCGAAAGAAAAATAGTGAACTTAAATTTTGATGGAAAATTTTATGGAATTTTATTTCAATTATTTATTTTTGAATTTTGTCCATTGTAAAATGGTCAATAAAAACCTAATTAACATTTTACATTTACATTTTAAACCTTTTTTTCTGGCCTGTCGAGCGTCGACCTGTGTGATGTGTGCATGTTTATTTCAGGTCAGGTATTGAAGAAATTCACACAGAGAAAGATTTGTTGCAAAATATATTTGATTTGATGCAGCAATTTGGCCATGTCAATAAGGAAGAACACGATAATAAGGATTCTTCAGTGAAAGGGCAGTTAGACAGGGATCTCTGGGCAACAACAATCCATCATCATGATTATGATAGTAAGTAGCTGCATTATACCTATGTATATTGGAGTAATCTAAGCTAATATGAATAGTAAATATTTTTCGAAAAGAACTAGTGAGTGATGCTCTTCAAATACTAAAGCTTAAAGTATTCTTCCATATAAATGGAAAACACCTACATACTGGTTTCATGGTTCTTGCCACTCTTCAGCAAATTTGTATTGTAGATTCATCAGCCAGAGAACTCAATGTTATACGTGACGAAGTTGTTGAGAGTAATCATGATGTGGTTGAAGAAAACCAACAAGTCGTAGAATATTTGGATGAAGATCTCCCTTCAAAAGTTTCCTGTACCACAACAACAAAGGTCACTCCTAAGAGAAAAGTTGCAGGTAAGCAAAATATTGTTTGTAATCAGATTTTTTTTATTCAGTACTCAAATGGGGGATAAACTGAATAACTTAATGATAAAAATCATGTCTTGCATTGTGTGAAATTATTTAAATAATGACTTACACACTCTAGCAATATCATATTTTGTTGAAATACAAAGTTTTCCGCTCCGCCTATAACTTACTATATTATGATTGAATGTTTTCTTCAAGTGCCATCTCTAAATCGTGTCAAACGTTACCCTCTGGAAAAAGGAGCACTTGATTACTTGAATAGTAGGCAAGAAAAACAACTAGAAATACGAAATCGAGAATTGCAACTAGAAGAACAAAAAATTGCCCTAGAAGAAAGAAAAATCGACTTGGAAGAAAGACGGTTGGTTTTAGAGGAGCAGAAATTCTCGGCAGAAAGTGCTGAAAGGCAAGTTAGGTGGCAAATGGAACGGGGGAGGCATGAAATAGGACTCTCCGAAAGAAAGCAGCTACAACAAAATTTTGATTTTCAGCAAAGACTGCTCGAAAAATTATTGCACACGAGATAATGTTTTGTTAATTGTTGATTAGGTCTGGTTTGTTTATTTTCTTGAATAGTCATTTAGTGAATGTGTGTAGTTATTTTTTTAATTTTTTAGATTTTGTAAGTTGCGTATTATTATACATAATTTCGTAATTACATTGTTTATTTTTCTTGGACAAATGTGTTCATACTTTTTACATACAAGTCAATGATACCAATAGTGAGATTATTACAAAGTAATTTTCCATTCTAAGGAACAAGTGATATTAAACAGTCACTATGATGGTAAGAAATATCTTGTAATAGAATTTATTTACATCATAGTTTCTTGTTTTCAATTCATTTACTAGTGTTTTCTTAATTCATGAACCAAGTTGACAGTGAGATATGGAACAAAACATGAAAACATGTATTTTATTGGTAACATTTCTAGTAACAAATTATGTTATGAAAGATATTCCTCTAAAGTAGATGGCATTACATTAAAATAAAAAGATATCTGATTTCTGTATAGACAACTATGACAGTTCGTTAATAAAACTGCAGCTTTATAGAAATTTTCCTCGTCTTGGAGTAACAGCTTCTGGTTTTTTTTTGAAGTCCACAAAAGCAAACTCACTGATCACTTTTTGAAATCCCCATTTCACGCTGACTCTAAGACTGCTCATTGTTGTATTGCAATTTTGCTGCTGCCTTGCAACAGGATTAGCATATGGGACAAGTAACAGTTCTCGTATACCATATCGTTGATCTCCATACAAAACATAATGCCCATTTTGAAATACTGTGTTTCTTTGTAATTGATCATTTCATGTAATTTAGAGTGATCGGTGGATCAGCGTTCTAATGCACAGGCCGTTCGAAACTCCAGCATAGCGATAGTCGGTTCGAATCCGATGTAGGTACGAGAATTTTTTCTCAGCTACTTTATATCGGATCGATAGGCGGCTGCATGCCTTATTGAAAAGCAAGTGTATGGTGAGTTGTCTAGATGCCAATCTCGTCTAGTGCTAGCTTGGAGTGCACACCGACCACCCAAGGTGGTGCTGTATGTTTTCCAGGTTTTCCTGCAGCTGAAAAGTGAATACATCACCTCACGGCAAATAATAATAATAGCCGTCCTCTACCCGCACAGGCTATGCCTTTGGGTACACGAGTGTTTATGAGAGAGTATTATTATTATTATTATTATATATTTCAGATTCTCTGAAAATGGCTGCATCATGATTTCTTCCCGGAAAAGCTCAATTTAAATTAATTATGATGCCATCTGGAGTGATCACTGACTGATACTTAACACAATGCAACCTCTTGTGTCCAGAATGATATTCATCTTGATGAGATTTTGGTCGACATATAGCTCTAACAGTTCCATCAATGAAGCCCCATCAGTTCCGTATTGGAGCACCTGTATTAGTTATTGCCTCTAACATTCAACTATTTACCATCTCAAACGTCGCTCGAGAAAACCTACTGCAATAACTCACAATATTACGCATACTTTACACATACGTAGCACTAAGGTATAACAGATACGGTTGATATTCTACAAGTTTGCAATAACTCTCTAATAAGTCGGAACTCGGCACTATAAACCATACTGAGAAACCTGTGTCCATTGTTGGCTTAGATATAATGGTTCGATGATCCTGGACTATGTTGTATGAACAGATAAATTCATCTTCTTTCGTTTCGGATGGTCAGGGGTTACTGAAAATTCTGTAGTTCTACAAAATTATTTATCGTTTAAAAAGAATAAGTTTTTGGACAGCCCTGAATTTTTAAAAATTATAACACATTTCGAAGTTGTTTTTGTGAGTTCAATAACAAAAATGTGAAGTGCAAACCTCCATGCAGGTGTATAAGCGATTATTTTCAACATTTACTGGCTGAAATGACGGAATTATGAGGGAGTTGAAAATGGGGCAGGAGTAAAACCCAGTTTTTTTGGCGTGTGTAAGTGAGACCTGTCTCTGTAGTGTTGGAGTGCTCTTACGCTATTTTTCTGGCAAGCCAAGTAGGATTCTAACATATCACATTTTTCTTGATGGGAAAACGGCATTTCGAAAAATATTCGAACAGTAGTTGACAGTTACAATAATTTATTACATTGTCATGATATACTTGAGAATATTTGACAAATAATGTTTCAACAAAGTTTCAAGGCAACTTGATTGCTCATCATAATTATGGTTTATCAAATCAAACACATTTTTTCCAACCCCATTCATACGACCCTCCAGTATTTTCTGTTCTGTACAAAACTGGCTCCAAAGTTATCATTACAGCAGACATATTTTGATTCACAAAATAAATGCGGCTAGCGGAATTGCTTTAAGATGGAAATTATCGTTTCTTTACATTATTACCAAATAGCTCAGTGGTGTCAATTGAGTGGTGCGACATTATGATTACGGGTTTCACGAGTTCACACCCCAGCGCATTTTTTTTAATGTCTTCTTTTTCTATTAGTAACCAAATATTGTCATTCGTATAAGTACCAAAATTGAGTGTTTGGACAATCATGAGGTTTTATTCGCCAAAACAAAGACATTTTTTGTACTAGTGAAAGAAATAAATATTTCCACATAAGTCGCTCATTTTCCACTTTAGGAAGAAAGGTGATATGAGCTTTGTTGTTGAGAATGTTAATACGAATCGGAATGCATGAAAAAATATAGGGTGTTCCATCAAAAGAAATATCAAATTTTTTTTTGTTTTCGGCATCGAGGCCATTAAAAATGCTACTAGTTTTCCCATTTAACCGAATTCGTAGCATCAATAATAACGGAGTTGGCAATGGTGCCGACTCAATTTGGAAAACCCTGTATAAGTGGGTATGTATTGAGTGTAATTTTGACGTCGGTGTACAAGCTTGAAGCCACGGATCGCTACTTCTGTTGGCTTCGGTGCCTCCGTCATACCCTTCGTTGAATTATTTGTCGAAATTTAATAACAAAAGTTTTACAACATAAAGTCCTGGAACATCCTATTATTCGTGATTATGACGATCCAGCAAATCTCCCTGAGATTGATGTATTTCGTCTCTCATCAGGAACAAGCTGAGTGATATTGAACGCATTTAATTTTGATATCCACAATATCCCAATATTCTCATCAATAGCGAACCACTCGCTGAAGGGATAATTTCAATATTAACCTAGTTTAAGTGCTATCGAATTGCCTTCGCTAAAAGCTACATTGAACCCAAACTTTATTCTAAAACAACAATAGGGTGTTTGAATAGACTTATGAGAAAAGTTAAGTGGCAGCTTGAATACTAAATGGGCGGCGGTAATAGATTAGATGGAATAATTCAGGGCAGCATCAGTAGATAAGTTGTAACAGTGCTTAGTTTTAATTTCGAGTTTAGCCGGGAGCGAAATATTGTTAAGAAGTTCGGGTGAGGTTCTGATAGACTACTTCACAAGTTCAAAAACGTGATAATTCTTGCTACTGCGAATTAAAATACGCCGTGCGATGGCTCATAGGATTTCTATAAGAATGGGCAAGAATTTTGAATATTCGTATGAAAAATTGCAAACAATTAAAGAATAATAAAATGGGACATGTTTTCTGCACATAACTCAAAAACTATTGATGGTAGAGAAAAAAAAATCTGAAATAGGAGCAATTTTCCAAAAAATAATGTCGACTTCTCTCTATTATTAACACTTGTATTCAATGTTCAAAATGGCTCTACGTGATCAGCGCTCTGCCATTTCTTTATCTTGAAACTGACAGTGACAACTAAACCTTTTTTTATAGTATTCAATATTGATAATGGAAAATAGGTTGTGCAATCCAGTCTTCCGCTTCAACTGCAAGTCTTCCACAGAAAACAACTGAATTATATCGTTAGATTACTATTTTTATTGAAAATTCCAAATAATGAACAATTATTTTCAGCTGACAGTGACAGTTATGATCGATGACGTTTCAGAAATAGAGTAGGTACCCACCGTTTAGTGTATTTAAATTTTTTTCCGTTATTTCTTTACGTTTTACCTATCTCCAAGTATATAAAATATTATATACACCCCAGGACTAAAGTGTTTTTAATCCCTCGACAAATGAAAGGCCTCTCCGTTGGTCGCGCTATAAACTTTTATTTTCGGGATTGAAAATACCCCTAGGTGTATAATATATCATTAAATTGTTGAATTCACTCTAAGACTGAATGTTAGTTACATTTCATCGCTCCAGAATGTGTTTGTCCTTTTCCAAAATATAATAGAGGAAAGGAAAGGAATTTGAAAGAATTCTAATGTGTACTAAATGTGACTTTCACAAATCATCTGAATATTATCCGAAAGGACGTTTCGTAACAGTGAGTATGTTCATACTACTATTTTATTATTATATGTAAAGGATACAGATTTGCTGTTCAATATACAAAGGATAAACCATTACTAGCACATTTCAGTCAGATCTATCTACTTCTGTAAATCCACCAAATTCTCCATTTGATTTTATATTATGATTTTTGTTGAAATGACACCTTCCAGAGTAGGGAGAAGACAAAATCCACGCTGAAGATGCCCACCGCAGTTGTGAGCGAAACGTCCATAAACGTCGCTCCACGGAGGTGAACCGACCACGGGCCCAAAGCCTGGAAACTAAACTTCATCAAATTTCCGGCCGTGAAAGCATTCATTAAAAAACATCTACAATCATTTCGCTTGGTGGAGAGCTCTTCACAACTATCCTAATCAAGATTATCAACTTGCGCTATTTAATTATTATAATCTATTACATAAGTGGATGAAGGTAACATGACTTAATGCAATTTTCGAATGACTTCGTCTCTTTTCGTGGTACCCTTTCAGGTACGCTCACATTTTCTTCCAATAAAACACGAAACACTTCTTCACATTTTCCATGAAGCACCAACTGTTCTCCATCGACCCGTAGAACGCCGTCCCTGAAATTCAACTCGAACCCTCTGGAATTCATTAAGTGCCTTACTAGGACTGCATCTAGAGACCGGTGTTATACTTTGGTGCTGCCTAATGTCAGTTCAATTGGTAGTTCACCATACACAGTTGCGGGCTCTCCTGTTGCTGTTAGTACCTTCCAATACGATGGTTCAATTCTTGCCGGTGATTTGGCAAATGTAGGCCCAAAGATCGTCCTAGTTTCACTGGTATCTAGAAGCATGGTACGAGGCTCGTTGTTTACTATGTTGTTTTGTCGTTAAAGGACAGCGACATATGCGTTGTCAAATGGAGCTTGCTGGATACAGGCTTACGATTACCCTCGACCTTCTTTGGTGTCGATTTTTTCAATTTGGATATTTGCTACATGCGTGCCCAAGTTTTCTACAATTTCGGCATATTATCAGTCTTTTCTCGAGCAACACTTCCTTTATCACTTTTCGGATGGCAGCCTCAGTAGTAGCAGGCCTCTGTGACTCTTCCTCAACCATTTAGACGTTACTTTGACTTTTGTCCCAATGTGTTTACGAGATTTGTTGCAGGTACTCGTATTGATGCTTGTCTGATTTCTTGGTCGCGGAGCCCGTCCAAGAATGCCTGGATAGCTAATCGCTTCAACACATTTTCCGGCGTGGCTGGACATGCGAGATGAACCAAGCGTGCAATGTCTGCTTCAAATTCTTGTAAGGATTCGCTTTATTTCTGATAGCGATATACGTGTTCTAGGTGGGTCTGGCCATACCGTAGTTCCAGATGTTTTATCGGCTGTTCGTAGTCCTTTTGTTCTTGGGCAATGAAGGTTTGTAAAATATTTGATGTTTCTCCGAGTAATGCCATAGTCAGCTTTTTCTCCTGCATTCCATCCGTTCGCTTAAGCCTCAGCTTCAAATTGTCGGCGGTAATTTGCCCATGAAGTTTTTCCATGAAACTAAGGCGTTTTCAATAAAAACTTTCCGGGTACAGCACTGACCTTGAATTCTTTCAAGTCTTTTTGAACTTCCTCCAAGTTCACACTCAAATCCAGCATTAAATTTAAATTGGAATTTTCTGAGGTGTTCGCAGATTCCATTCACCTTTTTACTTACTGAATTCTTCCTTTATATTATTGATTTTTGTCACGAAGTTATCTTTGATTTTTTCAGTAATGATTTCTTTGATCTTGTCTCTTATCGTGGTCGTTCTGTCCAGCTCTGTCTCGACGGTTCCCATTTTTTCATCCAGCCGATTCGCCACACCACTCGGAGAGGAGATGGAAGGACTCGAAAACCAGATAACTCTCCTCAAGAACCAAGATCGTCGAGACAGTGTTGCCACATCAGAAATTTCCAAGAAACCACCAATTTTTGATGGACAGTCCTCTTGGTACATGTATCGCCGACAATTTGAAGCTGCAGCAGTGGCTAATGGATGGGGCAAAGAAGAAGAAGCTACAGCACTTATAGTAGCTTTGAGAGGGCCAGCAAGTATATTGCAGACGATACCCATCGAACAGCAAAATAAATATAAAGACCTGATTACTGCATTGGAGTTGCAGTATGGCGATCAACATCGAGAACAGCTGCATCAGGCTCAAATGAAAATGCGCACTCAGAAATCTGGTGAGAGTCTGCAAGAATTTGAAGCGGATGTGAGATGCCTAATTCAGCTGGCCTACCCAGAAAAACCGGGAGATTTCAAGGAACAGCTAGCAGTGCAGTTATTTATAGATGGACTGAGAGACACCGAAATCCAAAGACACGAAATCAAACACTTCGAGAGGAGAAGCGATGCCTTGGTACGTTCTCTAAAACTGGAGGCGGCCCTCAACACCTTATGTCCGAAAGTACGAGCAGTTTCAATAGAAGAGCCCGAACAACGATCCAACGCAATTACTAGTTTGTTCGAGAAGGTACCGAATGCGATTAAATCTGTGAAAGGTGAAATGAGCACTCAGATGAACAGAGCATGCTATCAATGTGGAAAATTGAGACATCCCATTAGAGACTGCAGGGTAAGAATGCCACCACGTTCGCAATCACCTATAAGGACAAGGTCTTCCAGCGAGTCCTTAAATTGGCGGCAGAAAAAATTAGAATCAGCCAACATTTCGGGGCGCATGCCGGCTAGCAATGATATAGCCCCCAGGTTCACACCAGTGAAGAGGATGAGAAAAACCGAATTGACATCGGGACGCATGCCGACTAGCAATGATAAAGCCCTCAAAGCTATCCCCGTAAAGAAGCTAAGAACAACCGAATTGCCCAACATCGCAGATGCCGTGTCCAGAAGACCTTGTTCGGATACCTGTGAGCATTATGAGAGAATTGAACGTTGCGAAGGAATCAACTAAGTGAGATTAATGGTTGTCGACAATTGGACCACAGCGAAAATGAGACAGGACCAAGAAAGTGATCCAAACGTTGCAGATTTTCTACGATGGGAGGAAAGCGGAGCAAAAAGACTCACTATCATCAGCTTTCAAGGCATTCTGGGTACAATGGGATTCCCTGATTATTGAGAATGGTTTATTGAAGAGAGCTTGGTAATCAGCCGATGGCAGAAAAGTGATTTCTTGATTGGTTGTGCCTAGGTCGAGAATAAGTGATGTATTGGAGTAGACTCATAGCAGCAAATCAGGTGGACATTTTTGAGTGAATAAGACCTTGGATAAAATACGACAGAGGTTTTACTGGGTCCAATGTCGTGAAGATGTAGAGATATGGTGCCGAAGATGTCCCAAGTGTAGCTAGCAAAGGCCCTAAAACAAGATCAAGAGGAAAGATGAAACAATAAAATGTAGTTGTTCCCTTCGAACGAATCGTCATCGATGTAGCTGGACTGTTTCCGATGACGAATGATGGCAACAAATACATTCTCATTGCCATGGAATACTTTAGCAAATAGGTTAAAGATTATGCATTGCCTAATCAAGAAGCATCCACAGTTGCAAGAGCTCTGGTGGGTAAAATGTTTTCGAAGTTTGGAGTGCCAATGGAGCTACATTCCGATCAAGGAAGGAATTTTGAATCGAACTCATTCAGGGAAGTTTGTGAATTGATGGGAATAAGCAAGACCAGAACAAATGCTCTCCAGTCTGATTGCTTGGTTGAAAGATTCAACAGGACTATAGAAGAACATCTTTCCAAAGTAGTAGAGGAGCACCAAAAGAATTGGAATCGACATCTTTCGGTATTCTTGATGGCTTATATGGCCTCTGTGCACGATTCCACAAAGCTCACCCCAGCCAGCATTATCTTCGAGAGGGAACTTCGGTTGCCTTGTGACTTGGTGTTCGGATCACCAAGTGCTGAAAAAAAAAATACAGAATTATGCAGACGAACTGCGAGATAGCTTGAATGGGATCCACGAATTTGCAAGAAAAAGATTGAAGATAACCAGTGACAGAATGAAGGCTCGATACGATCTCAAGGCCAATACTGATGGATTCAAAGAATGAGATCGAGTATGGCTGTACAACCCTTGTCGTGAGAAAGGAGTATCTCCCAAATTAACAGCATCTTGGGAAGGGCCTTATACAATAATAAAGAGAATAAACGATAGGATTCAACGCAGCCCGAGGGCAAAAATTAAGGTCGTTCACCTAGAAAGACTCAAACGTTATAATGGTGACAACGACACATTGTTTGATCGGGAGGATCAAACTTGAAGGGGGATAATGTTACAAGATTGATGAAAATCCCCTAGCTACGCCGCTGAGTCAACTTTGCAAGCGTTTTAATTTCGTCGATAATTAGTTTATGTACATGTTTATGTGCGAAGTGAATCGCTATTGCAAGAGCTTGATCACAGTGTAGAAAACGCGATGTTTTTGAAGTGTCATGTTATCACAATAGTCGTGTAATTCTAATGGGTACGATGTATCAGTATGGGTTCTGGCAAAATCCATTATTTCAAATTTAATGTCCTCTGGTGTGGAGAAAATGGAAAAATTTTGTCATCATTGAAATGCAAATTTTTTAGTATAGTCAGCTATTGATCAAAAAAACAAATTGATATGTTTCAAAAGATGGGAAAATATTCCATGAAAATTGCTATTTCCAATTTTTTTGAATTATCTCTTGACTCATCGTTCATACGTGACATGTGTCAAAATCGATTTCAGGTTATCGGACATGCACAAACATTCTCTCAGAATATTTTCTTCAATACTCCATTAATAAACTTTTTTCCCATATGGTACATAGTTTTTGGCGGTCATTGTATGTGAATTTTAACATGAATAGAATGGAATAGAATATAATCTTATTTCCTCAAGACAGTACAAGCTGTATGGAAGAAGTCAAAAAATAGAATAGAATTCATGTAGTAAAATACAAGCAGTTCGTTTGAAAACACCTAGCTAGCGGTCATATAAAACATTAAAGTACATACGGAAATTGAAAACAGTTGAATAACGTAGAAAAAATACATTCCTTCATAAATGATTATTTAAAAATTCTTCTATTGTATGAAAGCTATTTTGAACAAGAAACTCTTTCAATTCCTTCAATTTCAAACTGAATCGAGTTGAGAATTTTTAGTGCTCTGAAGTTTGGAGCATTTTGAGTTATTCAAAGTTTGCTACACGGTACAATAAAATTATATTTGTTACGAGTATTTTGATCTTGCGAATACTATCATTTTGAGGAAATATATATTTTTTCTTAAAAATATACACACACAGCTCTAAAATATAAAGAATCGCTACAGTTGAAATTTTCAGGTCTATAAATGAGATTCTACATGAGGTTCGATAGCTTATTCCCATCATTGAACGAATGGTGCGCTAATGATGTTGGGAACTTTTGGTTCTCCGGGACACTTGTGAACTTTGGGTACAACTACACTGTATAATAGTATATTTTATTACAAGGGACTAAAGTGGATGTTTTAATCCCGCACGTGATGTTTATTGCCTGAGGGCTCGTAGAGCCCGAGGGTCAATAATCACGTAAGGGATAAAATATCTCTTTAGTCATGGAGCATTTACGCTATTTTTGCAGTTCCCAGTATTATAACTTTCAATATTAATACAATTAATAATGTTGATGAGTTCTATAAACACGGTGCTTGAATTACTCAGTGGGTAATGTTACAGCAACAGTGTCAACATAATTTGAAAGGCAACTTTATCTCCCTAGGGAGGGAGGGAGAGATACATTTTAGTCCCTGTTATAAAGCAAAAATGTATTTTGTACCCTGGAAAGCTTTTATTATTGCTTCTTAGCACAGAAATAAGAAACTCGATTTGACAATTTTAACAATCGCATTCATTACTCAATCACGGTTCTCGTCGTCATTGTGACTGTACCCAAGTTAGCAATATAAGTCTAATCCAACAAATTTTGTGAAACATTCCTTTACATAACCTAGCATAACCTAATCAATGTAATAACATTCTGTATTCTCTGGATTGTCTCTTGTCATAATTACACAAATTTATCAAAACGATAGTATTCCCAGACTCATATTACCCAAATCACATGAAATTAAAGCTCTTTACTGCTTCATTATTGAATATTATTTGATATTCCCCACGTAGAGTACTGGTATATCCATTATCATCGCATAATAATCGTGTAATGGGTGATTCGTGCCTGCTTCACAAAACCCTACACTACCCATTTCATTACTACAAGCCACAATCTAATATTTTATCTGAAAGTACATTATGCATTCACATGTTTTAATTATAAAGCACAATCTGCATGGACTGCTGATATCTGTGAAACCTCAGAGAGCAGAAGTTGTTTCTTTTTTAATTCTATGAAATAACAGCGCGGTGGTGGTGTTTTGGTAGCAGTATATATTTTTTTCATGTTGCTTTCAATGCAAATATATTTTTTTTTTATCAGGTCCACTCACGCTTGTTGTGAAATCTCTCATTTTGCTTCAACAATTCTGTATTATTTTGTTAATTATACAGGGTGTTCTAAATATTATGTTCTTATTTACTTCTTCAGGAATAAAAATCCATATTCCCATAATGTCCCAAGTCACTGAATTTTCAAAAATGAAAAAATTGGTTTTTCATTTATTGTTCCAAGGAATTTTTGCTAACTTTGATTAAACTTGAACGATTGTTTGAACAGTCCAGTAACTACAAACTTTGTGCTGAATCTGAAGGATGAATTGTAGCAGTATGAAACTTGGCACGTGACTTCTTGACATGACGTTCAGTTGGAAAAAAATAGTTTACCAAAAAGTCAGGGGTGGAACATAAAAGAATATAGACTTCACTTTGAAAAAAAATTATCGGAAAGTAGGAAGGCTATCGGAAAATGGCTTCGATATACAAAGTAGTCCTGTTGTAATACTTTAGTAGGCTAGGTTACGTTGGGTTCATTGAGGTTAATGCTTCATAATTTGGAGCAAATCCGTCTTTATGAGCTCTGGATATGATGTTAATTGTCCTAAAATTGCGAGGAGCAATCTTTGCCGTTATAGACAAGGGGTGAGAAAACTTTGAAGTTAGGAATAGGCCTCACATGTCATTCATTAATATTATAAGAATTATGTGGATGGCCAGAACAAGTGGTATTAAATTTAATGTAATTGTGTACAGCTTTCTGAATGAGTTTTGTTTCAACAGGATTAGGATCAATAAAATGTTTAACACATAAATACAGAGGTGTACTGTGGGTGAAAATTCCACAGAGATACGGTAACGTGAACAGCATTTATTGAAAATTTGTTTTGGGAATTTTAGTTGTTAAACAGACGAGAGTAACTTGAGAACCAACTAAAATGAGTTTCTAGGATATCTGAAACCTTGAAATACAACACACATGTTAAGGCTCCGATAGCTTTTGAAGTGGTTGGGAAAATGGACTGTATACTTTATAATAGTTGAATGAGAAAAATGCATTAGCGGAAAAGTAATCTAAACGACAGCACTAAACGGCTTACCTCAAGCTGGAGTTTTTCTTCTTATGACCAGGGGGGCCCTGTTGTTGAAGCGGAAGCTACACAACGACACGTTGTTGCGGAGAGATACTAAATCCAAACTTGTTACAAGCACAAAACAAAACTAGAACAAATCATATAGATATGCAGGTAAAGCGGGTGTTCACTTTTTATGCGACCTGATTGTGTGTCGGTTCAGAACAAATTTATTTCAACTCAGTCCAGTGGCGCAGGCACCGTCTAGTGCAGATGGAGCGCGCATATGAACAAAAGATAAAAATAAAAATAACAATGAAATATACAGACCAGTTTGGATCTTTAACAACAAATATTGAACAAAACTTAATAAGTTCTGAAACGAAATGTTACATTGGCTATTCACTTCATGACTGCTTTCGAAACTTCGCCCAAACAAGTAGTTGCCACTTTTTTCAAAGTTTCGGTTGATGCTTTAGATACTGTCCTGAACGGTAGATTCCTTTCTTATGCTTCGAAGGAATCGAAGCTTTCTGAACTGTTCCTGGATTTCATTGGAGAATTTGAACTGACTCGGGGGTCAGGGCTATGAAATTTTTCATTGCCATACTTGAATTTCTTAGAACTTGAAGCCCTGAGTGTGTCAACTTTTTTATGTACTTTGAGGTCCTTCAGTTCATCAAAATTTCTTTATGAGGACTCACTTTATCTGATCACAAACTTAAATCAATATTTTCAGACATACTAGTGTGAAAAGACAGCAATTCTGTGGCACAATATATCTGTATTGCAAATAATACAAATCCCTCCATTTTGTGACAAGCTACATTCAAACGCATTTTTTAAGATTCAACCTGTCAAATCTATATCTGTGTTTTCTCTTATCCGAGCGACATTTATTTTTGTATAACATTCTCTCAGAGAAATTCAAAAAAATTATATATTCTTATTCATAAAAATATATTTAAAACGTATTTCTTCATATAACTGTCCTGGGACGGAAAAATCCCTATAATGTGTGTATGTATACTCTCAATTCTGTACAAATTTCAATATCCTGAAAACAGATTTGTTGGCATACAGTTAATATACTTACGTTCACCTCAGAGATCAGTGCATGATAATATATAGGATTCCATTATTTTTTTCACTTCCAATTCCCGTGGGGAGAGAATATTCTCATGACTCAGTTATCAACTCAAATAATCCTTTCGGGAAAAACTTCCACATAACAAATTCAAATTGAATATCACTCTTTTGGGAGAGAGGAAGTTGTGGTATATGCACTTGACAACACTCTTGTTCTTTGCCAGAATAATTCAGTACTCTGACACATTTCCACTACCCTTTTTGTGAAAGATAACGACAACATTCGATACAACTCCAATCTATTCTAAGAAATTTTGAGGTCTTGTCTGCTCTACAATGAATTTCTACTCTCAGAAGGACAATCGCAGCTGGATCTATTATCATCTCAATTAATGATTTCACTATGATATTTCTCAATAATAAACTCTAATTTTCACAGCAAGAACAAAAAACTTCACATGACAGTAGTGTTTGACATGTCTAAATAAGCCGGAAACCGGGACTCTGAGATATTAAGCTCGCAGCTTATAATCTGAACTGGCAGCATACTGAGAAAACTGCTCAAAAAATGTGTTCATTGTTGGCTTAATTATTATGGTTCGATGATCCTCGACTATACCACTATGTTGTATATATGGAATGAACAGATAAATTCATTATCTTTCGAAAAATATAAGTCTAATTTTTTTAAACTATAACTCAATTTAGAGTTGTTTTCGTATGTGTATAAGCGATTATTTTCAACATTTACCGTATGAAATGTCGGAATTATGAGAGAGTTGAAAATGAGACAGGGGTAAAACTTAGTTTTTTTAGCTTGTGTGAGACCTGTCTTACTACTGTTGAATCAATGCATAGTGTCCAAAGTGGGTAATGGTTCCTGGTTCAGTTCTGTTATTCCAGATTAACAGAAATTTCTATGATTTTTGCATCCTCCGTAAACAACGTAGTTAGATTATGTCATGTGGTAAAAACAATTTCAAGTACTCAGATATCCACATATTATATTTGCATAAAAAAGTAGAAGTCTTCACGACCAAAATACACATTTATTTTTCATTCTTTGATAATTTATATCAAAGTTACGACACATTTAACGTTCGGCACCGCCGGAACTTGCAGCGGCAGGTAATAATAATAATAAACGCTTTTATTGATAGTTAAAAAGAACAGTGTATGGACATATTAGAAGTATACATACTGGTACCCACTACTATCAAGAGGCAGAGTTAGCGTTTACCCATGTGTGAGGTGGGTAATTACTTTCTTACACTCAACCCTGACAAAAAGAAAAACATTCATAGAATTTTAGCAGAGAATATGAGTAATACGAAAGAAAGTGATAATTTAACTAAACGCAATACTCATCAGATAAATATTTTGGGTAGTCGGAAGTATTACATTAATGTAATTATAACTAAAAAATATACATTTCATAATAAGGAGTAATGATAGGTGGGAAAAAGGGAAAATCATAGACAAAATAAAAATGACGAGACTGTTTGAAACACTGGCGATCTTGACCATCAAATTTTACTCAGCCCAGCTGCGCATAGAGGCGCTGCCCGCAATCGATAGACGACTGATGAGTGATGACAATGATACTTTTTCATTTCGACATTTGTCAAAATACAAAAGCATTTTGATTAAATGTGAATTTTTTAATATTACAAATAACGGTATAATTTCAGACTTATTCTTTTCCTGTTATTGTATCGAACAGTACAACTTATGTTATGGACTTGAATTCATGAACCCAACGTCGGAAATGGAATGTTCTGTTATTCGAGTTGACGCTGAAATTCCTGAAATTATTCTTGTACAACGTAAAATACAAGCTGCTGCTGCTCGTCTCAAACTGATACTTATTTTCATCCGTCAGTTACAAAAATTACCAACGGATAGTTATTTCTCTCCATCAGTTCTCGTTTTCTATCATCATTGGAGGAAGTGTTTGATTGACAGTGGAGTATGTGTTATAGCTACTCGTTCTTCTTGCTAATAAATTTACAAAATTATCGAAGGTTTGTTGTGAATGTTATTTGTTTTTATTTTGGTTGATTTTGATGGTTATCTCTGGTTTGGATTTGATGATATAAGGAAATAATATTCTCATTTTTGTTCTTCAGAGTTCTATTACTGTGTAGTTGTTACCTACAAGTCTCGAAACAATGTTATTACAGCGTTCAACTTATTATTCTTGTTCTATATATACTTGAATTGAGTTCTTGTTTTCAAGAAATAAATATTTTTTTAAACCCTTTCATTTTATTCATGAATGATTTCACAAGGTATATATTTTAGTAGTGATTGATTTTTCATTCCTCTATTTCGAATGAAGTATGAAATACAGGAATGAATAAAATATATACCTTATCAACCATATGAAAACAATACGGTTGAAAAAACCGCCCTTTTTCAATCGGTAACTGAAAAGAGAAATCTATTTTATCCACCGTACCTACTAAGTTAGTTTACTCAGCTGCAAGGTAGGTCGCCACTGCTGAACGTGGTGCAAACTTTTACTGCAGGTTTGACAGCTCTATTTATTTTTTGTTTCTCTATGGGGAAAATAATTCTAAAATCTTATTTGATCAGTTTCCAATAACTTTTTCAACTTGAACTTGAACAACTCAATGGATACATTTTTTAAATTATCTGGAACCTTATTATACAGCCGTGTTACCATGTAAGAGAAGGAGGATTGATAAAAAGTGGTTTTATGCAAAAGTGGTGTTAATTTTAACTTGAATCTTATGTTGATATTGTGAACGTCAGTTCTGAAAGATATTGTCTCAAATAGGTATGTTTTTTTTTCAATAATAATTTTATGAAAAATCACACATTGATGCAATAATAATAATAAATTCTGTTACGTTTCTTCATACCGTAGATCAGACGTACAAAAGAGTTTTGTACCAGCTGAAGTCTATTCAGATCTGATTTTACTAATGCTGGACCATAGACAACATCTGCGTGGTTAAAGTGGGACAAGACTAACGTTTCACACAATATTGTTTTGCTTTTTTTATCCAAGAGTATTAGAGTATATCAGTTTCAGATTACAGAAAGCTCTCTTAATAACGGTGTTTACGTGCTTGGCATATCTTAGTGTATGATCCATAAATAACCCTAAATTTTTTGCAGTATCTGTGAACGGAATTATTCCATTGTTAATTTTAAGAACAATTTGTGGTAAACATCGTATTTGGCTTTCTTTCGGCCGAATAAGATTGATTGCATTTGACTTTGATGGATTGACGGAAAGGCAAAGTTTGTTTAAAATGTCGACTATCGAGATTAAATCATCGTTCAGTTTCTGAACAGCTTGATTTAGGTTATGTTCGGTGAAGGAGATATAGAGCTGAACATCATCTGCATAAAAATGGCTATCAGAAATATGTATGACTGTGTGTAAGTCCACAGTGTACATGATGAAGAGTAGCGGGCCCAAGATAGATCCTTGGGGAACTCCATTTTCAATATGCACAAAATCAGAAACTTGGTTATCGAGTTTGACCGATTGGAACCGATTATATAGGTAAGTTCTAAAAAATGAAACAGAAGCATCACTGAATCCGATATAGTGTAGTACAGCTAATAGAAGATAATGTTTAATT
Source organism: Chrysolina americana (assembly GCA_958502065.1). Taxonomy (NCBI): domain Eukaryota; kingdom Metazoa; phylum Arthropoda; class Insecta; order Coleoptera; family Chrysomelidae; genus Chrysolina; species Chrysolina americana. The sequence goes on along the minus strand of OY293421.1, from coordinate 38,058,975 downwards.
CTATCGAATGTTTTGGTATAATCTAAAAATATCAGCATTACTGACATTTTGTCGTCCAAATATTTAAGGATGTCATCAGTCACATTCAGAAGTGCTCTATTGCAACTGTCATGTGTCCTGAATACCGATTGATGCAATGGTAGTAGATGGTAGTCTTCTAAGTAGCCTTTCATTTGTAGATATATAATCTTTTCAAAAATTTTCGACAGAACACAAAGTATGCTAATTGGTCGGAGAGATTTGAATTCTGTAGGATTGCTTATTTTGGGCAGGGGAAGCACAACAGCTTTTTTCCATATAGTTGGATAGAAATTATTCTTTATACAGTAGTTGAAGAAATGACTATTATGTTTGAGGATGGATGGGCAAGAATGGAGCAGCATGTCTACACTAATAGAGTCTATACCAACAGCTCATGCAGAATTGAATATAATCTTTTTTTTCACGAATTATTGCATATTTGGTTTGGTTTCTTAAGTCCAATGGCGTTCTTGTTTGGTTCGTTTATATTTAGTCAAGTCTTTATCACGTTATGACATCATCAATTTGATCACGTCAGTAATCCAAGGTGCTGCTGGTCTGCTTACTTTCACCGCCTTCAACGGTGCATGGAAACAGTGCTTTTAGAATATTATTGAAGCAATCTACTTCAGAATCTACGTCATCGAGATGACAGATTTGATGAAAATCAGCATGAATCAGAACAGAAGAAAATGAGGCCGCATTAAAATTTTTGAAATATCGAAATATACGAAAGATCGGTTCTGGAAAACCATCATCAGATCCGAAGGAGCAGGAGATAGGACAGTGATCAGAAATATCAGATGCATCACTGACAAGTATGTCATCAACAAGTATTGATTCGGTGCACATTATCAAGTCGATGGCTTTGGCGCTTGTTTGGCTAAATCTTGTAGGTTCGAATATTAAGTTTTTTAAGTCATAGCTAGATAAAGTGTTGTTCAATAATATCGTGGCATTGCCTTCAAAATCCAACATGTCTATATTGAAATCGCCAGCACAGATCAAGTAGTCATATTTGGGAGCGACAGAACTTTCGAAGTCATATAGAAATTCGTTTATTAATTGCTCTTGGGTGGACGATACACAACACCCAGAGCATATTTCTTAGTCTTTGAGGTGAACGATACCCACAGTTGTTCTGTATTGATATGATACTTACTTTGAGGTTAGATTTCAGATATATTGCCAAACCCCCACCTCTTCCTATCAGTCGGTAAACACGATTCTGAAATTTGATGACCTCGTTCAATCACGTTTTCTGAGAAAACGGGCGCATTTTGTAAAGATTTACTGAGGATCAATCCTGTAGGGAATTGAATGATCTTCAACCCTGTTCGAACTATTTTTTCAAAATTCATTATTTCCAAGATGACAACAAAAAAATAATAATTTTTTTTCATGACGATTTTTTTTTTGGGTTTTACCCCCGGATGTTTGGTAAACTACTAGTATGACAAATGTGGTAGTGTTACAACCGATCGTCGTCTCTAAAACTGAGTGGACTGGACTTATGCAGGATACAATCAACTGAATAAATATCATCATAGTGCAGTATTGCTATGCAATTGGTGCCTCTATAATGCCCGTGGCTTAAAGTCAAATAATAAGGTAAGTCAAACTGTCTCATAATGACGTCATGTTGAGAGTAAAGTGAATGGAGTATATGGTAAGGGACATCTAATAAATTGTGTGACATCACAGATGTCCATAATTTCATTTCACTCAAGCCCTCGAAAATAAGTTAATTTCACAAAATTACAAGACAGAAAGTCATCATCATCTACTGTTTCAAGAGGTCCATACATTGTGTATATAAAATTATATATTAATCTTCCTATCGATAGTAGAAACCTCACAAGTGTGAATTCTTTCAAAAATGAGGTAAAATGCATTTTGCTCAAAAATATTTTATTCCACTAACGAGTACTTCAGTCAACGCAAGTTAATCTATGTTGTATTTACTATATACCTTTATTACATGCTATGAGTTTTTCATTGTCTTTCAATGTGTATGTTTCAGCTGTTCGATTTTTTAATGTTATTTTTTTCATTATCAGTATATAAGAACATTTGCAATGTATATTTTTATGACTTTTCTGACGCATTTATATGTTTATCTGTATAAACCTAAAGAAATAAAGATTGATTAATTGAACATGGTCCACAGGTGAACATATAAGATCCCTCCGAAGAAAATGGACATATAGTTATTATCTGGTTCATATAAATCCACAGAAACTACAGGAATAGAGAGATAAACAAATCAATCATTATTAAATGATTATAAAGAAGAAACTTAAGCCAACCTTCTCCAAAAAATCAAAAAAAGTTAACCTCCGAAAGTACACGTATCTCAAAGAATTTCTCACATTTCCAAGATTTCAAAAGATGATTGTTCTATATGAAATCAATATACAGTTTACATCTAGTGAGAATCCACTGAAACTACAGCAGTCGAGAGATGCAAACCAATTTGTCATTATCGAAATATTATCAGCCCTAGTACCTCCACCAGAAATTTAACTCTTTTTGGCATTGATTGTTTGAGTAACTGTCCTGATACTGAGATCTCTCTACCTCAGCACTGGGAACCATGCCAAGGACCTGAGGGCCAATCAGAATTAAGGCTGAGTGTTTTGATAACACCCAGGCTGAGTTCCTGAGACCAATGAGTCTGCTGTATTTCTTATTAAAAACATAGGAAAACTGCTTGGCTGATATATCAAAAAGGAGGTACTTGTTCGAAACCCACTAGACTCATATTAATAATGTAAACTCCATTTCTTTGTTTTTTTGCCAAATGGATATTTTTCTACGGGTATTGTTACGTTCAAATTTGAATCTACGGTATATTGTTCGATTAAACAATTATTTATATATTGACCTATTAATTCAATTTAGTTTGCAACTTATCAACTTAAGTCATCTTTGATTAAAAACTACTAGCCCTGTGTGCTCCACTCCATTTATTCAATATTTATAATTATACATTTTATGGTAATTATTAGTAGAACGTATTTTGTTTCGAGCCCGCTTTAGTTTCTTCTCGTACAATTCATAAAACAAAAGAAATTTGTAGGTGTTTTACTTCTTATGGTTACTGATCTTGCTAGGGTGAAGTCGAACCATTTGTGAATGCAAAATTTTTTATTATTTAAATCATCTCTAGTGGAGGATCTGTTTTGCAATTCATATTTATATAGTTTTGAATCCTTTCGTTCGATTATGTGAATATTTTGGAATACGATTCATAACTAAACTCTGGAAGAGGATTTATTTGTCAGTGGTTATATTTTTTTCATCAGTAAGTGGGCTCATCATAAATTGGATAATATCCTGTGAAAGGTATGTTTCTATATCAATTTATTACATCAAAGACTAGAATTATTATTATTACAGTGCAAATATTGTTTCTGTGTCGAATCTAATTTTTTTCTCTACTAGGTTGAGTGAGGCTTGTTACCAGCCACCGTGTATAGTTCCAATACCGTAGTTTTCTCTGGTCCTAGAACTCCTAGATACTGACTTAAATAAACCCTTTGGCTAGAGTAAGATATCTCTTATATATTTTGAGTGTTCACCGGTTTTCCAGAACAAAAGACTTTCATGAAATGTGCTTTACTTCAGTATTTCAGTAAATGAATGAATGAATGAATGATTAGAAATTCATTTATTTATATATTTTCTGAACCATTTTGGAACCAGTGGCCCGGTCAAAAATGTTTTATCTAGGTGAATTCGATAGGACAACTTTAAGAAAATAATATAATTAATTTTCATTAGCTTACACTAATTACCAATGTCCCAGTTTATGAATGATGGTTCATTATATCTTTGATTATAATGTAATCTTCATGTCATTACGAAATTGTTGAGGTGTTAGTGCCTATGTGTAATATGTGTCCGATTTTACGGGTTCTCCCATTATGTACATAAAGTTTACAATTGGGAAAATCGCTCAGAATTTTTCTCAAATGCATTTTTGAAACAATTTTGTCCCTATTTTTGACATTTCTTTTAGATTTTGTTATAATATATAGGTTAATGTAAAAATCTCTCTCATGTAAATTATATTTATATTTTTATTCGGTTTTGATGATGAAAATACCTATAAGTGGGTTTTGAAAGAGCGGTTCACGCCTAAAATTATATATAATATACAAGGTTGTCAAAAATATCCTAACATTCCTTTGAAGATTCTCTAAATATTAGGGGTTACAAGAAACAGCTTTTTTCTTCATCAATTAAATTTAATTTTCATCATAATCTGGTGAGGAATTTCTAATCGACTTGGATAGTCATAAGAAGGATCTAGCATAGCATTGGGTGTCCATAGAAATCCATTTATATTGGGTGTCCTTTCATTCTGGGTGTTCATTCATACTGGGTGTTTATTTATACTGCGTGTCCATTTATACTGGGTGCCGATTTATAATGGATGTCCCGATCGAGATCAATGATACTGAGAGGCATTCCAGATTTATTTCCGTGTCACGGCTTACATCCATCGTGGGATTCACGCAAGTCCATTATCTGTTTTTTTTTATTTCTTGCATTATTTTTGCTCACCACTTGATTGCTATTTGTTCTTAGCTACTATTCATTTGCGTATATTTTGTGAAGCGGAAATTGAATGTAAATTTTTCCTGGTGGTGGAATATACCATGCGCATGCGTTTGAGCTCTCGCGACGCAATATCTTAGATTTGTTCTATTTTTATTTCCGGCTGCTTGGAGAAGAATAGTTACTGGTTGCTTTTATTAGAACCCATATATGTTCTGCTACTGCATATAAAATCGTCACTAATGACCATAGATAAAATCTAATAGCTAAAGCGATAACGTGCTTTGATGCTTACCGCTTTTTCAAGGCTATTGTTCGATTGTTTGCTGGCTTGCTTGTTGCTTACTTGATTGCTCTTAAGATTATTACTTCATGACTTACTTTCAGTGTTGGAGGTTTTCAGAACATCTGTTAGAGCTATCAAACTTGAATGTTGTTGAGAGATTATTAAGATATTTTTAATATATCGTTCGTGAGTAATTTTTTTGTATCATTTGATAAGATGGTGATATGGACACGTCTTCAGGTATTTGTGGGGTCATTTACCTTGTGCCCACTGATATCAAATGAAGGATTTTCAAAACAAAGAATCCTACCCATCTCCAGTGAGTGTAGCCGCAAATACCAACTTGATAATAGTTAGTATAGGTCAAGTTTATGTCCCTTCGTACGTATGTAGGTAACAGTATGAATTGCGGTACCGGATGAATTAATCAAATAATAACCTATTACCGTGAATTGGAAATTTGAAATAATGATCTCAGTAATTTCATTTAAATAAAATCCACGAACAATATTAAATACTTCGGAGTAACTTTCGACTATCACTTGAGGTGGAATCATACAGAAAATGTCGCTAAAACACTCAGATCTCTTTTAGAACATTTCAAATATTAAACTTTCGTTTCAGACCTAACCCACCTCAAAATACTGCAATATGCGCTTATCGAGTCTATATTTTCGTACGGTATACTGGCTTGGGGAGGAACTATAGATACATACCTAAAAAAACTGCAAATACTTCAGAAATACTTTTTGAAAATAGTACTCAAAAAAAAAACTTACCCTACTGAAAAAATATTCCGGGATATATCTGTGTTGGATCTCCGACAAACATTATTTCTGAGATCATTGATATACACATTCAAATACAGAAACAAGTTCAATATAATTTCCCATTCGTATTCGACAAGAACTAAAGAAAAAACTAAATTTCAAGATACCAGAGACAAAAATATTCCTTGTATTACTAGGGCCCCCGAATCTATAATTTCATCCCAGAAACCATTGCAAGAATTAATTTATTGTACCATTTCAAAAAGCCGTAAATTTTTTTTGTTCAGGAATGACAGGAATTTAATATCTCATTTTTTTTTAAGCTTTTGAGCTTCTTCATTAGAATATTTCCATTATAATCCTTCAACATCATCTTCGTTATAGTTTATGTTCACCTATATACTTCATATGTTCGTATGTTCGTTATTTATTGATCATTTCTATGGAATTTCACCTTATTATCAATCAAGCAGAAATTCATAATTATATTCATTTAATAACTCGATTATAAGGTAGCATCAGCTACCACTGTTATCACCATTTAGTTATTCACCGAGATTCTTAGGCTACGGTTACTATGCATGCGAATTCGGACGAGTTTTGATGAAGTCGTCGGACAAACGTAGTACACGTTCTGACGTGATATTCGCTGCCAGTAATAACACTTTCATTGAAAAACAGGCGTTTGTTCCGACGAATTATTCAGAACTCGTCAGAACAGGTATCAACTGTATCCGAAGCCTTATGCAGGATACAATCAAGTAAATAAATATCAAAGTGCGGTATAGTTCAATACTATTGGTGCCTGTAGGAAGGCGTGGCTCATGTCAGTTTAGTCAAACTGTCTTGAAATGAAGTCATGTTGAAAGTTTTGTACCTCATTCAAATAAGTGCAGGAAAATATTTTTTTCAAGAAATAAGTAGAGTAACGTGAATTAAAGTATATGGTTGAGGGTCATCTTATAAGCTGTTCTCATTGTGGGACATTACGGATGTCCATGATGTCATTTTACTCAGGACGACGAAAATATGTTAATCTTCGGAAACATGGTCCAAATGTTTACATATAGATTCCTCCGAAGAAAATTAACATATAGTTAAAACCTGGTTTGGGTACATAAATTCACAGAAGCTACAGGAATAGAGAGACACACAAATTAATCATTATTAAGAGATTATTAGCAATTGTTCCTTCGCCAGAAATTGAAAAATTGGCGAACTTCACCCATACCTTCGCCAAATAAAAAAAAAATTCGTTGTTCATGTTTCTACTGTCCATGTCAAAACAAGTCAAAATGCCTACAGATGAAATTGAATATGTGCGATGAGACGAACATAATGTCCTGGCTAGTAATTTTAAAATAACCTGCTGAAGTTGACAATGTCGAAGTACCCTTTTCACCACACGTTTCACAAAGTGTGAAAATGGCGCGAACATCTGACAGATAATAACTACTTCCCAGACTCATGCCACGACGGACATTTAACTCCATCTGACAGATATTTGTTCAACTTTCTTCCAAGAAGACTCAATAGTAAGTGCTCATCTTGTGATTTAACAGTAGATTGTATACTTCATTTGGCTGGGGATGACTTTCTCCAAGCAGACATGCATGTTTCGAGGTTTTGTCTATCGTCAGTGCTAAAGTTGGTCGTACATCATAGTCGTCCTGCCTCTGCCCAATGAATAATAATAAACTGTTCATATTTCGAAGTACTCTGCTCTCCACCCGTTTCCACAAGTTATAATGTTGTTCCTTACCATCCAGTAAGCCATTTTACTGGAAATCTTAAATATATATGTAGCGTAAATAATTTTGCGAATCAAATAATTTGTGGTAAAGAGACTTCATATATTTTGTTTCACTGCCTGACACCACAGACGTTCTTGTTTGCCATTTTTATTGAACCCTCGAAAATACACGTATCTCAAATAATCATTCCAAAACGGTTTGAAAATATTTTTATATATAGATTTCATCTGGAAAGATTCAACTGAAACTACACCAGTGGAGAGGAGCAAACCAATTTGAGAGATTACCATCAAGTACCTCCGCCATAAATTGAACTCTTTTCGGCACTAAATCTTTGAGTAACTGTCCTGATACTAAGGTCTAGCTCAGCACTGGAAACCATACCAAGAATCTGAGGGGCAATTGGAATTAAGGCTGAGCGTCTCGATAACACTCAGGCTCAAGAAAGGAAAGGCAATCCAATTTGTTATTATTGAAAGATAAGCACTTTCACCAAATATTGAAATACCTACGGTACTGAAATTCCAACACCTACAACATAACTCAACTTATAGTTCTTTACTTGCTCAGTACTGAATAATTCTACAAAAGTGAAAGAATGGAGAGGCAAGCCGATGTTAATGTGAGGTTATCAGCATCTAAACTTTCGTCATAAATTGAAATTTCATCAGCACTGAACCATTGTCAAACCATTCTGATACTCCGGTCTAGTCTAGCAATATGAAAATAAATCATGCCCTTAAATAATAGCGTCCAATGAGGCTTTTTTGCCATATTTATTGTCATACAGTTATTTACCGAGATCTTATGCAGGATACAATTAAGTGAATAAATATAGTACAGTATTGTAACAATAATTTGAAAAAAAAACTGTATGTGTAAAATTCACAAGCAGGGGCAAAACTCCAAATTCTCTAACAACATTAGAGACCAGCAACACCAAATTGGAGACAATAAATTCTACCAAGATTTTAGGTACTGTAGTGGACTGTAAATTAAATTTCAATATTCAAGTTGAGGCAATCTGCGAAAAACTAGGAGAACATTCAGAACACTTAAAGAAAACTTTCATAGAACAGATATAGTGAACTCAACCGTAAGTTTAAATACAGTGCATTCCATTTAAAACGAGCCACACCGAATAACTTTTGGTTCAATAATTTTCAGGAAAAATAAAAAAACACGTCAACAATAGTATACAGGGGGGCACATTATGACATATTCATATTTTATAATACTTCCCCTATCGCACCCCCAGAGCAAGTAACTATTTTTTAATGGATCACCCTATATTGTTTCGCATTATCAGATGCTCCATGATGAGCAGATTTTTCTGGATTATTGAGAAGCAATGGTTTTACGCTTTGAGAAAGTATTGAAATAGTGAGTTTGTACTACCAGCATGGAAGTAGTGCTACAGCTGCTACCCTTATGTTCAATGATAATCACCCAGGAAGAAATGTACGACATAAATACGTTTCGGGATTATTGAACAAATTTATGGAAACTGGAACTGTTAATAATAAAAAGCATAACCATTCTGGAGCACGATGAAGCTATTTCTATTACAGTTTTAGGGCACGTTGGACTTATGAAAAATACGCAATCTCTTACTGAGTTATCTCGAGAATCAGGATTCAGTCGTACAAATGATTTCAGGATCCTTCATAAGTAAAAATTTCATCCATATAAGATTAGACTATTTCATGAATTGATCGAAGATGATTTCGATAGATTTTTGTGAAAGTCTCACTGAACGGACCAACTTGCATCAGAATTACGTTTATTTTGAATGGAGAGGTGAATCGGTAAAATTTTCGATATTGGAGTGATACGAATCCTCATTTATACCGTCGAATTTATACCCAACGACCTCAAAAACTGAATGCTTGGGCAGGAATTTCAGGTGGCCACATTTTTTTATCGATGATAATTTGACTAGTGATAAATATTTGGATATGTTGGAGAATCGAATAATACCGAATAATAGGGCAATCGAGGAGGATATGAATTTATTCGAAAACGAAATAGTTTTTCAGCTGGATGATGCACCTCCTCATTATGAAGCTCTAGTGCGACAATTTTTGGATGATCATTTTCCTGGTCACTGGATTGTCAGAAGAGGTCCTACAGAATGGCCAACAAGGTCTCTGGATCTCACTCCTTCAGATTTCTTTCTATGGGGTCATTTGAAGTCTCAAGTTTATGAGGTAGAAATAACAACATCAGAAGATTTGAGAGAGAAGATCACGAGGCATTTCAGAGAAATAACTCCCGAGATTCTCAACCATATGAAGGCGGCAATGGATGCTCGTTTGTATCATTATATGGAAGTTGGTGAAAACTTTTTTGAACATTTACTATAAAAAATTTGATTCAAGAATTTAATAAAATAGATCTTCTTTTGATTTATTGCTTCCATATTTGTCTATAGCACGAATATTTCAAAATGTGGTCTCCTGCGTAATTGTTGACCTGTTTTTTTATTTTTACTGCAAATCATTGTTTCAAAAGTTATTCAGGATGGCTCATTTTCAACTCAAATAATTTGTAGCTCCCGAACCATAAGGTTCGGCTCGTTTTAAATGGAATGCACTGTATACTACTTAGTATGGGAACGTTCCACTGACTTTTTTAGACTGTCAATAACGCGAAAACGATTCGTTCACTTGATATTTGAACTCGGTTTCAATGAGTAATATAGAGAAACCTCCGCCCGGAATGAAATAATGACATGCACCAGCATCTACCTACACAAATCAATAACGCATACTTTTCATAACCTCGACAAATTGAAAAAATACAAAGATATTCATTAATATGCAACAAGAGAAAAAAATTGTACATTTAGGAAAATTCAACAAATTGCACTTCAGAAAGTCTCCTGCTTACGCTGGAACTTTCTTCTTCAATATGCTACCGCCACAAATGAAGAAAATCTCATGCGAAAAAAAAATTCAAAAGTGCGACTGAAAAATATCTCCACGAAAATCCTTTATATTCTCTAGATGAATTCGCTCAATCTGTTCAACCACCGCGCTGACTCATTATTCTTACCTTTGCTTTTATTTGTACTCTTTTATGCAATATTCATATACACCCATTCGTTTTCTCTCTTGAATATAGTGTTATTTTATGAATGTCCCAATAGTAATACTTATTTTTTTATAGACCTATCCTATGTCATGCCCATCATCAATAAGGATTAATGAACGTATCTATTTATTCATCTACACTGCCCGCCATGAAGAAGAATTTATTAAAAATGGTGTGATCGATTGTGCAGGTACAACCTGAAAAACAATTTTGATGTATGTCACATGATTACTGGTATGACAGCAAACTGAGAAAGATATTATAAAGGGGTAAAAATTTGGCTACGTTGATAAGTTATCGAAAAAAAAAAACACTTATATTTACGAAATTTCAATTGATGAATCAAGGAAATTGAAAATCGCAATTTTTCTTTAGCATTTTCCGATATCCACATTTTTTTTTAATGAATATCCTTGACTATAATAGTGGACTATTTGTATTTCAATGACAGAACTTCCTCATGTTTTTCATACCCGAGAGCAGTGAACTGAAAAAAAAATAATGTTTTTTTGTCAGATTGTTACATTGGAGCATTACAATTCCACTACTATTACGATGATGAAGCAATCAAAATCAAGTTTTCTGAATATAATCGATAATGATCGTGCAACTTATAGTTGGATAACCTCACATAGCTTCCCAGAATCAGACGAACTAAGCGACACCCGACACCTGAAGCGACGTCAGCGTGAGAGCATCCGTGGACTTCGAATCTCTTTTAGAATTCAGTCTGATTCACATTTTTAAACGAATAAGTTGAATTCTTTCTGTAAAATTGTTATTTTGATCTTGAAATAAATCTTTTTAAACGATAAATTCTCAAGGAATCAAATTAAACATTTTCATTTCGCAGATCAAATTGAAAACTATATACCTCTTTAGTTTGACGCACCATTTCATCCTGGATTTTTATTCATCAGATGAAAACATGAATGTGTATTTTACACGTACCTACTTTTTCACTACATTATTATTCTATGATAGAGGAGCGGTTATTATCCTCACAAGTATGGAAAGAGTACTTATCCCGCATGCGACTGCCGATACCCGAAAGACGCAAATCGGAGTTCGAGTAAGAAGTCGAGGGAGAGAAAATCCACCAAAGGCTAGAGTACTTTTATCTTTCAAGAGCTACTCTAGCCATGTGCCTATCCTAGATTGAAAAAATTATATCTTTCCTTTTTGGTAGACAGCGCCATTTCATAGTCGGATTTGCTGACAAAACGAATTAATTATGTGTTCCACAGGAATCTATTCTTGGACCACTGCCAATGATTTGCTGAATTATTTTGAAAATATTTCAAAACTACATACAGTGAGCAACAGTGTTACTCCTCCATCTAACTCATTACTGCACTCCCGTTAGGAAAATCGCCGAGACATGTCAAATTTCGATTTGTGCAATGTACATTGTTGTATGAATAGTTTACCCCTAATTTCATCTCTTACTGTAGGCCAGCAACCCTCTTGAAAAATTTAAATAGCATTGGGTGGTGAGTGATAGCTCATTTGAATTGATGTTTTATTCATTATTCAACCGTGCAAAGGAATTGAAATTTGCTTCATCAATTCTTGAGTCATTATTGTTTCAGAATTACGGAGGGTAACACTTATGATGCTCACTCTATAGTTGCATATCTCTGAACAAAATGCAGTAAGCCTCACTGCAACAACTGAGATCATCTACGGAAAAGTTATCACATGGGCTAAGAAAAATCACCTCTCTCAATATCAGAAATGAGTCCCAAAGACCCAAAATATTCAACAAATTGGAAAGGACCCCGCGCCATCTTTATGGAAAATGGTTTTCGGTTAGATTTCCTGTATTTTTGATATGTTGTAGATTTTGACTTCTTCCGCAAAAGTGTCCATGGGCATAAAAAATCGGCCTACTAGTTTTCGAGATATATTGTGTCAAAGATGAAAAGTGAGGCTTTCCGTCCAGAATTTTTTACAATTTTGAAAATTGACCAAACTTCTATTTGGTCTAGGAATACCATGCCTCAATGATGGATCAATGTCACCTTGATTTCGTATCCATTATACTTATTCGTTTTGTGCTTAAAACAGAATGAAAAAAAATAGGCCGACTCGAATAATTTTAAACCAGTCAGTGTGAATTCTCTGATGACAATTAAATATTCAGTTAACTGACATCATTTTATTTCATACAGAGTGGTCCAAAAATAGGGGTACGTCAGAACTTTGATTTAAGATCGGAAAGGGGAGAGTATGTCATATATATATATCAAACATTTCTCAATGTTGATATCGTCGCATAGTCATTCCATCTTTACAGGCCTAGTTAAAAGAAACAGTCCAAGTTTCATGAAAAAATTAAATTGAATCTTTCATTCTCATCAGAGAACTCACACTGGTTCGTTTAAAATTATTCGAATTGCACTGTAAAAAATGCCTGGAATTATAGAAAATGTAAACTTCACATCACAAATAATTAAATATAGTATATTACGGCATAAGTCATGAAATTTTGAAATAAAACACAGTTTACGTTGTTGTTCTGGTACGTTCTCAAGGTAATTTTAGAAAGAATTTGTAATATTCCCTGAATATATTGCTACATATTCAGTTTTGTAATACTGTGTCAAATAAATGAAATCATCATCAAATCATTCAAATTCATTTAAGTAAATGCAAAGCATGAAGATCTGTGAACCTCAACTTCCATTTTCCAAATTACAAACACTCAGTATTCATAATACAATAGTTTATTTTTCAAGTTCATAGACATCAAAATTTATATAATTACAGGATATAGAAACATAAAACAGCCCAAAAAAACGCAAACTTGCATTGAATTCACAAGCAATCATCTTCTCGCCGAGCAGCGACCTTAAGAAATGCAAGCCTCGCAAAATGTGTCTTTATAAATAAATGAATATTGCGTGCGGTCGAGATCACGACAATAGTTTTTGTTCGTCAATTGATCAGTCAATATTTTACATTTAGATTGAGATCATTTTTGGCATCTCCCCTTCTCTGGCTCTGTTGACTATCAGCATAATTTATATTTTTTCATATTTTTGTAAAAAAAAATATATTTTTTTATTGTCAGTTACTCTGATTTCTAATGTTGAGTTATTCGATTGTCCTTTTTTGTGACCTACTTGTTAGTTTTTATTTTCTTCACATCAATAAATATTTATTTAGTTTTGAAATGAGTTCTTTCATTATTTGGATGAATGTGTTTTGGGTGAAAACAGCTTAAAAACCTCTCGAAAATTGCCAAGCAAGTACGGAGTTGCTACACGTGGTGGAGGCGCCGTTCAATAGTACGGAAGTAACAATGATTACAATAGTAAAATAAATACCTATCTAGGCAATAGCGTAGTTCAAGGACATTTATGAAAAAATTAATTCTCAAATTATAGTGACAGTAAAATCAAAATTTTTCATAGAATCTGAGATTATAAAGTAGACTCCAGTCGTTAAACAGCAATGAAGAAAAATGCCACAATTTTATGCCTCACTGCCAGTCTTAAGCTGATAGTTGATTATTATTTTCATTATTGTTATTTATTTTTTTTATAAAACCATTGCATTTTTGGCGAAGTCACTTGGTATATTATGTCTAATGTTTTGAGTAAAAAAATAAGTATGTGCATAGCAATTTGCACACAAATTTTACTTGAACGTGTTATACTCATTTTCAAAATAGTTGAAGAGAAATGCTTGTGACATCGTTTCAAAGTAAATCTTCATGTTCACCTGAATACGTTTTTCAAGGTTGTTTATAAATAACACTTAATTTGATGAAGTCAGTATGAGAAATCTAATAAAATATTTCTTTTGCTCTAATATACGACCTTCGCCTTGAAGGATAAATTTCGAAATATTTACCTATTATACAGTTTCACTCACCAAATGATCCAAAGTTATGTTTTACCAAGTAAAATTGTATCATCTGAAATTTAAAGTGTAAATACTTGGCTTCAAGAACCACTATTCCCACACTCAGAAAATTTTCTTAGTATATATAACGAAAAAAGTAGGTTGAGTTAACAGTGGTAAGATCTCTATTTGGTAGACCTAAAATGTTGTTAATGCAACAGTATGTATACTATTAGTTGGTCATTTGTATATAATGTCCTATAGATATAATAACTTTTTTATTGTTTTAATAAAAAGGCCCATTAAGTGGATATGGACGATTTTCTTGAATAGTACAGAAACACTTGTTATTGTAATAAAATGTTTATTAAAGTTGATGTTATTATATAAATACTGTATCATGAATAAAAATTACACTTTTGAATCAACAATCACTGCTGTGGATACAAAATATGTGTTGTGTTGTTAACAAAAACAACTGTTATTGTAATTAAATGAGTATAGAGTTTCATGTGGCTATTGAAGAAATACTATTACATGTATATAAATTACACTATCAAATCAACAATCACTGCAACAATCACTGTGATATGTGTTGTGTTGATAACAGAAGGATATTGTCAAATAAACAACTGATGGTTAATACCAATGCACTTGTTTGTCAATTTTTCAACTTCCCTTATTCCACTGAGTCGGAAAAGTACTTCTAATTTTCTTGTGAGGTCTCGATTTCTTGTTCAACACCACCAAACCTCATTCACTTAACCAACAAGGAAACAGCTAACTCGAAACTCACGAATCACTATTAATAAACGACGTCGATGAAATGTGGACTAACTCACATGAAAATGAACAACAGAAGTGACCGTTGGTCTATTATCAGTGCAACTCGATTAATTTCGCTTACAGTGATTGTATTATCTCAACTGCTCTTGTTATAATGTAGACAGCGGCCTTGTTAACTCAATATCATTTAGTTAGGATTTACAGAATAATGTTGTCAATGCAACAGTTAAATTGTTAGTGTGATATTAAAATCTTTATCACAACACAATTTAACGTTGAAGAGTATTTTGTTTCAAATTATGAAATACTGTTCTGATGATCTTATTTTTTATATATACTAATTTTATACTGTTGTGTCGACCGGCTAATGTGTAGTCTGTATAATTTGGTACTATTAAATGCAGAGGGATTAGTTTGTCCTATTTATGGAATTATTATTAATGTTTGATTGAAATTTACTATCATCATGATCAAAAAATGCGGTATATATGACAAAATTTTATAATCACTATAGAGGTGTTATGGTTCC
The DNA here is from genome assembly GCA_958502065.1 of Chrysolina americana. Lineage (NCBI taxonomy): Eukaryota > Metazoa > Arthropoda > Insecta > Coleoptera > Chrysomelidae > Chrysolina > Chrysolina americana. The sequence continues at coordinate 38,043,315 of OY293421.1, read as the reverse complement.
AAAAACAATATAAGATGTTACGACTAAACAAAAGCATTTGTTGTATACACAAGATTTTCTATAGAGGGAATTCTGTTAGCATAATGGAAATTATACATTAAACTGTTTATAAAAGTACTCCTGAGTGCATATATTTCCACGAATTATATTAATTTTTGCTTATTTCATTGAAGAAGGTTTTGAATACCATGTGCAAATTAAATGTATAACCAAAATAGCAAATATTGATACGAAGAATGAAAAGTGTGTCCTATATTGATTAGTTATTGGAAATTCGATAAGAACTAATAGATCCATTTTAAAAAAAATGCGTACCTGAAGAACAGTAGCAAATTTCATGAAACGATTATTGGAATATTACAATTTTGAATTCTTAGTAATGCTGGATTTTTGTTCTACCCTGTATTTTCATTTTGATACCTGGGAGAAAATATCGTCCCAAAATCTTATTTCAAACAGCGCAAAGAGACTGTAGCGAAAATACATAATACTAACTGAGTATCTATAGTCTTGTGTTCCACCAAATATCGTTGTATCAACAATTGAAAAAGTTGGCTTATACATCCACAGAAAAATTCTTTTACACGTCATAGTGAGTCAGGCACAGTAAATACCTAGGGTAGATATTATAATGGCCCAAATTGACAAATTCTGGCATTAAATTAGTATAACTTTATCCGAACACAAAGAAAATAGTGATTTTCCCCTATACTCCTTCATTCAAGATCAGAAATTTTTCAACTACTCCCGTATCATACACATTTTTCAATCAACGGTGAGCAAGTTATGTTTTCCAAAAATTCGAAGGGATAGTAGGAAAGAAAATTAATAAATTTACAACGACTAGGATTTTTGCGGGCCATCTAGAAAAATATCAAAAATATTAATTGGTAAAAATATTACAGGAATTCTACTACCTGAAAATATTTTGTCGTCAAATAAAACGAGCTGATGGAACAGATATTCGCTGTAATTGAACAATCTCTATGACACACTTTCCCAAGCTGCTGAACAGATATTGCTAGATGTATCATTCATATTACCAAAAGTAAGACAAGGGATGTGAAATTTCAAAATAAATTAATTGGTAATCGTGAAGAGCTAGATGGACAGATATTCCTCACGTTTAGCCAATCTTAGCAATATAGTTCCAAGCTGATGAACAGTTATTGGAAGATGCACCGCTCATATTTTAAAACATTACCAGTAGGAAGTGAAAAAATTCTCAAATTATGTAATTGGTAATCATAAAGAGCTGAAATGTACAGATATTATTTACAATTAATCAACCATGCTGATACATTTCTGAGCTGATGAACAATTTTCAGAAAATGTATCACTATATAATTCAAGAAGTGGAAAACAAAAAGAAGAAAAGTAAACTGCTTGAAATGTTTTAAAAAGTATTGAACCCAAAAAGCGGAACTTTCAATTATACTCCGTATATTATTAAGATTAAATAAATAAAAAAATGTCGATTTGAAATATTGAGTCATCTTCATTGAACTGAAATTAAATTGACAGACAGAAAAAACACAGAATTTTCAGAAAAAAATTCTTCATCACCTGAAAAATTATGGTGATTGGACGAAAAACTGCTATCAAAATCATAATGAGGAAAGAGACCGGCAAGCCTCCACCACGTGTCGCAACTCAGTACTCGCTTGGCAATTTTCGAGAGGTTTTTACCCAACCACATTCATCCAAATGATGAAAGAACTCATTTCAAAACTAAATAAATATTTATTGATGTGAAGAACATAAAAACTAACAAGTCGGTCACAAAGAAAATAGCAATTGAATAACATAACATTGAAAATCAAACAGGGTAGCTGACAATAATAGTTATCAATGTACCAAGGGTATAAATAGATGTTTATGCCCCGAGGGCGACGTTTTACGAACCCGAGGGCCTCTGGCCTGAGGGTTTGTAAGTCGCCCGAGGGTATACACATCTGTTTATGTCAGCGGTACATACAAACTTTTTTCTACGCTCATGTCTGTAAACGTCAAAAATCGCACTGTCAACATTCCTTGTAAATGACATTTAACAATAACATGCACGTAATTGAGACCTCATAACATACACGTCGTTTTGAGAAGAAAACTTAAAAAAATTAAATTACAATCAAATTTTTATTTTCGTATGACTTTATTCGGTCTATTTACACAAATTTAGTCAATTCAAAAACATAAAAACGTTTAGCATCAGCGAAATATATTTAGGATTGAAAGAGTGATTTCTTTAAAAATAGGACACGTTAAGTAGCATGCTATGAAAATAAATGTCATGTCATTTATATTGTCAATTTCTTGAACCAAACATAATTGTTACCGAACATTTTCTCAATTCAATTAGCAACTATTTTATTAAAATTTAAATAATTGTGATGTTTTTTTATTTAATGAAAGAAAATGAATTGGCGTAGAAAAAGTATAGAACGTTACACGAGTTGTAAGCCCATTACGCACTCATGAAATTTATGCACTCGTTGCTGCGCGGCTTCGTGCATAACCTTTTTAATTTCGTGCGTAATGGGTTACTTACAACTCTAGTTACGTAATATACTATTATTTCATGCTAGTTCGTTATTGCAATCCAATCTCAATACAAATCAGTATTTAAAAAAATCCGGTTTGAATTAATAACATTGCCATTTTATCATAGTAGACACCATCGTTGCTAGGTGAATGTTGACAAACGTGAATGTCATAAAATCACAATAATTTTTAAATGTTGAAGTTAGAAGTCAAAATGAACGAAAATTTTGGAATTCCTAACGAAATTATTGAAAAAGCAAAGAAAGAATATTACTATATTCCGTTTGTAATTTAATTAATAAAGGTTATTAAATAAGTAAAAAGAAAATTATTTCTCTTCATACCCGTGCGGGCATAAAGTACGACATTAAATAGTTGGTAACTAAGCAATAAAAACACAATAATGAACTAGTATTACAAAAAAAAATATATATATTTTTTTTAAATATGAAAAAACTTACATTATGTTGATATTTAGCAGAGCCAGAGATAGGGAGATGCCAAACATGATCTCAATCTAAATGTAAAATGTTGACTGATCAATTGACGAGCAATGACTATTGTCCTGATCTTGACCGCACGCAATATTTATAAAGACACATTTGGCGAGGCTTGCATTTCTTAAGGACGCTGCTTGGCGAGAAGATGATTGCTTATGAATTCAATGCAAGTTTGCGGTTTTTTGAGCTGTTTTATGTTTCTATATCCTGTAATTGCATGAATTTTAATGTCTATGAACTTGAAAATTAAACTATTGAATTATGAATACTGAGTGTTTGTAATTTGGAAAATGGAAGTTGAGGTTCACAGATCTTCATGCTTTGCATTTACTTGAATTAATTTGAATTATTTGATGAGGATTTCATATATTTGACAATACTACACATTTTCCCATGCAATGGAACTTACATTGTGTTCTAACAGTAATAAATATGTATTTTATTATAAACATGATAAATACTGTATTCAGTCCTAACCATAAAATACCTTCCTCCGTTATAACTTATGTGTTTGTGTAAATTTTCATCATAAAGCATGCAAGCAAAATAACATTTTCTATTCAGCCTTGCATACAGTATATATGAAGTGAAAATTAAGTTATTTGTGTAAAATTAAAGTATAACGTCTGTATAGTCTGTCCCATTACAAAGACCATGCGCTCAACTAAACTATTATTTTCGTGTTTGTTCTTGTTGGTGCTATTTGGTAATGAGTGTCTGTTAGTTTGGCAGTTTTTTGCATGTTTCTTTGTCAGTAAGTAAATTTTATGAACAATGTATGTATTTGTACAAAGTATGTTCTTGACTGTTTTTGATGATTTCGAAAACTTATCAGGTGATTTGCAAATGCAAACTGAATCTGTGTATCTATAAAATTTTATAATGAATAAAATAAATGATCGTAATTTTCTAAATATCTTCATTTCTATGATACATTAGGGGTCCACCCCAGTTTTCATATTATTTTAATTAAATATTCCGTGATATATTACTAGAGATAGACTAACTTTAATTTTGTATTTTTTTTTCTCTTCATACAATCTTCCCCCTCCTTATTGTACTTTAAACTGAAGATGAACATTATATACTGTTTGACACAGACTCATGATACAACCCATTTTCTCCTTTGTTTCTCTAGCTATATTTATATTTGTGGAGACTTCTCTGTGTTCTTTTCAAAAAAAATGTCATTATTTGTCTGAAGGAAGCTATATTTTTCACAAATCGAGAAAAGTCCTCCAACTACTTTGTTTACTTCGAGAGAAGAAATATTGACATGACAGGATTTGATAACGTCAAAAGTGCTTTAAAAATTGCATTTTCGTTATATTATATTTTCAATTTGAAATATCCTCCTAAGATGTGTGCTACTTTAGATTTCCCCCAAAGATTTTATTTAAAGATTCGTCCTGACGCAGCATTCAAAATTTTATAAATATATCACTATTTGATATCTGTAGGATTGAATGGATGTACACGTAATATTTTTTCAGAAATTATTTTCACGTTCTGGATTTTTCTAGAAAACTGTTATTTTTTATAGTGATAAGTTTGTAATAAACTGTTATAATAGAACCTGAACTTCCAGAGGTGCAGAAGTTTACAAATATGTATAGATACAGGCTCACCAAATATATCAGAACACAATGTTTGATATTGGATTATTTGGAAACATCATTAATTTTTTTATCAACGTACTTGAACTATGTGATTTTTTTGAGTTTTCAAGATTTTATGGGCCCTGATAGATGGCTGTTTGTAACAGGATAACTTACATTAATGTAGACAGTTCTAAATAAAAATATTTTCCAGATTTCTTTTGATTCATTATTTATTTTTGCAAGTAGCAGGAGTTTTTTTGGTACAGATGTTCCTTGAATCTGACCTGAGGTGGTGAAGCAGAATAAAAGCGTGAAAAAAATCATTCTTCTTCTATAAATAGTCGAGGAAGACAATATCATGCCTATTGGAGTTATAACTTTATATGTTTCATTCGGTACCATTCTGTTTGAGTGTTTGAGATAATAATCGCAGCGAAGAGTTTTTACCTATGCTATGGTTACCACTTGGAAAAAGCGTTGTTTCATCCCTAGATAAGTGTTTACGTTTCTCCGTCATCAAGATGATGTAGGATGCTTATGCCACGAGCTGGACATCGTCTCTATATCATTATTATTAAATCTAGTGTGTTCAGGGTTCTCAGACCAGAATAAAAGTTTGTGTATATTCCAGTGAATTGATTTCCTTATAGTTTTTCTACGATCACATAGAAATATGCCCATTGTATACACTCTTTCATTTCTACATCGCGAGCTGCACTGTAATGATCATTCCAGTACTGGCCATGGTATTTACAGGTATTGCTATACACTCTTTTATTTCTACAGGCCATGGTACAGGTATTGCTGAAATATAAAGCCCAAATAGACCAGTCCGGTAAGGGTTTGCCCAGGATAATTTAAAATAGAACATAGAGAAAATTCACCTTCAACTTCTAAGGATTGGAAAAGTCAGAAAAACTCAACTGTGAAAATTGAAACTAATGAAAGTCCAAATATAATTGTCAGTCATTGTGGAAACGTAATATTTAATATTGTATATAATAAATAAACTACTGTTGAATAGTAACATATGATTTGAAAAATATAAACGAAGTTCATATGTTATAATAACTTCGTCATATAGTGTGAGGCTTGTGAGTAGTAAAATGCCGCTATGATCGTATAAAAAGTATAGTGTACAATGAGCATAGAATGTTCATTTCTCACTCGTATGATTTACGACACTCGCCTTCGGCTCGTAAAGTAATTTTCATATTCGTGAGAAATGAGTGTCATTCCATGCTCGTTGCACAATACTATTGAATGCATTCAACGAATTTCTCAGAAGAGTAATCTCGTAGCAGTATACCCCAACTGGATATCACAGAAATGAATTCAGAAAGATTAATCATTTGGAGAAAAAAATGTTATGTTAAATACATGATATTTATTTTTGTGTGAACAAATGCATCATAAATTCATTCGCTTCATGAAGTAGTGCTTTCAGAGTGATGGTCCTGTCTTTGGAGGTTCACTTACATCAGGTTCTTTCGACTCAGTTACATTTGACACGCCAGATTCCTGTAAATATAATATTTCATGAAATATCAGTGGAACATTCTGAACAATTCTATTGAATAAATGACCTTTTTACAAAACCATGCATGGCGCACTAGAAACGTTCAATATGCAAAGTATGCTATCCTATCATTGTGCAGTTGTTTTTTTTTGAGGATGACCAATCGAAATAGTCCCCTTGGAGTATTTCGTGTATTCATTAACGTTAGTTCCATTTACTGTTTTGAAAAGCCTAGTAGTTATGAAAATATTCAAGTAAGAACATAGAAGTGTTAGTATTGAAAAATTTGTTCGAGTTCAAAGCTTTTTTGGTATCGACAAGCAGACAGCTATTTGTAGGAGGTACGAATTAATCTTGACTGGAATATATCGAAAATACGAAATCAATACAAAGTGTTAAAGAACAAGCAAAGTACAAGAACTCTCAACTCATAAACCTGTATAGAGAATCAAAACCATAAGATAGCCAATTGTTGTAGGCCATAACTCTCCAAAATAAATGCTCTTACTTTCTCAATTTGTATTCACTCTAAAGTACGCACAGTGCCAATGAAAACCAGATTATAATTTTTTCGTAAACAATGGATTGATTCATTGATTGAATGATTGATGAAAACATACATTTTTTTTTCAATAAAAATATAAAACCGTCTGGAGTTTCTTTTGTGTTTGATGCAAAGTTCAGGTATCGTTCAGCATTTAGAACAGACATTTTTTTCTCAACTGATTTTTGTCAGTACTTAATCAAAAAAAATTTAGAAATTATATTTTATCAAAATATTTTTGATAGAACTGCAGAAATGTTTCTTCAACTATACCCAGAAAGAATACAACCAGTAAGAACATTACTCAAAAATTTTTACAAAAACCTTACCGAGTACGATACTTTAAAAAAACCGAGGAATAGATGTGGTAATCGAATAGATGAAAATATGCGAAACAATATTCAAAATGTGGTAATGAACTTTCCGTTTATTGCAATATTAATTTTGTTTTACTTGTCTGTTTTTCAGATAAATGTGAATTCGTCAGTTTCAACACATGAAGTTGCTTTAAATACAGGTGCGCCACAAACAAGTGTTAGGATGGAGCTCAGAAAAAATTTCTAAAATGCTACAAAATTCATATTTGCCATAAATTATATCCTGAAACGAGGCCGGCTTATTCTAATTGGCTAATGAATAGAAATAATTCTCCCCAATTTCTCTCAAAGGCCATTTGGACGGATGAGAGCACTTCCACTTATACTAAACTAATAGAAATAATGAGCACATCTGGAGTCAGAAAAATCCTAGAGTGTTTGGAGCAGTTAGGCCACAGGTACGTTTCCGTTATTTTGCTATTACCAATCATAGCAAAATAAAGGAAATGGCGAATAACGTTGACGTTATTTTTAACGGAAGTGATACAGCATAGGGCTGATTGTCTCCAATGGGTCTTCCTACAAGAATTTTTGCTAACAAATAAACTTTATAACAGTATGCCAATCATCTATGGTTAGTTTCTTGTTCGGAAATATATTCTATATGGTATATTTTCATCATTCTATTTGTTGGTCAATGAAATTTTATCTGGCACCTATCTATAAACGTCAGTGTCTTAAGGAATCCATTTTAATACCAACAATAATAATTCTTCTGTAGTAAATTAGTAATTTGTTAGGAAAAACCTAATGCCTAGTTTTCAGCCTCATGCACGACAATACTCTTTATATTCCTTGCTTTTCCAGAGATTCGATATGAGTTCTGGAAACCAGAAACGAATGAAAGAGAAATATGAATGCTGTAAACATGGCATGCTAATATGTCAATGAAGTGAGTACAATAATACTCATGTCTGGGAAAATTACTTTGGATATATTTCACAAAATCTTCCTTTCCCTTGGTTCTCACAAAGTTCAATGAATATTACAGGATTCCCCTTTCAGTGTGAATCAAAAACTAGATGATCTCAGTAGCATACTAATTAAAATGGTTTACTCACTGTAGCCCCAATGGCAACCAGAAAAACAGCGATGAAAAGAGAGAATATAGCAAAAAATCTCATGTTGATATTTAATTCAATATTTTGAAGAACTGTTGAAACACTACCAGTTTAGCTATTTATATACAAAAAGGAATTAACAATTTGCATTGATAAGTGCGTAATTTGGCATATCATACATTTTCAAATGAGAATTACCCTAGAGTTATGTCCAATTATAATTTGTAAAAGATACGCGGTCCTCAATAATGAGCTAGTACAGGTTTTCATTGAAAAAATCCTGATGATTTCAATATTTCTTTCTTTACAAAATTTGTTTTGTTTTATTCGGCTATAATCTGGCTCATCTACTCGATAATAATTGTGGTGATGAAGTCTTGTTCATCTTAGGAAACCGGCACAATTCTCGCAAAAAAATTATCTTCAACTGTGTGAAAGTGAATTTCAAGAAAGTACGATTTGAGCCCCTGAGGAAGCCAACTACGTTGGCGAAACGCGCGTCGAGTGAAATTGGCATTGATTTAGTGGGCTGGGTAGTATTTCCTGTATTTATTCACAACCACAAGTTCAAAATTTTCATTTGTTCGTATGAAACTGATCGAGTGCATCAGAGTTCTTGAATAAAATAGAGTATCACATTGATAAATCCAAATTTCCATAGAATATATCTAGTTGAGGTTTATTAATAGTATGATTTGAAGTCCAATTATATCAAATTTTGAATACTTATGATAGAACAGTATAATTTCGGTGTGGAATCAAATCAGTGTTATTTCTAATACTCTGAAATCGAAAAAGACACTGAGATTTGTCTTAGAGTGTATAGTAATTGAACTTTTTTTTCAGTTTTTTACTCACTTGTGTGGCAACCAGAAAAACAGCAATGAAAAGAGTTCTAAAGGGCTTTCGGTTAATATGCCATCATCAGTGCGATTCATCTGAAATATAATACAATATTCTGAAAGGATTTTTGTGAATGAACAGGAAGACCACAGAAACTGAAGTTTTCAGCTCGTACGTGGAATAGGGGGGATCATAAATATAACAAAAAAATAATAAAATATAAGTTCTTAAATTGAAATAGAATGGAATTTATTTAAAAATATATAATTCATTTCAATTACTAAGCCCTTATCATAAATTAATTTTCATTAATAGTACAATTTGATTATATGATTAGTGGAAAATACAATAAAATCAATAAATATAATGAAATTTTAAGAGTTGAGTAGGTATATAATATAAAGTTAAATATTTTGTAATAATCCTGTGGATATATTGGCGACTTATGAGGAGATTTATGAAATAGCTATTTATCATTTTGTGAAAGAAATGACGCTCTTTATTCAGTATCCCTTTCTTTGTTTTATTTTTGAATTCATCATAGGTTCCACTATCTTTAATGCTGGTTGGTAGGTAACTCATTATAGAGTTTGCTGAGTAAACACAGCTACGTTGCCCAATGGTTTTCTCACATCGTATAGAGCAATACTTTAATTCTTTTTACCTTGTTTCATACGTATGAGATGGTATACAAAGTTTTTTTTTTAACACTGGTTAGAATATTCAAGCTGTAAAGCTTCCTAATCGCGAGCTCAGGATTATAATGTTCTATCTGATTTTTTTTAAATGCCATTTTATTATACTGTTCGAAATATCCGCTGCATATTGTTCTATCTAGGTAGAGAAAGTACATTAAATTTTGAACCTTAAGTCGTCAAATATAGAATTAAAATGTTCTATCTACTCATCCAAACCAAGTGTCATCATTATAGTGTTCTATCTGACGAACCAATAGAATTACTGGATTTCGGCAGATAGAACAATATAACAATACCGACGAACAGTTCAGATGTTTGCTTTTCAAGGTGAACACTGTGTTAGTTAGTGTGCTGATTTTACTCCCAACACGTAAGTAGGTACCGATAAATTGCAATATCTTCACTACTATACCAAAATGCCCAAGAATATAGATTGTCACGTAAACATAACCTATATCAGACTCAGCGGCAAAATATTTGCAGGGCCGCCAAATCTGCTGACGATGAAATCGAGTATGTTGATTCCCATAGTGACCTTGAGGACCCTTTCCATGCTTCGGACGAAGATGATATCGATTCAGCATCAGCATCAACTTCGAAGGAACAAATTTGGCCTGGCCTGAAAGATATTTTAAATACCAATAGTGATGTAGAACAGCATACATGGCAGAGGAGGGGGATGATGAGGGGGAGAAGGAAAATCTTGCAGGAGATAACGGATCACAAATTCGAGACATGGGAAAGAGGTAGAACTTCAATAATTTTATAATTGGCAAAGTATACACACGTTGTAAAGTGAAAATTAATGTATGATTATGATTTTTATTTCATTTTGATTTTATGTGACGCTTTTTATTCTAGGCTGACGCGAAAAAGAAAACGCGATCCAGAAGCATGGAAGCGGAATAAAAATAAACATTTATGTGAGCATGGAAGGGAGTATAGAGATGTGAAGGGTAATTTGAAATGGCAAAGAAGACCCAAATTGGAAGATTGTGAATGTAAATTCAAATGTGGAAGCAAAATTTCCGTCGAAAAAAGACGGAAGATACATGAGGAGTTTTGGTTATTATCAAATGAGAGAAAATTGCATTTCTATAATAAAAATATAATCCCAAGTCCTAAAAAGCGTTCTACTGTCAAAGATAAAGATTCTACGTTGAATGACTCTCCACTGCGTGTTTGCAAGGCGTTTTTTCTGAGTACCCTTGATGTAAGCCAGAGAAGAATTTCGTATTTTTTTGAACAGAACAGATCCGAAATAACCGGTACTCCAAAAGACAAGGAAAGAACCCAAAAAAAATAATAGGGGAAGAATATAAAAGCTTGGTGAGAGCCCATATCAACTCCATTCCGAGAATCAAATCTTATTATTGCAGAATGCGAACCAATAAAGAGTATTTTGAATCAACTCTTGATTTTTCAAGACTCTATGAAAAGAAGTGGTGTATTGAGAAAAATATGACACCAGTGAAAAAAAGCTTTCCCAGAAATACATTCATTTATGAATTTAATATTGCATTTCTCAAACCAAACTCTGACAGATGTGATATCTGCGAGAAGTACAGGATTTTGAAAAATAAAGGCACGGAATGCATTGAAAATATGGAAAAATGCACTGAACACTTTCGATCTAAAGAGATCTGTAAAATAGAAAGAGATAGCGACCGTCAACTATCCAATGATACAACTGCGGTTGTCTGTTTTGATATGGAGAATGTCTTCGCACTTCCTCGATCAAATATTTCAGGTTTCTTCTATTCAAAAAAATTTAACACATACAATTTAACAGCACATTGTAATATAAATAAAGTAGGATACTGTGCGATATGGTCTGAAGGCATGCATGGCCGAAAGGGAATAGATATTTCCTCAGCACTAATATCAATTTTGAAGAAAGTCGTTACAGACATTCCCACTATCAATAAATTCATACTTGGGTCAGACTCATGCGTACCGCAGAATAGGAATTCCATAATGTCATTTGCTCTGAAAAAACTCATGGAAGAATTTCCTCAAGTCACTGAAATTACTTCTTTCATTGACGACTTGTTTATTTTGTGGAAATACATGTTCACTAAGGATACACTAAAAACAATTTTGTCTATTTTCCAAGATAATTTTATTTGTTGACTAGTTTCGGTTATTACACCATTTTCAAAACAGAGTTTACCCAGAAAGTATACAGATAGAAACCTTACCGAGTATGGTAGTGTCCCTAATTTCTCTCAAAGGTCATTTGGTCGGACGAGAGCACTTTCACTAATTGTGGTATGTTCATTAGAAGTAATGAGCACATCTGGAGTCAGAACAATCCCAGATAGTTTAGAGCAGTTAGGCCACAGGTACGGTTCAGTTTAAACGTATGGGCTGGAATTTGTGGAGATCAAATCCTTGGTCTTTATTTTTTTTCATGGAACACTTATCTGGAGTTTCTCCGAGGCGCTTTTGAGGATTATCTAGACATTTGTCCTCTCGTAAATTTATATCAATATTGGTTTCAACATGACGGTGTTCCTTCACATAATACCAGAGCAGTTTGTATGTGAATACTAAAAAGAAAGATTTCCAGATAAGTGAATTGGAAATAATTTTCATGTCAAATGGTCACCGCAAGGTCGTCTGGTCTGACACTTTTTTGTGGGGCACATTGACAAACCGGTTTTGTGGACAACAATAATTCAATAATATTGAGGGTCTTAAGAGAAGCATAATTGAACAGCGTCGGTCAATAAGAAGAAAAGATATAGCAAGGGCTCTAGAAAACTTAGGACTGCGAGCACATCTACGTATTCAGGAAGACGGCAGAAACGTTGAGCAGTTGCTTTGATGTTTCGGATTTTTCATCGTCAGTGTTGTGATATTTCGTTCGTTCTTTTATAGTTAGAGAGAGAGAGATTTTCAATAAAGTTCATTAGAAACTAGTTTCATCAGATTATTTCTCGTTTTTTGTTAAAAATCATTTGACCTAATTATCAATTTGATAATAACAGTAGAAGTGACATAATGGAGAAACAACAAATCGATTTAGTGTTATTTGATGGAATCGAAGTATAATATATCACTTATACATCGTTTGAATCAGAATGAAAAACTTCATATCAATTTGTAACAATTTATTATGACGCGAATGTGAAAAATTGAAGTTGATGATGGTGGCCAAGAGTCGAAACGATAGATGGTAAATCTGAAAATACCGCCATAATGGCAATGTGAATGTGCTGTTCATTTTGATATCCATCATCAACCAACGCAAAAAAAGGATTTTCAGAATTCTGGTTTCATCCGGATATATCCGGATATACTCGTTATATTGAATCTTTCTTAACAGCATAATGTTCGTCACATAGATGCGCAAATTTGCCCCGTATCTCTTCTTGTCTTGTTTCCTAATGAGTTTTTTTCGTGATTTGTCCCATAACTTGTGAAAGTTCTTTTAAATGGACTTGAATGGACCAATAAAAATCTTGTTAAGGCATATATGAACCTATCTTCATGAGTCATGATGTAATAGTTTGACCGCAGATGCGTGGGATAGACTCATCATTTACTTAGTTACCAATAAATTCGATTTAGTCACACGACGAGATTGGGAATCGTATGCGCACTCAGCAGAGTTGCCAACAATGAATAACTTGAACAAGTTCCTCAAGGTGAAATGTGAGGTACTTGAAAAATTAGAAACTAGAACTGAAATGGGTAAAACTATAGTAGGTACAGACTACAAAAAATATTCTAAATCATTTTTATCAACCAACAAAATTCAATGCTATTTTTGCAAGAGGGCTCATGTAATTTACAAATGTGTTGAATTTTTGACGTTGCCAATATCAAAAAGAAAAACAGAGGCACAAAAATTGAATCTCTGTCTGAATTGTTTGAAACCATCACACAAAAAAATCGACTGTCAATGGAATCACTGTAAACTATGTAATGAACCTCACAATTCCCTGTTACATACAAAGAATAACGTGATTTCGACTGCCAAATCATCAAAGGAAAATACTTCAGATTCATTTTCAATCTATTCAAATGAAATAACAAAAAGTAGTCACACTTCAAGTGGCCCAGTTGGGCCAGCGATAATTTCACAGATTTTACTGCCTACAGCTATTGTTAAGATTGGAATTGGCGATAAAATAGTAAAATGTCGCGCATTATTAGACAGTGATTCACAAAGTAATTTTCTCACGAATTACAGATACCTAGGTTTTAATAAAAATATTTTTGAGATTTCAGCAGTAATCAATCTTGCTGATACATTTTTTTAATGTACCAGCAGATATTTATTTAATATTAGGATCCGATGTATTCTGGTCTATATTATGTAGCGGTCGATGTGAACTTGGTTATAATTTACCTATTTTACAAAATAGAAAATTAGGCTGGATTATTGCTGGTAACTTACATGTCAATTTAAAAAATTATTCTTTGGAATATTTGAATGTACTCAATGCTAATTCACTAGACGAAAATATTCATAGGTTTTGGCAGTTGGAAGAAGTGAATGGAGGTTATAAATCAGATAACTTTTGTGAAAATTATTTTCTACAACTCGTGATTCCAGTGGTAGATTCAATGTGAGTATTCCATTTAAGGAATCAGTTGAGTTTTTAGAGAATTCTTGGAAAATTTTCGTGGAAAACCACTAAACAAAAAGAGTGAAATTATTTTTCCCAATTCATTTCTATACGATGATTCAGCTTCAGTAGGTGGCGGGATTGATAAGTCAAAATTATCATTTGAAGCAAATCATACAATAATTTCATCCAAAGGCCTTACACTGAATTACATTTTATTGAAACATGAGCACGAAATATGTTTGCATTGTGGAGCGCAGAATTTATTATGTTCACTTCTTTGGCTCAGTCAATGTAAGAAAATCCTACGAAAGTGTCTAATTTGTTTCCCAACTAAGACAAATAGCTTAAATTATCTTATGGGTCATTAACCCAATGCTAGAATGAAAAATTATTTTTCATTCATTAATGTTGGTAATGATTATGGGGTACCCTTTTTATTGAAATACATAAAAACTGAAGGTGCTAAGGTTTTGAAGTCATATATTTGCTGGTTTTTCTGCTTATGTACGAAAGTTGTACACTTCCATAAATAGAAAAGAAAAACCTTCTAATATTTATACAGAAAATGGTATGAATTTTGTTGGTGCGAATAATGAACTTTCCAAGATATCATTGTTTTTAGCATCCGAATCAGAAGTTAAAGTTAATAAACTTTTAGATGAAGATTTCAATTGTTATCATTCCAGTAAATTCTTCAACTTTCGGGGGAATCTGGGAGTCAGGCATTAAAAGTTCAAAGCATCATATTAAACGAGTTATCGGAATTCAGTCTCTCACTTTTAAAGATTTCAATACAGTTTTGGTTCAGATTAAGGGTGTCCTGAATTCTCGACCACTCAGTCCATTGTCTTCTGATCCACAAGATCTAACTCCTCTTACACCATTCCATTTCCTGATTAGGAGAAGCACGTTTGTTCTTCCTGAACCCAGTTTACTTGATGTTGCCAAAAACCGTTTGGATAGATTCCAGAAGTTGCAATCTATGGTGCAATATATTTGGGCTAGATGGCACAAGAAATATTTGTCTGAACTACAAACCCGCGTGAAGTGGAAACAGAAATCACTCCAGTTGTTTACGATTGATTCATTGGTACTTGTCAAACAGGAGAATCCTCCAACATTGGATTGGCAATTGGGCAGAGTTATTGATGTCAAGATTAGAGACGTTGTTTTGAGGCGTGCACTGAACAGAGTGTGTGTGTTCCAAGTGGATTATTTAATGATTTTTTTTTGTTTTTGAAGTTTTACTTTCAAGGCGGACAACATGTTCAAAATAGTTTAATCCACCTTGTATATCAGAACAGTTGATGTAAAAATATAAACAACTTGTCAGATAGATGTCATAAAATAAAGATAGAATAGAAGCAGTTCGATTCTTTATAATTATACCAAAAAGTACAGTCCATTTTGAGAATTATTAAAATCTATCTGTCCATAATATTTTTCCGATCATTTTGATGATGATTTGTTATGTTTAAAGTGATCTACAAGTCGTTCAACAGCTTTCTTTCGCTTCAGTTGATGATGCAAAAGCGATACATCATCCTCACCGCTGTATTTTCAAGTCTTGCTGCGCTAATTCTCTTGGCCGGCATCATTGCAGCATGTTACTGCTTCCACAGGAGAAAACGCAAGCGGGAAGAGGATAAAGAAGACCTCCAAGATGTGGTGGCTGCCAGTAGGGTGGAGGTGTCCCAGGAGAAGAAATCAAGACTCAACGGGTTCCTGTCCCTGAAAACCCCTCTGATTGCGACGAAAACACTGGGGTAATAGACCATCAGATAACGACAGATGTTGCTGACTCATTTTCTCCTTTCTGGGATTTGAACCACTGAAAATTATGTCAGTGTTGAGCTCAAAAAATGAAAATTCAGAGATTGGACGTGTGCTAGGCATAAAGAAAGTTCATTTTCATTTTGCAGAAAAAAATTGTTTTTTATTTTATTATCTCGTTCATGGCATTTTAATACATGCATACAGTTGAAGGGGCAAGTGGAAGAAGGAGTTATGTTACAAATATGTGTTTGTGAGAAAAATAGGTTTTAGTAAAGTTAGCGTCCGTGATGTTTAATGTAACACAGCCCCTTCTACCACTGTGTATCTGCACAGATATGAAGAATAGAAGTAAATACTGACGGAGCAAGTTACATATAACGACTTCTTCCATGACATAACCGAATATTTTCAGAAAATGTTACTTAACCCCTTCTAACACTTGCCCCTTCAGTTCGAACATTTTATCTTCACCCATGCGTCATCAATTTATGATCGAAGAAATCACACACCCTCAATCCAACACCTCTTTCTAACAACCGCTATGAGCGTATCAAATATCGTTAATATTTGTCTTCTAAGCTAAAAATTATGGTATTGTGATGATCGATTATAACTCGAAACAGTGAAAAGAGATAGCCATAAAACCGACAGTATTTTACATTTCAACTAAACTTGCCAAACATTGTATTGCCTAGCGTGTACCATCAATTGCGTCATTGTTTTCTGTCATTTGGGTATGGTTTGTCGCCAGTTTTACTTTGTTTGGCAGTCGAATATATTATAAAAACAGTTTTTTCAAAGCTAAACGTCTCTTGGAATCATTACTTTCAAAGTGAGTACAATACAGTGTGTTTTATTCACAAATAATCTTCAAAATTTTTAACCTCACAATTGACATTTGTGACTATAATTCCGTACTACCGGGATATTAAGACAACAATTATTCATAGTGTGGAAACCCTATTGAGAGAAAAAAACATTACCTAAATCTATAAATACAGGTCAAAAACATTCATAATATATTTTAATTCTTTTTTAGATTATGCATGGAACTATTCTACACTCACAAGCACAACAATTTGTGTTGAACATGTGCGAGTTTTTTGAAAGGGAAAGTGCGAATGGTGGACCTTTTTTACCACTTTCATCTGTTCAAGAAAAGAAATGTCATAACTTTTCTTTACTGTATTTTAGAGAGTTGCAGATGCACTTGAAATATTTCAAAAAACGGTGTACAACATCAAAAAACGAAACGAAAATAAACCCATTCCATCAACTCCACGAAAAAGTAGTAGTCGCGCCGTCTCAAAAAGAAAACAGCTGATTTATCTGAAGGACAGAAAATGGCAGTACGAAATACTTTGTACGATATGTATGAAAAAAGTGAGTATACCTCCTTATTACTTGGTGGGAGAAATGAAGATAATATTGATTGTTCATTCGATGGACGTGACAATGACTAGTGAGAAAAAATTCTGAACAAATGTAACCGCCCCATTTTCATCAATCACAACTTCATCAGGAACGTCATTGGATTTATGTATATTAGTTGAAAAGTCAAACTTTATTGTCACATCTAATTTTCTTTTTCATTTGAAACTTCACTTGTATCTCGTTTTTGAAATGCATTTATAATATCAGTCCTATCGTATGAATTTTGACATGTACCTATATTTATTTGAATTTGTTTCTTCCAGAAAAACATGTTACCCTTCAATCCTTGAACAATGAACTTAAAAACAAGGAGATTGTTTCGATGTACAAATAATCTTAAATTTAATTTTAAAACAGATGAGCATATTTTTTACGTTAATGAAACATGGAGGAAATAAAACCAAGTCTTGGCAGGATGATAATGTCAAAAGTGTACGCAAACCCGAAGGATATGATGGTAAACGATTTATTGTTGTGCATGCTGGTTCTCCGAAAGGGTTTGTTCCAGAAGCCAGTTTATTGTTCCGTTCGAAATCGTTGACTCTAGATTATCATGGAGAAATGAATAGTACAATGTTCACCAAGTGGATCACTTCACAGTTAATTCCCAGTCTGGAAGAGCCATTTTTGATAATAATGGACAATGCACCATACCACAGCGAAATTTTGAATAAACAGCCTACCACTTCTTCAAGAAAATCGGAAATTGTTTGTTGGCTACAGGAAAATAATATTGATTTTGATGAGAAATTAACAAAACCATAGTTATTGCAATTGGCTAAGATGAAATGAAAGGAAATCATATATATTATAGATGAACTGGTACGAGAACATGGGCATGAAGTATTAAGATTACCACCTTATCACCCAGACTTTAACGCTATTGAAATAATTTGGGCTAATTGTAAGACATACTACAACAATCATATTGGTAGAGATGGATACAGTGATGAAAAAATATTGGGTGTGAAAAACACACCGAATCGCTCATTGAAAAATGGTATGAACGAGAAAAGCTCTTTTTTGATATGGTTATTGAACCCACTATTATAAACATTGGTGATAGTTCTGAATCAGAAAGTGATTAAATATATTAATTTTGTTTTTACTTTCATAAATGGTATATAGTTCTACATGCTCGCATTACATAAATAAATGTATGAATACATTTTTTGTTAATCATGTGTTGAGTATTTCATTACCAAATATATTTCAACTGGTGTTTATTATTTCTTAGATATTCATTTATTTATCATTATACAGTGGGTCCTTGCATCCATGCACGAATAGGTAATTGAAAAAGTTTGAATACTAAGTCTAGAAGATTCCTTTTCTGAGTTTTAGTCATGTAAGTATATGTTTATTGTACATAAGAACAATTTCTTGTTGATATACACAGTTGAATTATGAAATATAATAATAAATTAATAACATGTAGTACCACAGCTACAAAATATTTAAAATTCTAAAGTACTAAAATACGAAAATATAGCCGACTAAAAGCAGTGCAAGCGTGTAGGTGTTTACATAATGAATAATCATGACTAAAAAATGACATATGATATCAAATATTTAGTGAAACATTAGAATGTGTTGTCATAAAACTTTGCCATGTTTGAATGGTTTTGAAAATATGGCACTCCAACCTAGTTTCTTGAACAACTTTTTTCGTTAACTATTACCTAGAGAACTTGCATTAATTTGGATAAAATTAGGATGTGATGAATTTGTGTCAAACGGCTGCGGAAGTATGGATAAAACAACTTCCTTATATGAGTGTGACTGAAATTAGAATACAGTAGGGAGGTCAAAAGTTTCTAGTAAACTCACTGCATCCATGTTTTATTATCCTATCAAACCTGGTGTCACTAGATTCGTAATAATTGGAAATCACCATGTGCTAGGAATCGCACGTTAAAAGGTAAGACCTCGTTAATCCCTGGCTCGCACAAGTTTCAACTACTGAGGGCTGCCGTTCGTAAGGGGACGACGGCTGGTTAACGGAAAAAATAATTTTGAAGATTCATTCCTTTTCGCCTTAGTATCTCCAGCAATATTTTTTAAATTGGGACCATTGGATATGGTCACTGGATGGCACTTTTTGACATATTTAGAAAATGAAGGAGAAAAGGGGGGTGTACCCATAAATGTGTCACACGGTATTCTGTTGGAACTAAAAAAACACTCTCATGGTCGGTGGTTCGCCATTTCCATGAATTTGAAAATGTTAATTCAGTAATTCATTATCCAATCTTATTACCTACACGTTGTAATTTTATCGGGATATTAGCCACGGCAATCTACATTTAGACGTCATTTGTCTTAAACGTCTCGACTTATTTCATATGCATATCATTGATGACGCATGGGTAAAGATAATATAATCGAACCACAAGGTTTGCACGTACTTAAAGGTTTGAAATAGGGGCGCGATCTTGTAAAAAAATTGTTGGTTGCTGATGTTTTTTCTCGTTTATGGCCATCGACAGAATGAAATTAAATATCGTTAGGAACCCGAAAAAGATTTCCCATAAGCCGGAAAGCTGTTGAGGAATATTGTCCGGGCGGAAAACTTTCTCTTTTATGGCATTTGAACTATATGATTTTGATGATGGATAAACATCATAATAAAATTCCCATAAACTTTGCATGTACCTCAAGAAAAGCCATAAGTTGTAAAGTTGTAGGAATTGGCATGAGAGAAGAAAATAGTTTGTCAAGACATCGATGTTTTATACGTGTGGCCCATTTAAAATGGAAGCACCCTTATAAAACATAATTTTTTCAACCGATTAGAATGCTTTTTTTCATTAGGTAGATAATCAAAGAGTCCACTAGAACACCAAATTTCATGAATAAATCTTCATTTTCAGGGCCAACTATTCTTTTTTTTTTGTTGAGGTAAAAAACTGAAAAATTTATTAGCGATTTTTTGAGAAAAAATCTGACTACACCACTGGATTCATGACATTTTCAAGTGGTTCATTTTATAATTTTGTTGAAATTCGTTCATCAATAAAAAACTTTATGGGAGAATTAAATTATGCCGTTTAATCAACCTACCATTTCAATATGTACTCTTATCCAAAATTCAGAATACACCACTGGATTCAGGGAGTCTCAAAATATAACTGATCAGAATTTCATCGAAATCTATTAATAAATAATAATGGAAGAATCATTAAATAAAATGATATTTTCATGAAATTTCCTGAACATATTTTTCAAATTTTGTTATCCTGTGATTTTCTAAATTATAAATAGATATTGATGAAATTCTGACTAGTGATATTTCGAGACTTCCTGGTGTATTCCAAATTTTGATACGAGTTCTGAAAGTCAATTCAAGAATTGACTCCAGAAATTTTGTGTCCGAATACATAATTTTGAAATCATGACATTTCGTATCAAATACATTATATTGATGGTTCAAAATTGTCACTAGCAGTAAGCAATTTCTAGGTACACTTTAACTCTCTACAATGTGGGGTATTTTCTGTTCCTAGGGCTCCAAAGCAAAACTTTGATTCTAGTAAGAGAAATAATCACATTGGAGCAAATAATAAACACCAGTTTGTTTCCCTATCACCTTAGAGGCAGTTTCCGGCGCGTTTTTTTTTTTTCAAAGTGTCCTGCCCTTCAGGACTAGTTCACTCTTAAGAAGTGAAAGGTCCAGAATAATAAATTGCTTCTTTGTCGAAATGAAAAATCAAACCTATTTCTAGATTAGAATCAGTTTTGGACCAATGTTGAAATCTATTTGCAGTGTTTTCGGTACAATTCAAATGGCGAACAGAAGAAAATGTAATAATTTGTTGGTTCCTGCATATAAGAAACCATATCACAATGGATATGTGAGCACAAGTCTCTTATGTCTTAGCATACAAGTACCGTTGTAACCCAAGATGGGCCGATCTTCTATAGATTATCATTCTCGGTTCCTGTAAAAACTTCTTGGAATTTCTGAAAATATTTGGAACCTCAAAAAATTCTGTTCTTCAATGGATTGGTGAATCTCATCAAGGGTTTTCAACTGACCCCCTAATCCATTAAAAAATTGGGTGAGTGACTGTCACTTTGAGGGGGTGAAGAAGGGGCGATTTTGTATGTCACAGAGTGTCTTTTCTAAAACTTAACTAGACGTGACTCAGGGTTTTTCTGAAAAAAAAATAATAACGTAGAAAATGAATGTATCCATTACTTTAGGACCGCACTGTATAAAACATCGTAATCATGTTTCTGACTTATGGCTTTTTTCTCTGGCCTTGAAATCAGTTTTTCTTCCTACATGCCAATTCCCATAAACGAGAAAATGAAAAAAAATCCTGTGATTTTTCTGCAACTAGACTTATGGCTTTTTATAACAGACTTTCACATTAACAAATTTTTATTGCACATGTTTTCGTTGACGAGAAAGTTTGCCGGAAAAAGAAAAAAAATTTCACAAAATTTTTCGCCAAGAAAATTGACCTTAACAGCTTACCGGTTTACCGAATTTTTCTTTTCGGGTTCCTAACAATATTAAATTTCATTCTGTTGATTGCCATGAGCGAGAAAATGCATCAGTAACCAAATATTTTTTTATGTGACAACTGATACTTTTGATCTGACGTCTGTCATCAGTTTGCATGAGAAGTGAAAAATTATTCGAAAACGGTTTAGCACATCATCATTCGATGAAATTTTATGAAAATCAACGAAAATGCATGTATGAATACTATTTTGAGTAACGTGTCAATTTGGAAACAGTTTCAATTGATAATCTAGGGACAGAGAGAAAGCAATAGCTTTCAATCCAACAGAACAAAATAATGTTACGGAATCCTCCAGCCAAGGAAAAAACATCCATAATAATTGTATATTTCATGATGAGAACTTCAAATTCCTAACTTCATTCTGTTTTTAGTGATTCAAGTAAATTGTTGAAATAGAAATGTTATATGTATAGAGAATAGGTCTATGATTGAGGCATCAAAAAATAATCTATAGAATACCACACGAGAATTAGATAAAGTAGAAAATAATTTGACAAATTTTTCGAAAACTTGTTGCCAGGCGATAGACACGAGAGCCCGAAGGGCTCGAGTAGCTATTGCCAAATGACAAGTTTGAGAAAAAATGTTAAATGTTACAACTGAAAATTTCACACCTGAAAAATTCTAAAGTGATACATTTTCTATTGACAATAAGAATATGTAAGGGCATAAAGAAAGAAAGGCTAGTTGGACATTGGTATTTGTAGATATGTCAAAAATTATACCATGTCAAAATGTTCTATAATTTTGTGAGGTCGAGTATGGAATTACATGTGAGTAAAAAAGTTGCGTTTTGGAAATGAAAATCAAGAGAGTATTAGAAAAGAAGTTGGAAAGTAAGTACCAGAACATGTAAAGAGTATCGTAGTAAAGAGAGTGTTTAGAGACAGTTCTTGCAGTTTTGCTCTAAAAAATCTTATGATATCAACAATCCATCTGTTTCAATTGAAGCACAGACTCAAATTTGAGTTTAACATGAAAAAAAAGAGCTCAGGTGATTACAAGGAGGGCATTGTAAAAGTTATGTGGAATGGCACAGCAAAACAGTTTAAAAAGAAGTTTTTTAATAATCATAATATCGAATTGATCAATTTTGCTATCCCGAATTTGCACCTGTCAGAGCAGCGCGTGATGCAATGTGAAGAAAATTGTCAAAGAAACTTAAAAAAAATTATTTGGCACTAACGAAGAATACTGGACATAGCAGAAGCCAATTAATCAAGCTAAATCTCCAGTCGGATTCTAAACATCACGTCCTTAACACCTAGACTTCGAAAATATTTTTCATTTGCACAAGAAGTAAACAAAAATCGTTTTTTTAGTTAAGCAAACGTCGAGTTCATTACATGTGCCATCATTTTGACATAAAAATTTTTACTCATTAATTTTGTCTATTTTGGAGGATAAAAATTTCCGGAAAGATTTTGGGATGTCATGGTAACAAACGAAAAGAATAGACTGGCTTTCAAAATAGCTGTGTGCAATTTTCATTAGTACTCAAGTATATCGATAATCGAGATGATTTTATAATATTTCTAGAAAGCACGTTGTTAGGCAACCGACCGACACACTTGTCGATAGTAGAAGGTTATTCAAAGGATTTTTTTTTAATATGGAAGTAAAACAGAGTAAAGTATAACTTTTTAATTTCATGTGAAATTATTGAAACCGATGAACGTATATTCCCACGTTTAGAGTTATATTTTTCTGACGTTCTTTATCAATATTTAAATATGGTTTTATCAAGCTGGTACAATCTTGGCTCTAAGTTTTGACCACCATTTTTTACCAGTTTAGTCACTTCTGTCAGTATAATAGAATGATCGTCAATTTTTTTCTTGGTAATTGAATTGATTGCCTTGGCAGATGATTTTGCCCAATTTTAAATTTTATAATTTTTTGTAGCCATTTCATCGTACTTGACGCTGATTTGTGAAGCTTTATCACTTTTTCGGAAACCTAAATATGTGACGGTATGTATGAGAGCTTCACTTAGAAAAAAATTCATATCAAAAAACGGCAAACGCGTTACCGATTAGCTTATATGGAAATCAAAGTGGTCACGGTCTATTCTAATGTTTAAAAAAGTAGATAATACTGTCACGTCGATTTTAAACCGTATTCACTGGATAATGTTCGAAAATGAATAATTGAAACGAAAAAAAATTACCTTCATGAGCTAATTAAATATTTTGCAATACTCGAATAACTCTGATGTCTGACTTAACGATTTTCAGGATTTTTAGACAGTGGCGGATTATAGGCGAAGCGCACGAGGCTCGCGCCTCGTATTTTTCCAGGCAGGGGGCGCCAAACAAACAGGGCAAAACAAAATCAGAAATAAACAATTAAACCTTCGCGCCTTCTCATTGAACTTCAATGAAAACTGGGACAACTTACTAGCGAACGACCTATCCTGACTGCACTGCTGCAACATTGACAGTGTTTACTGAACATCGATTGCAAGAATCATTTACACACATTTACGTCTTCTTTGTTGAAATAAATAAAAACCTTCATTTCTATTTTGCTCTAGAAGTTAAAAGGCAGACGAATTGTTCAAAAATATTTCATGCAAAATTCACGAGGAAGACGCCGCGACTGTTAAGAAAGAAAAAACTCAAGATGTCTCAAACAACAAAGGTCTCCCTATAAAGAAGCTGTAGGCAGTCTTTCTGACGTTTCTTGAGAGATACGACCAGACTTGAGTCATGCTGTTGGATATGAAAGTAGATTTATGCAAAACCCTCCTTCTGGTGCTCAAAGAAGGAAAAAATGTAGCACGATCATCCATTGAGGCTGGATATGTAGTAGCTGCTCAATGCTGTGCACAAATGAAATATAATAATAATAATAATAACTGCATTATTTCACCACAACGTTTAAAGGGGCTAAGAAAATTATAACTTGTTATAATGATGTGGTGAAAGGGCGGAGTTCGGTTAAACCTCCTAAGGGAAGCTTCCACTCAACCCTTTCGAATAGTTACCATATGATACATATTAATGATTTGAACGAAATAATATTCAAAATAAAATAAAGTGAAAATAATAATATAGGTACATAATGCTTAGTAGGGCAAACAATGAACAAGTGAAGGCTAAATATGAGAACAATAGAACATATTTGTAATTCTTCTTTAGGAAATAATAAAAGGAAAATATTTTCGTGATTTTTGTGGGTGAAAAAGTAAGAAAAATAAAAAAATATTCAAATGGGTGTTTTTTTCATTCTATATATAATTTTTATTTATTTATTTTTTTATTGAGTGAGCTTGAAGTCATTTAAATTGAATAAGTTTTGCCAAGAAGTGTTTGCATATTATGGACTTGAAGCGAAATGGTGAAATCGTTTTGAGAGATTCTGGAAGGTTGCTGTAATAGCTGAAAATATTGTAAGAGAAAGATCTTTCAAACATGGAAGTAGAATGTCTAGGTGCAACAATTTTTTCCCTGAATCTAGTATTCAAACCCTTTATATCGTTACCAAATATCACTTTTTTCAAAAAGGTATGAGGATTTTTTTGTATGATTTTATAATATAAAATACAATTATGGAGAATGCGACGGTCAGACATGTTCAACCATCCCAATTCTTCGATCTTGCGTGAAATCAGTTTATATTTTCGTATTCCGAATATGAATCTTACGCATGCGTTTTGGATTTTCTGAATTCGTAGCTGGTCGTATTTGATTATACTAGCGTGGTAAACAGTATCCACGTATTTGAAATGGCATGAAACTAAAGTTTCACATAGGATGATTTTCGATTTACGATCTAGACAATACCTAATAACAACCATACAGTATTTTCAGATTACAGTAGGCTCTTTGGTGTGGCAGTTTGTGATATGCTCTGAGAATCTAAGAGAGGAATCGGTGATAAGTCCTAAGTTTTTTTGCGGAATCTACATAGTTGAGGGGTTCATTATTGAGAATTACCCTAAAGTTATGAAGAATTACATCCCTCTACATTTTGGGACCAAACAACAAATGATTGTGATGGGTTGAGAATTCATGAATGTTGTTTGGAAAAAGTTTGCAAAGAGAGAAGATCTGCATTGGGCTTTTTGAATGCATCGTTTGCATCATTCTGTTTGAATGATACAGCTGAGTATCATCAGCGTAATAGTGGATTCGCAGATAGTAGCATATATATATCAGAGCGTGCAGTGTAAATGGTATAAAACAAGAGAGAATATCGAACCTTGTGGTACTCCACTGATTACTGGGAGAGCCTTCGAGAAGCTGTTTTCCACCACTACGAGTTGGAGACGGTATCACAGGTAATTCTGGATCATTGCAGAAGCTTCCTTACTGAAACCGAAGTAATGTAATACAGCAATGATGATTTATTCTGTCAAACGCTTCAGAGAAGTCAAGAAGGATCAACGCAGTGACTTAATTTTTGTCAGTGGCCGATAAAGTATCATCAATGACCCCCAAAAGAGCAATAGAACAGCTGTAGAACAGATTAGGCCTAAATCTTGATTGAGTTTCCGGTAACACGTCAAACTCACTTATATGTTCCCTCATTTGAAAATTAATAGCTTTCTCGATCAATTTTGACAAAACGGAAAGTACTTACACTTTGGGCGTAATGCTGGATTTATGCTGAAGTTTTAAGTCGCAAGTCGTAAGAATATTCATCATTGATTGGTTAGAATGAACTGTTCAACCAATCATTGACGAATAGGTATTCTTACGACTTCCGACTTAAAACTTCAGCATAAATCTTTCATTTCGGATGGTTTTTGAATGTTAGGAATCGGCACAATATGTGCCAATTTCCAAGAGTTCGGAAATGTTCAAAATATATGGGTGAGGAAAGGTATAATGAACGGGCAGCATATTAATAACATATTGAGACTGATGTCATCGCATCTAACCGCTTTCGTCTTCATTGAGCTCAGATAATTCGAAACGTCATCATTTGACACAAGGGTGAAGTTGAATGGTTCAATTCGCGTTCGCACATTACTACTATAAAACTAAAAGAGGTTAACTCTTTCAGTGGTTTATCTTTCAGTTTTAATAGGGATTCAATGATGTCTTCGTTTTCTAGTGATTCTCGATGTGACAAGTGGAAGGTGTGGATCAAATATGGAGACTATTTTAGAATTGAAAATCTCGAGTTTTTCATCTATGCCCTGTAAGTAAAAAATTTTTTCCAAGTTCAAATATTTGAAGCTACGATAAGTTCGGTATGTTGGCGTGGTATCATGTTTGTTGTTGCCGATTTCACAGACAACCATATTGTGGTCGGACATATTTGGTACGTCGACAACCTTACATTAAGTTACGTTGGAGTTTTCAGAGAGAGAGACAGTCGACATTGTAGGTTCAAACCGCGTAGTTTCTGTAACTACCTGAATCAAGCCAAAACTTTCTTGCAGTTGCGATAGTTTATAAAAGATATAAGATCCAATTCCTAAATAATCGATATTGAAATCTCCTCCACAAATAATGATTTCCTCATATTGTGGTGAGAGTATACCTAAGCAATCATCGAAATTATTCAAAAATTCACTTACAACAAATTGGAGCTCTATAAATTGCGCCTATGCAGGTGGGTTTCCCATTTACTACAGACCGAAGCCACAGTTGTTCGGAGCTTTCTATTAGCAAGTTTTCAATTATTTCACTTTAAATTTTTGAATTGACGTAGATAGCCAAACCACCTCCTCTACCACCCATTCTATCAAGACGAAAGAAATTAAAGTTTTGGAGACTCACCATATCATCCGTTACAGCTTCCGTTAACCAAGTCTCTATACTACGAGAACATATCAGGGTTATAACGACTAACGACTTCTTTGAAATTGACAAACTTAGGAGAGAACGAATGTTGTATTATATACTTAATAGTTAAATTATATTGTTTTGTATAATTATTCATAAGTGAATATTTCCGTTCTTGACCAACACAAATTTCAAATTATTCTCTTTCTTATATTCTTTTGCAAATAAATCCCGGTTCTCACGAGGCAGGAGTTCATTTATAATAATAATAGTATGTTTCTTGACACTACTTGCAATATAATGTATATCCCTTTTAGAGAAATCGCACTTTATTTTTCTACATTTCAAGAGTTTATCACTCTCTGATTTTCTTAGGAATTTCACAATAATACGAGAAGGACCAGGA
Organism: Chrysolina americana; assembly: GCA_958502065.1. Taxonomy (NCBI): domain Eukaryota; kingdom Metazoa; phylum Arthropoda; class Insecta; order Coleoptera; family Chrysomelidae; genus Chrysolina; species Chrysolina americana. Next base: position 38,015,156 of record OY293421.1, on the reverse strand, counting down.
GCATTTGTCCGAATCCGATAACAATTTTCGATCTTTTCCAATTCCATTCTGAATCCCAGTGCAAATGCGAGTTGCTAAACAATGACAAATATATTCTTTCCTTTTACTCCCTTAAAACTCTCAAGAACTACTTACTGGATAATAATTAAAATAAATAATTCTTGACAAATATCATTTAACATCTATCATATTTTCATATGTCATATAACAATAAATTAAAATCAACAATCAATACCTGAAAGTATTAAAATGAAGGATTTCACGGCCGGAAGTCTAATCAACAAGTATGGTTTCCAGGCTTTGGGGCCGTGGTCGGTTCATCTCCATGGAGGCGGTTTCTACGGACGTTTCGCTCACAACTGCGGTGAGCATCTTCAGCATGGATTTTGTTTCATCGAAGGGTCCTTGCAATCAATAGTCACAGCCTGGCTAATTACTTTGTTTGGAATAATTTTCATTTATTTTGCTTGGTGTGTTTGGGTTACCTGACCGGATGGGATGTTGCCATTGTCTACCTGCATGATTACGGTGTCATGATTACGTTATCTTACCTGCTCGATTGTGGTGTGTTGAAGTGGTTGTATAACGGTGGTGATATTTGATGATACTATTTTCGTGTTTTTCAGGACTGGGTACCAAGTTTTGTTGATCTTCAGGGATTCTGCTGGAATTATTTTTGTGTTTGTATTTTTCTATTGCTTCTTTATCAAGACGGGCATAGTGTCTTGTGGTCGAGAGCACTTCCGTATTCTGGAACTAGATATCATGGGTACCTCTCTCCGTAGGCGTACAATGCAACGGCAGATTTTTTCGTCTGGGCCGGCCTACATTGTCTGTAGTGTTCAGGGAGCCTGAGCCTGGATATTCAAAAATGTGTAATTAGATCGGATGCCCTACCACCGCGCCTGTATGGACTTCCTGAAATCCACAAATTAAACGTCCCATTACGCCTGATAGTCAGCGCCATTGATTCACCCATCTACATGATTGCCAAACATCTCACTGACTTATCCCACACGTTGGCAATATCAACACATACATCAGGGATTCTTTGCACTTCATTGAGAAAATTGGAAATATCCGCCTAATAGCAAACTGACCTTTTAGTCATCTTTGACGTCACCTCTTTGTTCACGATTATATGTATCCCCGAAACTATCTCCTTCAACTGCTTCCGGACGACTTCACCACCACTTATTTCCAGTGGAAATATTTTAAGCAAGTTGACGGCGTCGCCATGGGCTGACCTCTCAGACCAGTGGTGGCAAACCTGTATATCGAGACGTTTGAACAAAAAGCACTGGAATCAGCGTCAAATCGACCGTCTACATGGGTTCGCTACATAGGTGACACGTTTGTTGTGTGGCCACATGAAAGGTTGGTCCTAGAAGGGTCACTTCAACAACAACAGCCAACACCCTAAAATTCAGCTCACAGTGGAGGAGTAAACAGATGGACAACTGCCTTTTCTTGATGTCTTGGTCATCGGAAAACCAGATGGAACTTTGGGCAACAAAGTCTACAGAAAACCCACACATACAGACAGATATCTACACAAGGACTCAAACCACAACCCAGGGCAGAAACGTGCAATTTTAAAAATTTTGAACACCAGAGCGCAAAGCCTCTGTGAGCCAGTTCATCTAAAATCAGAGCTAGGACATCTCAATTACGCATTGCTAGCCAATGGTTACTGGCAAGTACTGATGAAACACGACGTCAAAACCATTTACAAACCTACTATACAGATCGGTCCTTTCCTTCATTCAGCTCAAAACCCAAGATACCACCTTGCTACTCCCGTTATATATCGAGTACCGTACTTGTGTGAGTCTGTATACATCGGCCCCACCCTTCGCAGCGTAAAAGCCAGGCTCCTTGAATACCACAGACGGAAAAGTCTGCCGTTGCATGGCACGCCTACGGATAGGGTACCTTTGATATCCAGTTCCAGAGTACGGAAGTGCTCTCGACCACAAGACACCACTATGCCCGCCTTACTAGAGAAGCAATTGAAATACACAAACACAAAAATAATTTCAACAGAAAAGAGGAATCCCTGAAGATCAACAAGACCTGGTACCCAGCCCTGAACAACGACATCATCAAATAACACCACTGTTATACATCCACTTCAACACACCACAATCGAGCAGGTAAAACAGGGTAATCATGATACCATAATCACGCAGTTAAACAATGGCAACATCCCATCCGGTAAGGTAACCCAAACACTCCGAGAAAAATAAATAAAAATTATTCAAAACAAAGTAATAAGCCAGGCTATGATTATTAATGGAGGAGACCTTCCAACCACCGTATCAGTATTACGTCGCTCTTCGAAAAGACCAAATCCACGCTGAAAATGCTCACCGCAGTAGTGAGCAAAACGTCTGTAGGAACCGCCTCCACGGAGGTGATTCGACCACAGCCCCAAAGCCCGGAAACCATACTTCTTGAAAGTATCAATTCAAATACATTAAAACAAATGTACATACATTATTTTCTTACGATCGTTGTATATTATATTATTCCTATTTTGGTTACATTCAAATTATTTTGACCTTTTCCTCATCAAGACTGGCTGTAAATGTACGATTGTGTGTAATGTGGTCAATAATTCATTTAAACTTTACCCATGAATCCCTACATGATGAAACAGTAGTGAGTTTTTGTTAGAATTGATATCCCGAATTTAGGGGTTTGGGATAGACAGACAAAAACTGGATGATATTCCCATTTCACCTCCAAATGTTGTGTTTTTCGGAGAACAACACTTAGTATTCGCATCACGAATTCTTCCCACGAATCCAACTCGGGTCTGAGCTTTTGTTGATCGCCTTCAATGTTCACCTGTAAACCCACGTTCATTCCTGAAAGTTTCAGACTGCCGCGATGAATTTATTATCTCGGGCGGTACAGAGCTAAGCTATGTTGAATGAATGTTAACATCTTGAAGTTCTGGCCTTTCATCAATCCCAATGAGTCTGTTCCGAGATCGGTTCCTACTTTGGAATAGGTAATTAGTTAAATGGCAGGGAAGAATTAACAAGATGATGAACATGGCAGAATTCAGCATCTTCAGTTGATACCGAGGAAGTGACTGTTTAATATAATTACAGTGTATGCGAGCAACTTTCAAATTAATGTCTTCAACTTCATAAAAGCGTTCTTGAACAGACGTAGTTGACTTCTCCAGAAATATATACTTTTTGTTTGTAGTGAAAATTCCATCACGGAAGAATAACCAAGCTACCAAGTTGACACAAAATGGTCCCAAAGACAGGAGAGTACTTCACATTCAAGTTTCAAGTCACAGGTGTGGAGTGAATTGTTGCTCACATTACAATCCCACTACTATTAGGGGCCCTCTTGACCGACAAACGTATCGCAGTGTGATGCCAAATGTTTCTCACAATGGTGTAAATGTGACATACCGTTTAATGTAGGAATGTGGGCTTTCACGACTGGCGTCAATGTTTTGGTTGGTTTCCCGGTTTTGCCGTGGTCTTCTTTGGTTTAAATCTCCAAACGTTTCCCAAAAGCCCAACTTTTAAGTTCTCTAACATTTCTTTTACGTTGCAGAGATACAGGAACCACACCGAAATTCATACATTCGAAAAGGATAATCAATTCACCACAAGCTTAGAGAATATGTAACAGAATTGAGCCTTATTACGGGAGAGAATCCATCAGACACGGAAAGAGTAAGCAAGAAATGATGAACAACTTTTGGAATATCACCTGAAGCTTAGCAACCTACTAGAGCAGAAAGACTGGAAAAATATTGATCAAATAACCATCAAAGCAATTGATTCAACCTTACAGTCATCCAATGATAGACAGAAGAGGAAATTCAATCAGATTCAGAGAAAACAGACCGAGAATCCAAAACTAGACTAGATGAAGCTGGTTGTTATCAATAAATCCAATCGACCACTCACCAGTGACGAAACAAGTTTGATAGCTAAAGGGGGAAATTTCAGCAAACACCATCGACAATACCCACAGAAGAAATAATCGCAAACGTAGTAGCCGGAATTGAAAAATTACCTGATGATGAGTCAAAGAAGAACTACGAAGCGAATCTGCAAGAATTTTGAGAAAAGCTAAACCTCCGAAATGCAACATTTCAAGGGGTGAAAAGGCTGCCATAAAAAGTCTCAATGCTGACAAAGGACAAAGGAAACGCAACAGTGGTCTTAAACACCTCGGACTACAGAAACAAACTCAATAACCTTGTCAGTCAAGAAACGCGCAGAAGACTACAGAAAGACCCAACAGAGAAAATCTTGAGGAAGACCAATCATCTGATAAAAGGGTCTTTATTACCAACAGAGACAAAGAAGAAACTATGCAGATCAGAAGCATTACCACCAAGGCTCTATGGATGTCCAAAAATTCACAAGGAGGATGTACCACTGAGACCGATATCGAGTGCCATAGGATCACCAACCTACAACCTCGACAAGCATTTGTCGGACATGCTGCAGAAACATGTTAGGAAGACTAGGACTTACGTCCGAGACTCCGCCCATCGAACAGTTGAAGGAAATCACCTTGGAGCCAAACGACATTCTCGTTAGCTTCGATATTGTATCCTTATTTACAAATGTTCCACTTGAAGAATCCCTCAGCTACATAGAGGAGATTTTTCCACAAGATATTAACTTATTTCGACATTCACTAACGACAACTTATTTTCAGTGGAATGAAACCTTCTATGAACAAGTTGATGGAGTCGAGATGGGCAGTCCACTTAGCCCAGTAGTAGCAAATTTCTACATGGAGAAATTTGAAGAAAGGGCCATTCGAACTTCAGAAAAACGACCGAAGCACTGGTTGAGGTATGTAGATGACACGTTCGTTGTTTGGAGCTACGGTAGAGAAGAAATTCTGAATTTCCTCAACCATCTGAATAGTTTTCATCCAAAAATCCAGTTCACGATGGAATTAGAAGAAAACCTTCAAATCCCATTTCTTGACGTATTAGTCACCAAAGAAGGTAATCATGTAGGCCATAAGGTGTACAGGAAGAAAACACACACAGATCGATATCTACACAATGGATTCAACCATCATCCAAAACAGAAACGAACCGTCATCAACACCCTAGTGAACAGAGCTTTGAGAATATGTGAACCAAGGCACATCGACGAGGAAATGCAACACCTTACAACTGTGTTACAAGCGAATGGGTACAACAAGAAAGGCGTCATCCGTGCTACGCGCCCAAGGAAGGAGAAAAGGAACACCAATGAAGAGCAACCCCAAGGCACTGTCTATCTGCCATACATAGAAGGTGTCACCAACAGAATTGGGAAAATTCTGAAGGAGTAGAAAATTAACACCGTCTTCAAAACCAACGGAGAAGATATCGGAATATCAGCCAAAGACAGCAGAGATCCACTCAAATCAGCGGGAGTCTACAAAATTCCATGTAACTGTGGGAAGGTCTATATCGGACAAACGAAAAGGAGCATTGGTACCCGCCTAGTCGAGCACAAGCGGAGTTGTCGTTTGGGACAAACCGAGAAGTCCTCAGTCGCTGAGCATACATTGTCTGCCGGAGAACATAGGATCCTTTTCGAAAATACCGAGAGACTAGCAACGTCGAATCATTATTTAACAAGAATGTATTTAGAAGCCATAGAAATACACCAAGAGAACTTCAACAGAAAAGAAGAGAGAACATATTTACCAAAGATCTGGCAAACAGCATTGAAAGGGGCCAAAACGAAGCCATGTCACCCGAATCGCGCGGAAAGTGCGCGCGAACCCGCTATTACAGAAAGTGCGCGGAAAAACATCACTATAAATAACATGGCAAACTCGGAAGCTTCAGTTTCAGTTGATACGTCTTCGACCACGCCGCCGAAGATGACTGCCAGTTTGGAGATTTAAACCAAAGAAGACCACGGCAAAACCCGGAAACCAACCAAAACATACCGTTCAATTTTCAAATTTGTAGGCACAACTCTAATGCGTTTAAAATCGCAATGTTAAGTGAATTGTTACTTATATTACAATCTCATTAACTTCTATTTCTGGTCCTCTTGACCGCCTAACGTATCACACTGTGGTGACAAATGTTACTCGCAATGGTCTAAATATATTCACACTGCCATTTTGTCCTCGCCTTAGGACGGTATTTTCAGATTTACCAACTGACATTTTTTCTCTAAATAAAAATTTATTAAAAAATTGAATACAACAGTAAAAATCAACATGAAAAATAATTAATCTGCGCTCCGGGGCGACTTGAATGAATACGGTGGCGCATTCGGAGATGTTCGTCGAATCTGGATCATCTGCTTTTCTATATATGATTTATGGTGTCACCAGAGGCTCCAATTCGAAAGAATGAATACTATTGACGAAACTATCATCAAATTTGTACCAGTCCGTTCTGTCTTTTGCCAAGGTATAATAGTGGCCAGAATCAGGTCCAGAACCGCAGTGAACGATGACTACATAAAGCTCATAACGGCAGTCATCTGGATTAGTACGGTTCGATTATTTTATCTTTACACATGCGTCATCAGTTTATTATCGATGAAATAACACACCCTCTATCGAACATCTCTTTCTATTAACCGCTATGAGCGAATCAAAATTTATTAACATTTGTCTTCTAAGCTAAGAATTATGGTACTGTGATTAAAATTCAAAACAGTGAAAAGAGGTAGTCATAAAACCGACAGTGTTTAATAGCGCATTCGACTGAAATGCTCGCATTCGGTGTTGGAGCGTATTTAGTGCTGCTCTGATTTGGTACAGAATTTTTGATTATATACATGCAAAAAATGCGAATTTATTTAGCACAACTATCACTGACACGAGGCACATGTAAAGTGACAAGCGTATTCGACTGGACCCATTAAATTATCAAATTATGTAAAAAATTATATTGTTAAATTGATAAATTCAGACTATCGTAAACTACAGATTTGAGTTGGCTCCAGAAGAAAATCTGGAAGAGTAAGGTCCGGCGACCGAGCTGGCCATTTCATCGGACAACATCATCCAACATATGGATCGGACGTTATTTATCATCGAAATAACGTTGTACTAAAGTAAACAGCTTGAAGAAGTTCCTTTTGTTAAAACATTATTTGCAAGTCACCAAATTCATCTAGATTGTCTTCCAAAATTCCGAGAATTAACCGCTGAATTTCCATGTCTAACATATTTAGGTAGAATCCACCGGTTAAGTTGGCATTCAAAATAGAAGCCCAACTATATGGTTGACTTCATATAGGTGGGTGCAAGTTTGGTTGTACAATAAGTAGAGTTTACTACCATTTCTGTGATAAGATACATTTTTTGTCATCAGAAATTGTTAGTCACTCAGTAGATCATTTTGCATCCATGACAATTGCTGTTGTTTCGAAATTACGAAACAGATGAATGTTGGTTATAGGATGAAAATAAAACACAGTGGATTTGGCTTTTTTTCACCGTCCACAAAATACAGTGCAGAAATATTCGAATTCGTAGCGAGCGCTATTGCCAGTCGAACATACATGCCAAGTCGAATAAGAATATTATTGGTACCGTGGCAGTGTATATCCAGCCGAACACACAAACTCTGTAAAGGTTGGAATAAATGCACATTAGTGCAGCCAGTCGAATACACTATTAATTACATTTCAACTAAACTTGCCAACCACATCAATTGCGTCATTGTTTTCTGTCATTGGGGTATTGTTTGCCGCCAGTTTAACTTTGTTTTGTAGTCGAATATATTATAAAATCTGTTTTTTTTCAAAGCTAAACGTCTCTTGGAATCATTACTTCCAAAGTAAGTACAATACAATGTGTTTTATTCACGAATACTCTTTGAAATTTCTAACCTCAAAATTGACATTTATGACTATAATCCCGTACTGCCGGTTAATTCACACAAGTTATTCATAGTGTGAAAATCCTAATGAGAGAAAAAAACTACCTAGATCTATAAATGCAGGTCAAAACATTCATAATATATATGAATTATTTTTTACATTATGCCTGTAACTAATTCACAAGCACAACAATTTGTATTGAAAGGGAAAGAGCGAATGGTGGACCTTTTTTACCACTTTCATGTGTTCAAGAGGTAACAATGTAAACCACAAAGGAAGTGTCATAACTTTTCTTTACTGTATTTTAGAGATTTGCAGATGCACTTAAAATATCTCGAAAAACGGTGTACATCAAAATAAACGAAAATAAACCCATTCCATCAACACACACTGAATCACTCAATGAAAAATTGTAAAAAACAAACTCCTTTGTGATATGGTTATTAAACGCATTATTATAACTAAATCTATAAATGCAGGTCAAAACATTCACATTATATTTGAACTATTTTTTAGATTATGCCTGTAACTAATTCACAAGCACAACAATTTGTATTGAAAAGGAAAGAGCGAATAGTAAAGCTTTTTTACCACTTTCATGTGTTCAAAAGGTAACAATTTAAATCACAACAGAAGTGTCATAAATTTTCTTTACTGTATTTTAGACATTTGCAGATGCACTTAAACTATCTCGAAAAACAGTGCACATCAAAATAATCGAAAATAAACCCATTCCATCAACACACACTGAATCACTCATTGAAAAATGGTATGAACAAGAAAAGCTCATTTGTGATATGGTTATTAAACCCATTATTATAAACATTGGTGACAGTTCTGAATCTGAAAGTGATTAAATATATTAATTTTGTTTTTACTTTCATAAATGAACATAGTTCTACATGCTCGCAATACATAATTAAATGTATTAATGCATTTTTTGTTGAGTATTTCATTACCAAATATATTTCAACTGGTGTATTTTTACTTCTTAGATATTCATTTATTTATTATTATACAGTGTGTCCTTGCATCCATGCACGAATAGGTAATTGAAAAAGTTTGAATACCTAAGTCTAGAAGATTCCTTTTCTGAGTTTTTGTCATGTTTGAATGGAAATTCATTTTTTGATATCAAAGTTTGTAGAAGTTTTGGAAATATTGCACTTCAACATAGTTTTCTGAACAACTTTTTTCAGAAATTGCATCAATGTGGATAAAATTAGGATTTGATGGATTTGTGTCAAACGGCTGTGGAGGTATGGATAAAACAACTTCCTTATATGAGTGTAACTGAAATTAGAATACAATAGAGAGGTCAAAAGTTTCTAGTAAACTCACTGGGCAAATGAGGAAATTCCAAGAACATATCTCTGCCTCCATGTTTCATTATCCTATCAAACCTGGTATCACTAAATTCATAATAATTGGAATACACCGTGTGCAAGGAATCGCACGTTAAAAGGTAAGACCTCGTTAATCCTTGGCTCGTACAAGTTTCGACTACTGAGGGCTGCCGTTCGTAAGGGGACGACAGTTGGTTAACGGAAAAACATTTTTAAACAGATTCATTCCTTTTCGCTTTTGTTTCTCCAGCAATATTCTCTAAATTTGGAACCTTGAATATGCTCACTGGACGGCACTATTTGACATATTTGGAAAATACGGGAAAAAACGAAAGGAAAAAATGAAAGGAGGAAAGGGGGTGTACCCATGAGTGTATCTCACACGGTATTCTGTTGGAACTACAAAAAACTCTCAAAAATGTGTAAATGGAATGGATATCTTTCAGAAGATATATATTGTGGATAGCCATAAAATATCCTAAGCAATCATGAATTCATATAAATATAACAGAATCAGCGTTCAACCTATCTTTTTTCACCTTCCATTTTCGTATGAAATAATGATATCAGAGTTATTGGCATTTTTAGGTAAAAATTCATTATAAGTTTGCACCAAATTTGCGACCTGAGTTAGAAATTTGACAACATAAAACTTGTGACTTGTCTGGTTATTCTCCTGAACGCTTGATCCTTCAGAGAAAATAGAACATTTTCCACCAAATGGTGAAGCTACCGCAATTTCAAACGGACTTAACTGTTTTTTTCCCTGTACCCTTCAAATACTAGCTCGTATCATTGTTTTCTTCGTCCGTGGGGTGAGTGATTACTGGGTCCGAGAGTCATGTGCCCTGAGAAGGCAGAGTGAACCAAGAACTACGAACTTCTGCATTATTCCGGTATGATTTTTCAAGTTTGAGAGCAGTGTGTCCATAATTCCACCAAGGACCCCTGTTATCAGAACCACCATCTTGACAGAATGGTTTGGATGGTTCAAAGAGTAGATCTCGATATTTAGTCCTTTATTCCTCCTCTTTTCGAACGATGTTCGTTTCGCCAGGAGCTGAAAACTCAATGACGAATATCGTCCTACTTTGATGGTCGAGAAGGACTACATCGGGCTTGTTGACCCTGTCACTGATGAGAGGCAATAAACCTCGAAACATGCATGAAGGATAATCTTCTGTTTAATTACAAGACAAGCACTTGCAACTGGGTCTTCTTGGAAGAACGTTGCACAAATATCTGTCAGATGTAGTTCAATGTCCGTCGTGGTATTAGCCAGTGAAGTAGTTGTTTTCTGACAGATGTTTGCCTTTTATTTTCCACTTGGTGGAAACGCTTAGAGAGAAGGGTACCCCGTATTCTTTCACATTGTTAATACCTATCTGGCACAATATATTCGAACTCGTTCGAATTTTTAGAGTTTTCCCGTCCCGGAGACTGTGCTACTTGGGAGTGTTTTGTCTTGATCCGTGCGGGTGGCGCTGCGTTCAACTTTGTTGTAGTTCGTGGTGTCATCCGTGGGGAAATATTAGTTAAACAGTTGATTATTATTCATTTGGCAGGGACTCTCATCGCAAAGTGCATTCGTTCGTGGTCGGCGACAAAGTGCTAGTAGACACTCATTCTCTAAGCGACGCGTCAAAGCCGTTTACGTCGAAGTTCGCGCCGCGACGAGACGGACCCTATGTGATTTCGAAGGTTGTGTCTCCAACTACCTATGAAGTTTTCCCTGTTGATGCTCCGGATGTTCGAAGTGGAAAATATCACGTTTCCTCTCTTACGCCATTCTGTACGGATACCGATAATCCACTACATATCCCCGTCCAACAGATTCGAAAACGAGAACGCCCACCTAATAACCCTCAAGGTAGCACACCGGCTGAAGCCGAGCTAGATTCATTAGTCCGCCTGAAAATCGTTCTAGTCCAGAACGAGCCCCAGAAGACGAAGTCGTCAAAACGTCTAATATACCCGAGGACGACTGCTCCAGAAGACAACGCCGAAGGAAGACCAGGCCTACCTGTCCATGTGGTCCTACAGACATCATGACCGCCCCACACGCGGGACGTGTAACACCCCTCAGCTACAACCGTGTGCTGGCCGTAGACCCTACCCGTTATAGTGGCCCAAATCGGCTGAACCTAACAAAAAGAAAGAACAACAGAAGAAGAAGCGCGAAAGGCAACAATAAGTTAACAATTTTATTGACAATTACAATTCGATTGTTGTTCCTCCTTAAATAGAAATTAGATTTGATCGTTATCTTGGTTCTTTGCGTGTTACACAAAACCCAAGTGGTACAATACTAGTTATCATAAATTACAACTCAATACTAACTAAACTATACTATCGAATTACGTGGAGTGGTCCATTCTGCTCTATCAGACAAATTTCTTCGAATGTCTCTCATGAGATCCTGGTCGGAATTTACATTAATTTCTCTTAGTTTTTCGTAAATTTGTCGTCTTAATTGTTCTTCATCTTTCCAGCCTCCATGATAAACCTTCCTCGACAGTAAAGCAAAAAAATCCTGTATTAGGCGAGCCTGCGGCAGGTTTGGAGGATTATCTTTTTTGGGAACAAAAGATATGTGGAGTTGTCGAGGCCAGTTTTGGGTATCTCCTGAGCAATGGCATGATGCTAGGTCTGGCCAAAACATAATATCTTCATTAGCATGGTGTTCGTAAAATAACTGAAGTAATTTGAAAAAACAGTTATCAATGGGCCGCAGTGGTCATGATGGTAGAGCGCTACTCTATCAATCAAAAGGACGTGGGTTCGATTCCAAGCATAGTCACTGGTCTCGTGCTAGGAATCGCACGTTAAAAGGTAAGACCTCGTTAATCCTTGGCACGCAAAAGTTTCGACTTCTGAGGGCTGTCGTTCGTAGGGGGATGACAGCTGGTTAACGGAAAAAACAATTTTAAACAATTTTTTTCAATATATCTCTGACTATTCATAGCTTCACCTCTCACTCTTCCCACAAAAGGTCGGGATACACCCATGTTAGAAATTGTGCACCAGACAAGGCTTTTATCTGCAAATTTTGCTTTATGTTTGAATCTTCCTCTACGTTGTCCGTATAAAATCCATCGTTTCCTTCCATTTCAGAATTATTCAAAATGAAATACTTTTCGTCATCTGAAATAATGATTTTTTCATTGGCAATTTGTACTCGCTTCAGTTGACGGCAGCATCTTGGTATACGAAGGAGTTGCGCTTGAGAGTATTTAGGGCGCTAATGTTTCTTTCGATATTTTGGACCATTTCTCCTCAATTCCAACGATATCGTACACCTAGAAGATCTGTATTGTCGAGCCAGTCTCCTCGTTAACATTCCAACCTGTTTTTTGCTCTTCTCACCAGTCTCTGTGACCTCAGTTTTGGCTCCAATAAATCTATTGATACAAACCTCACCAACTACGTGTATAAGGAATTGGAAAATAAATCACAGCTAGACACGATTTACACAGACTTTCGCAAAGCATTTGACAAAGTCAATCATGACGTATTATTGTTGAAGTTGAATAAATATGGTTTGACAAATAATATTCTCAGAATCAACAAAAACTATTTGGGAAACAGAGCTCTGATTGTTAGACATCAGGGAAGATACTCAGCGAAATTTGAAGCTACATCAGGGGTTCCTCAGGGTTCCAACCTGGGTCCTCTTTTTCTGTACTATTCGTCAACGACCTGCCAGCTGCATTCAAACACTCAGATTGCCTTATGTTCGCAGATGACCAAAAATTTTCAAACGTATCCAAACAGTTCGGGATAGCGTATTATTACATAAAGATTTAAATAATCTATATGCATAGAGTTGTAGTAACAAACCATTTTTTAACATTGGAAAATGTAGTGTTATGTCAATAACACGTACCCAGAATCCTGTGATGTTTCAATATATGTTGAATAGAGAGATACTTGAGCGTTGTACAGAGGTAAAAGACTTAGGTCTTGTATATAATGACTTATTATCATTCGAAACCCACGTAGAAAATACAAGGAAATCCGCAAACAGAATGTTGGGATTCATATTCAGGCAAACCAGTAATTTTACCAATATACATACGCTCAAGTTACTTTATTACACACATGTCAGGAGTAAATTAGAATTTGGCTCCAATATATGGTTCTGCGAATATCAATCAAATTTATTCCAAATAGAGAAAGTTCCAAATAAATTTTTACGATATCTTTATTTCAAAAAATACCATTTTCGTCCAGATTATAATACGGTGAGGTCATTCGAATTGAGAAATGAATTTAAAATATTGTCTTTGGAGAATAGGCGAAAAGTGAGTTCACTATCATTTTTATACGAACTTCTTAATAATAAAATAAATTCACCCTATTTATAATCGATGATAAGATTCAATTTACCACCCAGAAGAACTCGTTTCTCGACCATGTTCAAGTAATCTATTTTGTTAGCTAGAATCCACGTATATATTGTCCAACTGACTAGGCCAACAGTGAAAACAGACTAAATTGCCTCATTATCCGTCCATGCCGCGGCCATAGCTATTATGATTATGATTCGAACAGTAAAATGAATGGATACAAGATAGACATTGAGCGGAAATACGATTAACCAAACCTATTTCTTCCCGTTAACCCCCACCACCCAACTACAGATCCTCAGGAGCTATAAGCGTCGAATGTTGAATCGAGGCTCGGTATTTCACCTTTGAGATGGACAGAAGTTTTGACTCACAGAGGATATTACAGCAAATTGACAAATTAAACTCTTTTGATTTTCCAGTCCAGCTATTTGTGGTAGTGTTTCCCAGTCAGGCCCTGTCTCAGGAGCCCCGACAATTCCGTAGGGCGCGTTGGATCATTCATCCCAATAACCACTACTCACGCCTTGGGGTAAGTGACTATTGAGTCCGTAAACCAAGAAGTACGGCCCTCTGAATTTGTCCGGCTAAGATATTTGCCATATTACGGTCGGTATGATTTTTAAGTTTGATAGCAGTGTGTCCATCATTCCACCAAGGACCCTGATCAAAACCACCGTTTCAACAAAATGGTTTGGGTAAAGCCTGCGGAGTTCAAAGAAAAGGTCTCGATATTTAGTCCGTATTTCTTCCTCTTTTCGGACGATTTTCGTGAGGAGCTGAAAACTCAATGACGGAAATCGTCCTACTTCGATGGACGAGAAAAACGGCTTATTGGCTTGTATTTGCCTGAGGCTGGGGCATGAGTAGTTCTAAGAGATTCGGCACTTCTAATTCTCCACACACATATCCCCCGGAGCATAAGGCATCAACGGTGTCTCGTCTGTACCGTACGAAAATGATAGTACACCACTCGTAGCGCCGCGTTATGTCTGTGGATATAGGCTGAGACCGCATAAGCTGGACAAGCTGACAGCAAATGCATTATGTTCTCTGCTGCCACACGACACGCTCTGCATCTAGTGTCAAGGACCTCTATACCTATCACGCGACTACTGTAGACAAGGCTGTTGAAGACACCATCTTGACAGGCCATTCTGATTCCATCTGTTTCCGACTTCAGCCCACTTGACCTGAGAAATGCAAAGGTCAGATTTCTGGATAAACCAAGGTCTTTAAGGTTCTTGAAGAAGACCCCATACATTGGCTCATCCTTATGTAGCTGCAGAAGACTCACTCTCCACAGCTTTAACGTTGACTCTTTGCTGAACGGGTTCGCGGCTGCACGGGTCGCTACCTTGAAAAGAAATGCACAAATTCCTGCTTTTTCGTGATCGCATACCAAGCAGAGAAGGGGATCTGAACCCCTGATGACTTTACAGGCTCGATCCAGTACCATTCTCTTGTGTAGACACTCCAAAATCAAAAGTCCACGGCCTCCCCGTTGATCTGGGGAAGTTTAACCGTGGAACAGACGATTTAGGATGCAAGCTTCTATAAAGATGCATCATTTTGCGTGTTTTTACATCGAGTTGTCGCAGCTAAGTCCAAAGTATTACTCCAAAGGAGTAAAGTAGAATCGGAACGGCAAGCATATTAGTTACAGCAACTTTGCTCTTCCCCTGCAGTTCTGATGACAGTTCTGATGACCAGATCTGTCAGAGTTAATGCTGATACTTTCCGCGGAGAGAGTTTTTGACAGTAGTTACCTCTTGGGTGTGCCATCGTTACACCCCTAGGTAGGTTTACATCACTTCGGCATCCAGATGAAGTAGAATGCTTCCGTCTACGAGCTGAACGTCACCTCCGTATTCCTGGCATTGTCCTCTTTTGAGATAAACCGTGGCATATTTGTCGATCCCAAACTCCATTCTGATAGCATGCGGGTACTCTTGCACTACCCTTAAGGACTGATAAAGATCTTTTCATCCGGATGCATATAATATGAGGTCATCCATGCAAAACAGATATGTGACCTCATACCTCCGGTTGCTGGGGGTGCCGCAGTTATATTCACGGATTTCCCGTAGTTCGACAAATACCTAATGGCAACAGGGAGATGCAGAAGAGAAAAGGACTGAGGGAATCTCGAATCTCCCTGAAACACGCCCCTTCTGAAGATAACCCGCTCTCTTTGGACTCTGACTTGACCAGATGTTATGGTGAAGCGAGTCCTCCAGAGCGGCATCAGCTATTGAATGCATCTCACTATTTGATCGGATACCACAAGGCATCTGAGCAAATTCATAATGGGCTCATGTGATCTTGTATCAAATGCCTTACGATAATCGATCTAGGCCATTGAAAAGTTACGCTTATATTACGTGATACATCTGTCGATCAGCAGGTTATCCTTGCAGCCAGCGACCCCCTTCTTTGACCCTCTTTGTTCATATATTCCTTCATACACCGGATCAACTGCGGAGAGTATTCGCATGTATAGGATGCGTGTGAACATCTTATAACATGCGTTCAAGCATGTTATCGGTCTGTAGTTCTTCGGATCAGACAGATCTCTGTTTTTGGGGATTAGCACGGTTTGCCCCTCGAGATTCTGCTGCTCCCCAACTAGACATGAGTTGAAAACTTTCGCTAGATGGTGGTGGGTACACGGAAATGTTTTCCACCAATAGTTATTCAGCCCATTAGGGCCTCCGGGAGCATTAAAATTATTCGAGGCTTCGAGGGCCCGTCGAACTTATCCGAAGTTATCAGATTGCGCTCAGGCTGGAGTATCTACGTTGAGTGGTTGCACAAATTTTTAAACGTCTTTTCAGAAGGTTTTTACCCCATCAGCCGCCGCCGGGTTATGCACAAAACGTGGAATAGGCGAGAAGGTTCATCGCGGAACTTCATGTTTTCCACGGTGCTTCTCGCTCGCCTCACTAGTGACTTTTTTGCAGCCACCAGTATTCTTATCCTATCAAAACAGCACGCCTTGATTCAGTTTGTGGAGAGCTTGTCTTAAATTTGCGGCAATTCGCCGCAATGCGGGCGTGAAGGGCCTATTGGCCGCCACGTAGTCACTTTATTTATATCAATTTAGTTAAATTCAATTTCAACATTTCTTGAAACCAATAAGCTTTGTCTCTGAATTTTTTATAACTTCCGACAATAAAGTGTATTTTGACTTAAACTATACAAAATGAGACAAATATGACGACAAGATATTGTCTACATCGACGTTCCTTGAATAACATTTTTTTTCAGATAGTGATAATTCACCAATCGGTCACTGCATCTACGAACCTATAATTAACAGTTTCATGTTTACTTAGCGCACCACTTAGCATGTTTTCTCAGTTGTCTTGTCTCACGAAACCCCGAGCCACAAACAGAGCAAGCATGAGGCTTCTCGCCGGTGTGGATGAGGTTATGTCGATTCAAAGAGCTTTTCAAAGAGAACTCCTTCGCGCAATACTTGCACTCGTACCCCTTTTCATTGGTATGTTTCAGTTTGACGTGATCCAGCAGATGGTGATGCTGAATGAACGCCTGATCGCAGATCGAGCATCGAAAATTCCTCTCCCCTGTATGATTTCTCAAATGCAGATGGAGCGTGCTGTTCTGCGTAAACCTCTTCCCGCACAACCTGCAACAGTACGGTTTCTCTCCGTTATGAATCCTCATGTGGACATTCAAAAGGCGAAGTTTCCTAAACTTCTTGCCGCATACCCAACACAAAAAGTCTTTTTTCACTTGGTGATCCCTCATATGTCGATTATAATAGGACAGAATTTTGAAAGTAATTCCGCAATCTTCACACTCGTAATCTCTTTGATCCGAATGAATTTTAGAATGACTATCAAAATTTTCTTTCTTTTTATAATTTTTTCCGCATACCTCGCAAGTATATACATCTGCGATATGACCACTGTCATTTTCTGAAATCGTGAAGTATTTTCCGCAACTTGTCTCATCATTCAATTCCTTCTCTTGGTGTTTTCTCATGTGTATTTTATATTGGAATTGTAGGTTAAAACTTTCATCACATTCGGCACAGTAATTTTTTCTTATTGGTTCTTCAGGTTCATCCCTGCAAATTTCTAATTCAAAAACGTCATCATTCAATAGTATTTCATCTTTTATGCGAGTAAGTAATCTCATCTCGTCAGCTTCTATATTGTTTGCAAAGTGTGTGTCCATGTGTTCCTCCAGATCGGTATCGATATCTATAAATCAAAAACACTATATCATTCTTCAGATCACTATCAGTCATAGAAGTAATGGATTCAAAGTTGAAGCCATATTACAAGAAAATTAAGAGATTTCAATACAGTGTGTTAATATTCCTGCGTGTCAACAAGCTCAAATTCAAATCAGTTGATTTTTTATTCCATCATGTAAAATTATCAAATATTCCACATGTGGAATTAGACATATCTGACCAACATCTGAAAAAGTATTCCTATGATAACAAACACACTTTACGTGAATCAAAACAGGTGACTATATGCAAACGGTTTCATTGTCATCCTGCAATTGATTATATACATGTATGGCGACCTGGAAAATCCTTCCAATTTTCGGCCAATATCTCTTATTCCAACAACAGCAAAACTCATGGAAAAAATCGGTAAAAAAAGAATGAATGCATTTTTAATTTCTCATAATATAATTAGCGCGAATCAGTTTGGATTCCAGAGTGACAAAAATACCCATTATGCTATCTTCTCCGTCTTATACGAAGTCCATTCTGGAATTAACAATGGAGAGCTTGCTGCGTCGGTGTTCTGTGATCTATCGAAAGCTTTCGACTGTGTAGACCACGGAACATTGTTAAAAATGCTCCATGTTTATGGCTTTAGGGGAAAGGCACTGTGCTGGTTTCAATCATATTTAGCTGATCGAAAACAGATAGTGAAAACAACATCACACTCGCAAGAAATGAATGTGAATTTTGGAGTTCCGCAAGGATCTTTATTAGGTCCATTATTGTTCTTCTTATATGTTAATGATATTAATATCCTTAGTTTAACAGGACTGATATAACTATCATGTGACATAGCAAAATCGAAAAAAATTTGAAGAATGTAATGACAATAGATCTCAATAGAATCAAAGATTGGTGTGATGCTAACTCGCTGTCCTTCAATTAAAAAAAAACGAATGTTATATCTTTCAGATGAACCTTAGAAAACATATCATTGAATAACTATATGGTTGAAAATAAAGATTGTACAACATTTTTAGGACTCCTCCTTGATAACAAATTGAAATTTGAAGATCACATTCATAATTTAAATAATAATTATCATCTGGATGTCACGCATTGAGAGTGATTGCAAGAGAACTCGGATTTCAGCCCGCAAAAATTACCTTAGGTATGGTATACCATTTTGGGGAGCATGTAATGATAGCTTGATGAGTTCAGTTTTAGTCATACCAAAACGAGCTGTGAGAAATATATGCAAAGTTCACCCTAGAGATTCTTGTAGAGAGCTTTTTAGAATACACAAAACACTCACAGTTATTTCAATTTTTATAATGGTAACTGTGACTCTCATATACAAACATAAGTGTAAGTTCTCTAGTAATCCGATTCATCATGTTACACGTCAAACCAGTAATAACCAAGTGAATCTTCCAATTCCAAAATCGAAACTGATAAAAGATTCAATATTTTATAATGGGTGTAAAATGTACAATCATTTACCAAAACATATAAGGGAGATTGCTCAATATGATCACTTCAGACATGCCCTGAAAGAATTGTTCTCCTCCAGACCATACTATAGTACAAAGGAGTTTTTTGAGGAGGAATTTTAATAACGTGATATAGGTTTGTTGATAGACGTTTGTTGCTTGTTGCTTTTTATATCTACAATCATACATTTTAGTACATTTTATATATACACATTTGTTACAATTTCAATGTTTTTTTTTGGTTTTTATATCTAGTTTTTGACAGATTTGTGCACCGCACATTATTTATAGAAATATTTCCATGTTTTTATATTTATTATAAATTTTTTGACTGTTATGTACACCCACCGTTGCATTTTCATATATATTTGTATATTTGTATATTTTTATTTCTATTGAACATATTTCTATATATTTGTTCAGTTTTAACTGACGTGTATATCGTCTTATACTAATTATTGTATCCCGACTATGCTTTGTCTACAAAATTATTAATTTTTTGACAATAAAGTATATTTATTATTATTATTATTATTAGGCCTAATTCCAAATGTGAAGTATTCTTCGGTTTTATATGACCTGTGGGTCCTAATCAGAGTGCTTTCTGTGGTTCATATAGATGACTCTGCGTCTATTTTCTTAGTAGGTTAGGTAAGGTTAGGTTTAAAATTAGCGGGTCTGCTCGACCCTTCACTGCGTCCCGTAAAGGTCTATGTGGCTCATACCAATTCATATTTTGCCAAATGAACCTAGCTTCTTGACGAAGCCGATTAGTTCATTTGGTTTGGTTTATATGGTTTTGCCAAAAGTTTAATACTTTTTTTGCTGTCCAGGTGCTCAATGTATATTTGGCAAAACTTGGTGAGATTCCAAAGGCAGGTTCGGGTCCAATGATCCACTTGCGGCACCTTCTCTTGCAAGAAAGTCCGCCGTTTCATTGCCCTCCATACCGGAGTGGCCAGGAATCCAGACCATAGACAGACTGTTGAGTCTTCCTATTGAGAGTAGTCTTCTCTGGCAGTCTGACACCAGCTTAGACGTTGATCGATATGAGCCAAGTGCTTTAAAAGCCGCTTGACTGTCGGAAAAAAAATTAGGGCGATCTTTTTGTATAGTTTCTTCCAGTCTCTCTACACATAGATCGATGGCGTGAATTTCCGACTGGAATACTGTCGCATATAATCCTAGACAGGTTGATATTTCTGTTCTAGGTATACGACTGTATACACCTGCACCAGAGTTTTTTTTAACCATCGGTGAACCAACAGTAATCTGCTCTCAGTAGTTCCTCTTCTGGGAGGACCCAGTTGTCTCTCTTCGGAATTAGAACGGTATAAGGCAGGTAAAAAGTCAATGTTGGGGGCATTGTATAAGAGGTCATTCCCAGAATGCTGTCACTTTCGGTGTCAACCAGCAGTCTGCTACGCTCTGTATGAGCCTGTTGCATGCAACTGGCAATATGCATGATTCTGTAAGTTGTCCATCTAGCCTCTCTCTCTCCAGAAAGATGTGGAGAGAAGGTAGGTCTAGTAGGATTTCCATAGCTGCTGACGGTGTGATGCTGATGGGACCAGTAATCGCCAGACAAGCCTGTCTCTGTAAACTTGAAAGCTTCATCTGGGCCTTTCGCTGTGAAGATTTTGCCCACCAGGCCCACATATATCCAGTGGATTTGTTTGGGACCTAGGCCCCAAGATTGTCCACAAATCCTCCTACAACAGGGTGTCCACCAATTTTGTAAAATTGAATTCTCTGACTTTTCCAGGTATTCCAGGTCTTACTTTCGAATATTTCATAACCAGTAACGGATATATTGAAAAATTCTTCACTATTCAAACAGACTCTGAGCCCAATTATGTGGATAATTATGGTTACTTATCAGTGAATCAGATATAGATTAAATGAGTAAAGTGATCATAATTTCTTATCATTAAAAAAGTTTAATGAAATCTGTTAGATAAAATTTCAATTTCCCAATGGAAATGTTTAGGAAGGAAATTGTAGGTTAATTATCGATGATGCCAAGATTTATGTATTTTCCTAGATAGCCGGAAATAGAATTCCCTGACATTTTTAAATGTTTTTCCCTGACTTCCAAGACCACAAATCAATTCCCTGACATTTCCAGGGTTTCCATGTTTTCCATATTTTCCAGGTTGGTGAGCACCCTGTACAAGTCCATAAGAACATTCTGGCTTTGTGGAGACCCTTTTCCAGATGAGCGTTTCATGTAAATTTTTTTTCAAGGGTAAATATTTTACTTCTTCTGCTAATGGAATAACTTTGCCATTAAAAGAAAGTGAGATTCTTTTTCTTGGTAAAGGGTGTATCACAATTTTGCTAGGGTTGACAGATATCTGTTCCCTACGGCACCAACTATGAACGTCGTCCAACGTCAATTCTTTGGAGGATATTAGAGGCTATCCTTCCCAACGTGGTCCTTGCCAGAATGACAAGGTTTTCTGCCTGAAGCTTCACCACTCTCCTTTTGAGGAAATTGAGCAGGTTGTCCATCAGGACTGACCATAAAACTAACAAACTAACCAAAAAGTATCCACAATGAATAGCTCTCAAAATACCACCAGTTCAAATTATTCAAATATCTCTTGTAAAACATAATATACAGACATTACTTTGCTTGGATAATGGACCATGAACTGCACTAACAAATAGGACAGATATTTTTATTCGATTTGATTTTATCCCGTCATTTGTATACCAAAATATTACTCAAGAAACAAAGGGTGATATAATTTTTTTTATTCTCTACCACATGAGATCTTGTTTGTTAATTTTCAATTGCGATATTTGATGTTCAGCTAGAACTAATGAAGCACTTCTTTCATTCATATGGAGACTGACTAGGACTAGAGAAACCCTTCCCTTTTTACAGAATTTGTTGACTAAGTACCTTCATCAAAATTAAATCTTTTCCTCCATAAATTAAAAAAAAAAATACTTTTTATAACAAATTTATTTATTTATTTATTTCATTGGCCCTCTTCAACCATGAGCCAAAAGTTAGTTTGTTGATTTGGCCCAATTTTATTCTAAAAGAGATATTGGTGTGAACTATGTCCTTGGTCAGGCTTATTTTCTGAAAATAATCGATAATAAGTCTCCAGGATATATTATAGGTTTGTGGCAACCCAAAACGGATGTTTTAGTTCCTCCCATGTGAAATTATCAAGTACGTCCAGATTCCACCCATTCGTACATCCCCCAAGTCTATTTAGAGTCCCCAATTACCCAAACAGAGAATGGACTAAAAACGTCTGATTAGGTATTCAAGGACCTAAAACGGATGTGCTGGGGATATACGAATGCGCGGAATCTGCTATTTTGAGGAAAAATCAAAAATAATAAAACCTATTACGTTATGGAGTGTCTACTAAATTTTGAAAACTACATTGAATGTTAAGGAAAATATTGATATGGGGAAGTTTTAAAAATGGGTCCCGCTACCTATTGTGCAAATTCTGATTATAGAGCACTATGGCCTCATACAAAAAGTTAAAGATTATTTTTGAAATATTCGATAGGAATATGTAGTAACCAACTTGTGGGGATAAATAAAATAAGATAAATTCCCAGCTTGATTGCAAAGTGGCTTGGAAAATACATGTATAAGAGCTTCACAGGGGGCAACATTACATCCATAAAACGTTACGGTGGCTGGAAATCTGCCTCCGTCGCAGAAGCATATACTGAAGATAGTTATAAAAACAAAGTTGGGATTCCTAACAAAACATTGACCAGACGAATTAAAATAACTTGGAAAATTGGAATCAACTCTTCAAGAAATATATAACGTTTCTGATCAGCAGCAACATGCAACATCTTCGGAAATTTAAGTTGAAAGTAATTGTTCAAACTTTACTATCAATTATTATTCCAATAAAAGAAATTGTTTTATGATGAATGATCAATAACTAATTGACTCTGTTAAAAAAAATCCTTCAAAAAGTTATGTTTCATGTTTATTCTGTGAATTATTATGACAGTGAAAAAAGTTAACACTTAAGCATCAGTAGAGATGCAGAAATGTCAACTTTTTCTGAAAGTTGTACAAAAATAATTATTTAGCTAGAAATCACACTGATCGACCAGGATCGACCGTCCACGACCGTCCAGCAACAAACAAAAATTAAAAGAGATCAATGAAAACTTTCAAACATAGACTGACCAAAATTTTCAGCAGATTGGAGTTCAAACATCAAACATGATCTTTAAAAACCGACGATCATTCAGTGTTAGTTATCCGATAAGAATACACGTGATGAAAATTTTGGTCGTAGTTGGACGATCACGGACGGTCGGTCATGATTGCTCAGTGTGCCTGCTGCCTTATGCTCTGCGCTATATTCAGTTACGCACCTGAGTTTTTAATAGGTTTTATATCAGTTTTTATGAAAGGCATGCTGGTATTGAAATGTTTGATAGGTATGATCATCAAACAGTTATACATCGTGATCAATTGACTTTCTCAAAAATTTAGATATTATAATGAAATATAGATGAACAGGAGTATATTTGCGAAAACAAGAGCATTCTGCACACCATAAAGATAATGTGGTAGTAATAAGATTTCACTGTACATAGAAAAAACTAAAATGGGACCTCGGGTCTCTATGAAACTACTAACTATTCCAGTTACAGTACTCCAAATAAATACAGGTGACTACTTCCTTAGTTTCCATAATAACAGTTCTGGAAACAACTGTCAACTCCACACAGAAGTTCATCACACACTTACTGAGCACACTGCTTAACATGCGCTCTCAGTTGGCGTATCTCGCGAAACTCCATGCTACACACAGAACACGAGTGAGGCTTTTCACCACTGTGGATGAGGATATGCCGGTTCAGAGAACTTTTTAAAGTAAACGCCTTTTCACAATACTTGCACTGATGCGCTTTTTCCAGTGTATGTTTCAGTTTCACGTGATCTTGAAGATGGTGATGCTGGAAAAACGCCCGATCGCA
The DNA here is from genome assembly GCA_958502065.1 of Chrysolina americana. NCBI lineage: Eukaryota > Metazoa > Arthropoda > Insecta > Coleoptera > Chrysomelidae > Chrysolina > Chrysolina americana. The sequence goes on along the minus strand of OY293421.1, from coordinate 37,990,922 downwards.
AATCGAACATCGGAATTTCCTCTCCCCGGTGTGGTTTCTAGAATGCAGACTGAGAGCGCTGCTCTGGGTGAACCTCTTTCCGCACAACTTGCAGCAGTACGGTTTCTCTCCGCTGTGGACCCTCATGTGGATGTTCAGAAGTTGAACTTTGGTAAACTCTTTGCCGCACACCGAGCACAGAAAGTCTTTTATCGTTTGGTGATTTTTGATGTGTTGATTGTAATAGCCTAGGATTTTGAAAGACTTTCCGCAGTCTTTGCACTCGAAAGGCTTTTTATCGGAATGAATTTTCAGATGAAAATCCAAACTATCTTTCATATTGTAGGTTTTTCCGCATATTTCGCAAGTGAATACATCTGCGACGTGACAACTGAGATGTTTCGAAAGAGCCGCTTCAGTGAGGTATTTTCTGCGACATTTCTTGCAGCTGAAGACTTTTTCTCCTCGGTGGTTTCTCATGTGTATTTTGTAATTGAATGATTGAGTGAAACTCCTATCGCATTCCGCACAGTAATTTTTCTTTATTGATTCTTCAGGTTCATCGTCGCAAATTTCTAATTTGAAAGTAGCATGATTCGACATTCCTTCATCTATTGGTCGAGTATTTCCTGGTTCATTTCCATTAGCTAGTTGATTTTTTGTAGAATGTTCTTTCATGTGTTCCTCCGGATCCGAATTAATATCTATAAATCAAAAACACGATTTCATTCTTCAAACCACTAGCAGTTTCAGCATTAATGTGAAGCAAATCAGGAACCATTCCGAATTTGTAATTTTGGGCAAATACCATCATGCAATTGGAATGTGAATACAACGGAGAAAATTAATATTTTATTCGACAAACACATAAAATTCATACAATTAGAATGTTATTAATTAATTAAGTATCGAAGTTGGAGGTAATCAAACTGCTTTCAGGTTTTAGAGGTATTTCACAATCATACTTCCAATACAAAAATCAATGACAATTCAACTCATGTATAAAAAATCGCATATACCACAGTGCAATTGTCACTTTGACAGCGGCAAAAGTTAGCTGCAACTTTTACAGCGACAAATGCACTAGTGGTTTTTTCACTTATTCATTTGTTTATCAAATATCGCGGTGTTGGTTTTCAAAATTAATAGTTTAACATGTTTGTCAACAACTTATTGAATTTGTGAGCACTTACAATGAGTCGACTGGGTTAGTCGTACGAACGCCGAAATTAGTCAAATTGTTAATACCTGTGTGCCCACATTTACAGCGCAATCATCAATCTGGCGACAATTTTCTACGTTTTGCGATGCAAAAAGATATGAATTTGAGCCAGATACTTCCATCGAGAAATTGAATGTAATAGCGCAAGATTGGGCATTTAATATGCGAAAAAGAAGCTGTAGTTTAAACAATTTTAACCACCTCTAAAAGTAAATATAAAAACGATTTCAATATTGTTTTCAACCCTTTCACCGACGTTCAGTTTAATTCATCACGAGCTGCACGTCATGCTAAATGAAAAATTCTTCAAGCACAACCCGTAAAAAAAAAATCTAATGCATCTGCTCTTAATAAAACTGAAGTATTTGCAATGAACGAAAGGACTTTAAAACAAATTATATCACATTTTGGCGTTTGAATTGGCTTGGCGCGGAGGAGAAGCAGCTTACTGCAAAGCCACTTATTTCTTATCTGAAATTGAAAATAATGGAAAAGAGACTGGACGTACCGTGTATAATCCTCTATTCTCGAAAACGAGACAAGGCGGTCACAATAAATTATGTGACAGCAAATGGATTACGCCTAATTTTTAGAGGAAGAAATTTGCCCCAAAACGTTTATTCAAAACGTTATTGGAAAAACGAGACACTTTTATAACATTGAACAAGATATTTCTTACATCAAACACCTTTTGGAAGAAACAAAATTATAAAGGTTGGTATAAGAATGTGCCGATTGGAATTAATAAAATTTCCAAATCGACTGAATACTCAGCACAACGCATTGGTATAGATGTCAAACGTGTCATAATTACAAATCACTCATATTTAGCGGCCGCAGTTAGCGAATTAAAAGCGGAATTGAAGGACAAGCTCTAATGAAAATACATAAAACGAACAAAGTTCGAGAGTGTGTATAGGAGAGTCTACGAATGGAGCTGCGACTCACAATAAAGTAATTCGCAGCGCCATCCGCCAACAGATCAAGTAACCCTCCTGGTAGCACTGTCTCCAGGCAGAGATGAAAAGTACATAAAACGATCAAAGTTCCAGAGTGTGTATAAGAGAGTTCAATTCTAAGAAACAAAATATTTCGTAGCTCCATTCGTAGACGGATACTACAAGGCTTTTGAATATTATCAATCATATTTGTGGAACAAGACGACTACATTGTCGTCTGACCTATCCTTGCACTGATGAGAAGAAAATAGCTTCGAAACATGCATGTATGCGGGTGGTCATTTCCAACAAAAATGAATGATTAATATTCAATGGCTTTATAACAAATAGCACTTGCAATTATATGTCCGTGAGGAACGGTTGCACAAATAGAAGACAGATATAATGCAATATCCGTAGGAGGAAGTAGTTGTTTTCTGTCAGATATTTGCCTTAATATCCACTTTGTGGAATTGTGTGGAGAGACAGGCATTTTTCGGTTTTACGAAATATTTTGTTTCTTCTAATGAAAATGACAGGACACAGCAATCCATCATTAATAAAACCATATTTACAAGTTGACAAAGAATATCATTAAACCAATTCGTTTGGAAAAAGAAAAAACTTCAACTACAGAAACAAAATCAGCTGTGGCACCCGCAGCGGCATCACTCTTTCTGGTATGAATTTTAATAACGTCGTTTTTAATAATTGTACATTCAAATAAAAATGTCTTCATTTTTAATATTTCATAAATAAAGTCTGCAATGCTATATTTCTAAATTTCTTATTCATTAAATTGTCCTGCCGAAATACATTCGATCTTTGTATAGATCAGGTAAAAATGCTACACCTTCGGTGTCGCGTTTTTAATAATTGACAGTTTTCCTCTTCTAATTTCCAATTGCTATGCAATTGAACAACCCAAACTCACAGGGTGTAAAAATTGTGCTACTCCAGCAGCAAATAATGCATTAACAGCCATAACAAATAAAAAACGAAGTTTCTCCTGCAAACCTCTTTTTGCAGAGTTGAATATCCTTCCACTCATCTGTCTGTATCTACTTGAAGCAGCCTGATATATTCTACCATGACATTCATCCATATCAAACTAGATCTAACAACATGATTATACCCTAGACATAACTCTTGATCTGGTATCATAGAGACCAACGTTCATGGGCATAAAAGACTTCAATAAACTACAGGAAAATCTAAAAAAACACGCTGGAATATCACTCAGTCTTGATACAATCAATGATTACAATTGCTCTATAGCACAAAACCTTAGTCAGAATATAATAAATCCCTACGATCCCTTATCAAATCTTAAGATGTCAGAATTGTAGAGAACCTAACTTTGTATGACACAAATATTAATGAATTGGAAGAAATTTTGGGGAATATATAAAACAAAAATGCGACTGGTTATGATTGAATGACGATACAAATTATCTAGAATCCACTCATTCCACAATGGAGTTCTTGATTTCCTGGAAATATTTATCGTCATTCCATCATTACAGTTATAGTCAAATTAAAAGAAACTGGTGACGATACGTCTGACCGATTTCCTAAGATGATGAAGTATTTTAAGGTAAAATCAGTTTATTAATAGGTTTTAAAATGTTTCACAAGTAATTCTCGTTCTATAGTTGAATATTTCGTTTTAGCGGGACACAACGTCCTGGATGCATAGGCAATAGGTAGGTCTTTTCCTATTGGTCCTTAAGATAAAACGGATCCAATTGCGAAAGAACTTGCATTAGTTATCCAAATGAAGGGTTCATCAAAATTTGGATTATTTAAAGTAGGGGTTGGTTTCAAAAACAATTCAAATACACACGATGCAATTTTTTTATTTTTTTTAAGATATTTATTCAAAGTTCTGGTAATACAGCTGCCGCGGTTTTTTGTGATCTATCAAAGGCGTTCGATTCTTCGATTGTGTTAATCATATAATATTACTAAGAAAATTCAACAGTACTATCGCAGAAGAATTACATATATGTGAATAGTTTGAACCATACCTTTCAGGAAGGAATCAAACGGAAAAAAATACAGAAAAAAAGATATCAAGATATCAAATAATTTACACCGCGCAATATCTACAGATAAAAAAAATCAAGGAGTATTGCGATGCGAATTTATTAACCTTTAATGCCTCAAAAACATATCATTTGATACAGATGTTCTCTTTATGATCTAGCATTTGGTGACAACTTAATGATTGAGAACAAGTCTAAAACTTAATTTCTAGGCATACACATTTTACCACCATATCAAGCATCTCAAAATTAAAATCTCTTCTGGATGTTATGCAGTGAAAGTAACTTCAGAACAGTGTATTGCACCTTTCAATTATCTACAAGAATTTATCCGTATATGAGACTGCGTTTAATCATAACAAACCTCGTTCTAACGCGTTGAAATTGCCAATTCCCTTAACAAATATTGCCAGGGATTCTATTTATTATAATGGGGTCAAAATGTTTTCAATCGGATGATACCCATTGGAAAAGTGAGAAAATCTAACAAAAATAGAAGGAAAAATAATTTACGGGCGATTTCAGGTCGGACAGTGAACGGGGGTTAGATTTTAATGGTGGAAAACGGTTTCTCACGATTACAGGCAAAGCTATCGAAAAAACTTGAATGGCAAAGTTGTAGGTAGTTAAAAGATTCATAACTTTTGCATTTACATGTTTTTCACATAACCTCAAAATTTAAGAGAAAGAAACAAAAATTCGTTTTGGATTTTTTGCATAAATTTTGAGGTTGTATGAAAAAAGTGTAGATACAAAAGTGAATCTTCATATGACGTACAACTTCTGCTATTAATTTTTTTTTTTTTTTTCGATAGGACTCGTAGTTTTGTCTGAAATCGTAGTAAACCGTTTTCCACCCTTAAAATCTCACCCTATTCCACTTCCCGACCTCAAATCACTTTTAAATTATTTTTATTTTTGTTATATTTTCTTGCTTTTCCAATGGTATCACCCTGTTCTATTTTTTTTTTCATTTTTTACCATTTTCAAAGGCTTCGACCCTGGCCTAAAGTGTTTCACTGTATTTTCTTTGCGTTTATGGAAATTTACATTATATAGTCACGCCCAAACCTTCAGGAATGAATGAAAGGTCATGAAAACGTATTATTAATATTTGGTATACTAACAATGTGTTGTCAGAAATGAATTGATATAACTATTTTTATAGCAAGCAGTGAAGTGTACCCCAAGGAAAGAACCTATATCATTATCTTCTACGATGGAGTGCATGACGAATGGTCATTAAATAAATACATAATAATAATATTCTAAATGACTATAACAGTTTTCATTGTGACTTTGAGACAAGTTCATGTGAACAATAAATTCATCGTTCCATCATTATTCCAATAATATTTTAAACCAACTTGAAGACAAGATTCTTCGGAACAGAAAATGCTTGATGTTTTCACAGAATCAGCAAACACTCCAGGGCCGAAGCCTTTGAAAAACAAGAGTGCAGTAACGAGTTCGATAGGGGGGTAACACTTATGATGTTCACTGTAGGTATAAGCATATATTCGTTATCCTATATATACATAATATGAACAAATGAACATGTGATGAATCAGGAATAAGAGACAGATTACACCTTTGATATGTAAAATCGGATTACTGAACAAAACCATGCGCACCTCAATAGTTCTTCTCTGTTTATAAATTATAATTCTTCACTTCTGTTCCACTCACTTCAATCTTCACAATACCGTGGCTTTTCTTGTGTTTTTTCAGATTACTGGAATTTGAAAATTTTTTACTACAAAGCGGACACTGGAACGGCATCTCCCCAGTATGGAGCCTTATATGAGACTTCAAATTCCCCAATTGCGCGAAACTTTTACCGCAATGCGAGCACACGAAGGGTTTTAACCCTTCATGAATCATACGGTGCCGCTTCAAATGATTATTCTGCTTGAAGGTTTTATCACACTGGTTGCACTTGTAATACCGTTCGCCGGTATGGATGACCAGGTGCGTTTTATGGGTGCTGGACTGTCGGAACCTTTTCCCGCACACTTTACACTCGAACGGTTTTTCGTCAGTGTGTATTTTGGCGTGGATGTCCAGGTAGACTTTCTTCAGGAACTCCTTGCCACAAACGTTGCACAGAAATTCCTTTTTGCCGTCGTGCGTCATCATGTGGGTCTGCAGCACGTATTTCGATACGAATGTCTTTTTGCAAACTTTACACCTTACGCCGGTATCATCCCGCGTCTCTCCGTTTTGTACGCAGTGTCCCTCCATGTGCTGTCGGTACTCCATTCTGCGGTTGAAAGTTTTCTGGCATTCTTTGCAGCAGTAGCATATTCTGCTCTCCGATTTCACAGTGTGAGTTCTTTGATGACGCACTTGGCGTTCACGTCGAGAGAATTCTAGAAATAACACTCGTTTAGTAAAGCAGGTGACGAAGAAATTCTTAGGTAAAGCAAGAACATGCACAATACCGAAAGAAACGTCATATTAATTTTTATTGGAATAGATGAAAATTGGAAATATAGCACTTTTTTAATCTTACGACATTTTTTCAACTACCTATTTGACGGAAAGTACCTCCCAACTTCTTGTTTTTGAACGTTACCCTGTAAATTCATTTATAAAGCTTAAAATATAGCCTGTCAGTGACGTAATCTGTCAGTTGTCAAACAGCTCCGGGATGGGGGGAAACACTGTAAACAAAGCTTTTCCCATAAAGCCCGTGGCTCGCGGTCTAATAGTTTGGTCAAACTCTGCCTTCAAGTGACGTCATTTCTTGTGGTTTGCTTCAAGTTTTCTGAAATAAACCGATACAAATTACGTCGCTTCAGAGCAGTTTGATCAAACTATTTGACCGTGAGCCACGGGCTTAAAAGTACATGTATATTTCTTGTAAATTTGCTGCGAGAACCGACTCCCTAATGAAAGTTTTTAGCATTGTGGTGATTATCAACTCATTCTGTATTGTGTGAAGTAAGTGTTGTCGTGCTTGGATTTTTCAATTTAAAAATACGTCGTCACGATGACAACACACCTAAATAGTTTTCTCTTTTGGATTTGGTGAGAGAAATAATGAAGACTGTGGTGGTGGTTGTAGTAATCGATGCAATCCATATCAGCAAGGGAAATTTCCCAAAGGTTTGTTGTACGCTAACCCTATTGACTCGCTAAAGGACCTTTAATGTCCTTCGTGCTCAAAGGGGCGTATGTGATTGCGTACACGACAACCTCATTCGTCGCTTGGAATTCTGTATTGACCGTAACGGAGCAACATTCGAACATTTGCTTTACGATGATACCATGTAATTCTGTTATGCTGTTATGGTTGCAAAAATATTAATTCATTTTGCCATGTTTTAATGTGAGTAACATCCCAATCTCACTTCTAACCCCACCAACTCTGCTGTCAGTCTCAAATCTGATGAAGGTAATGGTAATTTCTATCCAGTGGCGGTGCGTTCCTACCAATTAATCAGGTAATTTGTTCTAATTTTGTGTAATTGGAGGTAAATCACCCTGTATATACACCAGGCAGAGACAGGTGGACGCTACTAGAGGACAGAGACGTCCTAGTTGGATAGCTGCTCTCCATTGAAGTGGGCCATGTTGGAAATAATTTAGTTTTATGTGTGTTTGTTCGGCCGTTTAACATGTCTCGCATCGAAAATATTGATAGTGATCAATGGATACAGTATTGCTTCGAGCAAGTCCACCTGTATTCGTTACGGACCAAGTCTTGATTGCGTAATAGAAATATTACGTAATAGAGAGAGAGCTGGTGATACTATTCTTATTGAGTAACGCCATTAGTAATGAAAGAAAGAAGAATTCATTGAAGTGATTTCACGTATGCTGTTCACAGGTAATGAGCTGACAACTACTCATCATCTAAATATTATGTAAGGATAAATATATTTTTCAGGTTAACCATCATATGGTCCCAAACATCCACACTATGTATTTTCCCAAATGTGGAGGACTGTACAAAAGCTGAGGAGTTACAGTCATCATTAGGAAGAATTTATCTAGACCATAGACACTTAAAGCCAATTGTGCATATTTATACATATCCGCATACGTATACATATCGCATCGATTTACGTTGGTGGGGAAATAAGCCCCTAAAGCTATTCATCAACCCAAACGTATACGGAACATTCAAAATATTCCTCTCGATGACATTTAAATATGAATATTTTTGACAGATCCGTCTCCGGATACGTATACCGAAAGGATCCGTATTGATACGTCGCCCGTAACGCATATCTTTCCCCGTATCGAGTTTGCGCATGCGCAGATCGATACGGATAAGGATAGAGTTGGAATTTCGACTTGGCTTTAAGTGTCTTTTATAATCCAAATTTTATTATATAGTTCACATATTTGTTTAAATATCAAGTATTGTATGTATGTATGTATTTCATCATTGTGAATAATGAATTCATTGATAAAAGAAGTTGAATGATGTTATTCTATTACGTCGTATAACTAGCCTAGACGACGTTAAGTTGCCCAAATTTTCGTTGTCTTTGTTCAACCATTCCAGTCCCCAGTTATATTGAAGGCTGTTTAAGCTAATAATAATTAACGTTTGTGAAGGTTTGCTGTCAAGTATTACTATCTTTTCACTTTTCACTGTCGTAATTATGATAACTTGATACAGTTTAGATACGCAGAATTAAAACTTCGTTTTCCACTTTATAAAACGGAAAATTGCCTAACTAATTGAATTTATTAATGGTTATGCTTTCATATTAGACCCTAGCCAAATAATGCCAACACACACGATGTATAAGATCACATCAAAAAGTAAGGCCCTATATATTTTCCCTAGTTCGCACAAATCTCCCGAAGTTTTCTGAGGGTTGCTCGTAAGGATGGAGCTGCCTAACGGAAAGGACAAATTTTCAACAAAACTGCTACTGACTTTTCATCAGCTCTGGAACTAGCAAACCTCAATGCAAAAATTATTGGAGCAACATGAGTTCATACTTCTAACCCAGCTACACAATTACGATTACCAGTTAGGATTGTTTCGTTTTCAGATACATTGACTGAAAAGTCTTGGCGAACGCAAATCTATAAGTTCAGTCTCAGACAGAACTAAAATCATATTTACTTTTCCAATGATAACAAAGTATATTGTTCAATTTGCAGATACTTGTACCATTTGCATGCCAAATGTACAGAGGCGTCCAACCTCTTAAGCTTTCATTTAAAAATAAGTTGAAAGTTGAAAGGCTCATTCTGAAGAGAAAGTATTATTTTATTAAAATTCGTGAAATTTTGTCCAACGCTGTCTCAAAATCAGATGATTTCAGGAAGTATGTGTATGAAATCAAATTTTATGATGTAATCGGGCCCTTCCTAAAACACAGGAATTTTGAATTATAAAAATCATGTAAAGTAATGTTTTTACTTGCCATTTCAGTGCCAAATATGACAAAACTTCCAAGGGTACAAGAATAAAATGATATTTTCGCCAACGAACACAAAACCACGTTGATAGTAAAATTAGTTGATTTCTTATATCAGCTGATGACGTCAGCTGTCAGTGCTCCATTCACTATTCAACTATATATTCTTAATTGACTGTTGAATTGCATTTCATTGATAAAAATCAAACGTTGGCTGTGACCTGAATAAGATGACAGTTCGATGTAGGCTTTGAAATCGAAAGAAAATTAGTTAGGTAATAGTTATGTTTTCGAATTTTTCCATGCACTGCTGAGCAATCCCTGCTGGTTATAATATATCCTACGTTCTTGCTGTCTGTAACAATGGAATCTTTCTCGCACAAAAAGGCTATTTAGCTGTATTTTTCACTTATACTTAAAATAAAACTATTAATAATATTCCCTCCTTAACACTCATAGAGTATACCCAAAGGCAGAGCCTGTGCGGGTAGATGACGGCTATTATTATAATTTGCCGTTGCGCTCCGGGGTGACTTTTGGTGGCGTATTCACTTTTCAACTGTAGGAAACCTCGGAAAACCTACAGCACCACCCCGGGTGGTCGGCGCGCACTCCAAGCAAGCACAAGACGTCGGAATTGGCATCTAGACAAATTACATACTAATTGACTCCTATGAAATAGAGACAAATTTTTCCATTCCCAAGAACCTAGCCAAATGCAAGCAGAAGTTTCAAAGGCCGACATCCAACCGCCTCGCTACCTACACTAGTTATAGTTCCCCAAATTTCCAAACACTTTACCAGAAGATTGAAGATCCAGCAAATTTAAGTTGAAGCCATTTCTTATCAATAACGCATTTTACAATATACAGGAATTCATAATGTGTTGTACTGATGTTTTTAATACTGTGACAGTTTTGTATAATTATTTATTCCATCGATAAGGAACATGGTTAGCATGGTTGGCAGCATAAAATTAAGAACACAAGCACAAAATAGTTAGAGTTACAGAAGCGACACTCCCCCTATTTCACTGTTCACAATTTGAATGCACATGCGCCAGTGTGGTAGTTTTTCTGTCAACGTCACTTGACAATAGGTATTCAGGTTAGATAGGTATGCTGTGATATACTCAGTTTATCATTTCATTTCAGTATCAGACATATGTTTTATCGTATCATTGAAAAATAAGCTAATTTCTTCAAGTTAAATATTTATCACAAATTATCAACATCATAACATCGCAACAACACAATATATTAGATACAGTAATATAATACGTATAATACGTTAGATAATTTATAATGCTCTAGATACAATGTTTTGATAGATGCACCTGCACCATTCTTGTCCAAAATGATAGGCATGTCCAATAAGTCTTGGTCAGCAACATACTTATTTTGTTCGACGGTCTCTTTCGTACTTAAGACAATATTTACAGAAACGTCTCCAACTTGAATTTATCGCGCAATGAAAATCCTCTTACTCAACTTATCTTCTGAATACCCTTTTGCAATATTGCTCGATTCCCAACCACCAAGTTCTTGTAGATCCAATATGTCTCCACCCGCATTAACAAGAAAAGTTGCTATATAAAGATCTTCTAATACAATGACAAGTATATACCGGATGGCTACGGAAGTATTGCCTACGGAATATCTCAGTTATTGTATGAAGTAGGTTTGTGAAATTTGGAGCGTCGATATAATGACATAAGAGCTAGAATTTGAGCATATTGACATGTCGAAGTTAACTTCCGGTCTGACCGGAAGTAACATCAACTTTCTTATTTTAAATGGAAACCCTATTTTTTTCTTTTCGCTTTATTCAGCATTCAATTCCCTTTCTAATGACATATCACAAGTTGGTATCTAACCAGAAACTTGATCAGAAAAAAATTATTATTGAAATTCACCGAGTAGGCCGTGGAAGCAAAATGAAAGCCAAAAATTGAAAAGTTGGCTATGGAAAACTATTGAGTTCGTGCACTCAACCAAATTTCTGGGAATGAATATAGACAGCAAATTGATCTAGCTAGATCACACCTCTGCCCTTCAGACTAAATTGAGCAAGTCAATCTTTCATCTCGCACTGTTGAAAGAAATATCAACCTGTCAACAATAAAAGTGGTTTATTTTGCATATTCCAATACGGTATAAAATTTTGGAGCACATCTACAGAAAAGACCTATTTGTGTATTATTTGGTTCAAGTTATAGAGACTCCTGACCACAAAATATTCACTTTAACAAAATAAGTATTCTAATAGGTAAACATCTGAGAGGTAAACATCTATTTTGTATCTTGTAGATATAACTACAAATTTTTTGTAATTTGAGTAAATTTTCTTCTTTCGGTCATTGCTTCAGTCTTTCAGGTCAATCTATGAGCTTAGAAATCTGTATATGGCTAAGAGAAATTATTATATCTTTAGTTCTACGCGAAAATATTTTATTTACTCAAGTATATACAATTATATATACGGAGTTACTCTTGTAACTTTTTCTCATTTCCCATATTTATGAATTTATCAGTTTTTATTCTCATTTTTGGTTTCCTTTTTTCTTCCTGCAAGCACTTTACGTCAACGATTTTTCAAAACCAAAAACATAAATTTCAATGCTGTCATGTAAAGAATGTATAACAAAGCTGCACACTACTATATTTGACAATGAACAGGAATGATATTTTTTATATATTGTAATGAGCTATTAATCTATTTATTTCTTGATGAAATATTTGTTCTAAATGTCCAAAACCTAATAGAACCACCAGAGTAACAAAATTGATAACTAGGTTTCTACTAGCCAATACATAAAAAAATTTAGCTTCATCATATTTTCAAGTTGTCAATTGAATGATTGGTATTTCAAGTCATGTCGATTGATTTGTCAGTACGTTGAGACTTTGCAGTCATTGGAATTGCAACTGAGTCTTTTTAATCACAATCTTGAGTCTTTCAATCAATTGAATTTGAGTCATTGCGATTTGGTTCTGAGTCTTTTCAGCCCCAAATTTGAGTCTTGAGTTTAAATATTTCGAGTCTTGTACATATTTAAGGTAGATGTTCCCCTATCGTATTGACACCACCCTCAGACAAACACGCATATCCAATCAAAAATCAAGAGTAGGTACATTTTGCCAAATTATAACTTCAACAGAACTAGGAATAGGCCGTTGTATTACTCAATTAAAATATACCACCTACCTTTCTGTATGAAATCTTTAATCACTTTGCAACAACTTAAAAAATGTTATCATCTGGACGAATTCTTTCCTCAAAGTTTAGAGAATTGGTCATCACCTTATTCTCATTATCATTTGCACCGCACCCACTTTCTCAATGCTGTATGCTATATATATCCTAAATATACAGGGTTATGATAAAGTAATGCACAAAATTCATAAAACGTACAACGATCACTTTTGAAAAAAATGCAAAAACACGTCAAATTGTTTTTTTTATTCTGCATCTTTTGACATAAGTTACAAAAATAATACGTCAAAGTTGTCAAAGTTATGACGTCATCAACAAATTTTTTTAATGGGAAGCTTAGAGTTTTATTACATTATGTGATAGAGCTTGTGTTTTTACACAAGGGAAAAATAGTTGCAGTAGGGCTCACATAAGAAAAACAACGAGAAAAGGGATAAAAAACGAAATAACAAAACCAATTATAAAAAGAGGTCAAACTTAAACTTATCTAGTGAGAACATGTGTTCTTATAAATTTTTTCAATTGTTTTACTAAAACAACGGTTTGTCAGTGTCAGTCGTACAATTAGTGTCACCACAGTTTTATTATTATGGCTCGTTTAACCGAAAGAGAAAGGATAGAAATTCTAATGATGGTAGGTTACGGCGATCGCCTTCGAAGTCATGAAGAAGCATGTGCTTTATTTAACGCAACACATTTTGAAAGACCTCCAATTGCTAGAAGCACAGTAAGCAGAATTGTTGCAAAATTTGATGCAACGGGAAGCGTGAGGGATGCTCCAAAATCTGGACGACCAGGAATAAGCGACGATGTGAAGTTAGATATTTTGCTGTCAGTAGAAGAACACCCTCACGCAACTACAACAGAAATTGCCTTGCAAGAAAATGTTAGTCAGTCGTTTGTAGTAAAGATGTTAAAAAAAGAAAAACTACACCCATACAAAGTTCATCTTGTTCACGAACTCTCAGAAGATTATCCGGACAGACGTTTGGAATTTTGTGAAATCTTCATGGGGACAACTTGGATCCCAGTATTTGGTTCCAACAAGATGGCGCACCACCACATTATGGTCATACTGTTCGAAGGTTTCTGGATAACCAGTTTGAAGGGCGGTGGATTGGAAGACGTGGACCAATGGAGTGGCCACCTAGGTCACCTGATTTAACCCCCCTTGATTTTTTTCTGTGGGGACATTTGTAAAGTCGGGTCTACATTAACCGGCCAGACAATTTAGAAGACTTAATGGAAAGAATTAGACACGAAATGACTCGTATAACTCCGCAGATGATCGAAAACTCTATAAATGCGGTCTACCATCGTCTTGGCCTATGTCAGTTAGTAAACGGTACACAGTTTGAACAATTCCTATAAGAAATAGTTTTGGTTTAATGGACTGTTTAGTTAATTGAAAAGTTATTATGAAACTTACATTTATTTCGATTTTTATTCATTTTCTCGTTTTTTTTCTTATGTGAGCCCTACTGCAACTATTTTTTCCTTGTGTACAAACACAAGCTCTATCACATAATGTGATAAAAATCTTAGCTTCCCATTAAAAAAATTTGTTGATGACGTCATAACTTTGACAACTTTGACGTGTTATTTTTGTAACTTATGTCAAAAGATGCGGAATAAAAAGAACAGTTTGACGTGTTTTTGCATTTTTTTCAAAAGTGATCGTTGTACGTTTTATGAATTTTGTGCATTACTTTATCATAACCCTGTATACCTATTGTTAAGAATGAGTTGGGTCTTGATACATTATTTTGATTCCGAAAAATAATTCATCTCGTCTTATCTTATTTGTTCATTAAGTTCCAAACTTTAACATATCTCAATGTTGAATTAATGTAATATGTGTTATTTCGTGACTTATCAATTCAATGTTATTTGGTAGCTGATCAATAAAACTATTTATCTATCTTTGAAACTATTTAGATTGTTTCTTCACAAGTTGCCAAATTCAAAATATTATGATCATATCCTAACATTTCTCAATATCGTGAGTTGTTTTGGAAAGTTCTTTCTCTCTCAAATCAAAGAAGTTATTGACAACCTGCAAGTATTAATCAGGATTCGAAATAATATTGGCAATTATTAACGTGTAATAGGATTATCGACCGACGTCACACAAGAAATATCATGTATGCATGACTAATCCAAATAGTATAAATAATGAGGTAGTGGATTGAGTTTGTAATAATATATAGGTAATGGAACACAGAATAAATAAAGTTTTGTATTATGTATGTACTCATTACACAAATAACTCTCCGCAGCTAATCCGATGTATGAACGGATATATGAGCTAAGAGGGTCAAAGAAGGGGGTCGTTGGCTGCAAGGAGAACCTGCTGATCGACAGATGTATCTGCCGGGAAAAAATTAAGTTGCTTCAACTAATATACTTGTCGTTCCGATTTTACTTTATTCCTCTGGAGTTATGAAATAGACTCAAGAGGAGCTGCGACAACTAGACGTGAATACTTGCAAAACGGTGCATTATTCATACTATACCTCACCAGATAACTGTGAGGCCGTGGACTATTGAGTTTGGGGTTTCCACATTTCAAAATGGTTCTGGATGGAGCAGAGATTGGAGCATTTCTTTTTAAGGCAGACGAACCTAAGCTCTGTCACCGAGTTGGGACCCATTCAGCAAAAAGCACACGTCAAAGCTGCGGAGAGTGAGAGTATCTTATAAGCCAGTGCATGGAGCCTTCTTCAAGAACATTGAAGACCTTAACTTATCCAGAAACTTGACCTTCACATTTCTGAAGTATTGGCCTCATCGTCTACCGTAATCGCGTGATAGGTATAGAGGTCCCTGACACTGGATGCGGAGCGTGTCGTGGGGCAGCTGATACAATGCATTTGCTGTCAGCCTATCCAGCTTAAGCGGTCTCAGCCAATATCCACAGGCATAACGCGGCGCTACAATTGTTGTACTTCCATCTTCGATACTCCAATGGTATAGACAAGAAATTGGTTTAATCTTAGGCTCCGGAGGCTATCAAGTCTGTTGTGGAGAATGAGAAGTAACACAACCTAGATGAGTAATACTCAAATAATACTGATGGGAACATCTTTTTATAATGTTATCCCTCAAGTCATGAAATTGATGCAATGTCGCATTTTTTCAAGGATACAATTCGGGGTGGGCGACATCTACATTTTGAAATGTATACGTCAAACTCCGGGAAAACAAACATTCTGCCATAAGATCTAATGTTAATAAATTGTTGATTATTTCTGTGTCGTTCTATATTTGGTTCGATTTTTTTATTTCATGTAGAAAGCACAGCTTTGATAGGACTAGTAAGTCAAAGAAATGTTGTTCAGTGCCGCAGTGCAAGAATTATTTATATCTTCAAATGTGTCCATGCACTATTTTTCCAGAACCAATAAGTGCCAGAAATTAGCTAAAGCATGGGGAATTAGACTGAATTGGAAGATTTTACACTTAGTACGATATATTTTGTTTATAATAATTGGCGTGAATCTATCCAGTTATTTTCAAGACACAAGATGCAAAACATTTAAACGATTGAAAAGAGTGGTCATTCCATCTCAAAAACTTCCAGAAGTTAGTTCATCAAGGCAACGAAATGTTAACCGATCTGGGAGAAAATGGTGACAGGATTATCTAACTGTAATTGTTTAATGATTTCAATACTTTACACGGCTAGACGCTGTTGATGGTGCAGAAGTTACAGGATCTGGAGATGTTCTATGAGTTCAGTGCTTTTCATTGGATGTAGCCAGTTCACTTTCAGTCCAGGAACAGATTCAGCAGTATGGCAGTAACACGGAACCACTTCCCAATAAATTAGATGAATTTACAGACCAATCTGTTTGAACACCATTTTGTTTGTACGTTCTCAGAGCTAATCTTCAATCAGACAATAATATGATATGTTTTACTGGTGTTGACAGGAAGATTGTGAAAATATACTTAATTCAGAAGATATTCCAGATAATCTCCGAACAACACGCACTCACAAGCAACACTGAGAAGTCTTTGAGAAATTTGTACGACCTAGTGAAGACCTATCCCTCACCTTCTTGAATGTGTGATGCCATGCACGAGACCATCAGTGACCCTGTTGAGGTTCAAACCCATACATCTATCGATGATTAGATTGGGAAGCAATTGTTTAACCCGCATGCCACCATCGCTCATGACAATACTGAAATGCAACCATACTTTTCGCTGACACAGTCTTAAGTGATCCTAGTAATATATTGCTGACGGTTTTGCTTCATTATTCGAAAGTGTTTACTCAGAGTGCTAGAGCCAATATTTTAATTGAATCCCTCATCTATGTAATGTGTAACAACTATAAGATTTGTAAATACTGTGACATAAGTATAAACAAAATTGATGAACTTTTCAGGGTAGCCAAGGTTTGCCTTTAAAAATCAGTTATATTGTTACTTAAAACTGTTAATGTAACTATCTGCATAAATTATCCTTTGAATGGTTCTACTATTGATACATGTTAATGAAAACCTGGACTGTTAATCGAATTATTTCATATGTTGAGTACAGTAACAATTATTTTGAATAGGTAATAAATGAAATAATAATTATATCCAAATAATAGTTCTTTTTATTCAAAATTAAATCAAGATGAATCGATGTACTGTGGTGTCACAATAATAAATTTCACAAGTAACCCTTTCACAACATTTCAACACAAATAGGTATGTGCACTTAGAAAACAAAATGTGTATATAGGTGTCGATGTGGGGTGAAGTGAATACTTCAATTTATTATTACTAACTGGATCGGGATAATGAAAAATTTCACAAGTTAGGTATTTCACACAATCACAACACTCTATTAACAAGTTCAAATTCTCTTTTTCAACTTCTTCATTGGATTTGAATTCATATCGATGTTTCTTTGCGAAATGGCAGAAGGCCACTGCTCTTTCAGCATAAACTGCCTCAACATTTTTTTTCTGTCCCAATCTCAAACTTGCTTGACATCAGTACAGCTCAACTCGTTGAGTTCTTCATGACTGCAACTACATGTTTACAGAATCCAGATTAGCCCTGTTTGCAACTACATTCACAGTTCCACTTCGTAACTGGAGTATCTAGAGATCCCAATCCAATTTTCAGTTCATGAGGAAAAATTCGAGACGGAAGTTTGCAGAAAAAGTCCAAAAACTCATCGATATTCTCTACCTCACATATAAATAGATAAAACATGATTGGCATTGAATACTGTATCCCCTTGAACCACAGGCCTACTTTTTCCGATTAAATATTGATAATTTTCAGCCAAATGAATCTTTACTACAGGCATTTTAGATGAAACGAAGTTGAGACGTAAATTAAAAGCTAAAGTATTCATAAAAATAAATTAAAAAATATCAAATATCAACAAAACATCTAAGTCAACTGTCACGTGACTGATGTGACGTTTGCTTTGTTTTCTTGGAGTTTTGAAGCGCCCCCTGGTGCCATTGGCGACCGCGAATAAGCACGTCAGCTAGATTTTTATTTCTGTCGGGTATATTAATGGCAACGAAAACCCAAAAATACTGTCTTGGATGAAATATATAACAATAAGAAGGAAATTGAAACGTTCATTGCAGCTTGTTGCCAGCATATGAAAACGATAGTATTTCCATTGCTGAACGGAGATTCTTCGTTGTCGATATAGTCGGTTCAGTACGGCAACGCTGCATTTGATATTTGACAGAACAACCATTTGAAGCTGGAAATCAAAAATGTAAGCTACCTGTGTCGTAACTATCGAGAAGGGGAAACCGAACTGGAAAAGGGTAAAATGCATGAATTATGAAAAAACATGTCAATTAGAGCATCGGCTGTTCTCACAATCCTGTGAAGATTCTTCCATCATAATTTCAAGTTTCCATTCCATTATTTCTATTTTATTGAACCTCAATATTTCTGTAAGCAACGCACGACACCACAGAAAACATACTACGACACTGCCGGTGAGGGAAGATGTTCCTTACAATCTAAGTTGTGTTATTTGATCGGAAGAAGTGCCGAATCTATTAGTACTACAATTCCCCACTCTCATGCAAATCAAACCAATAAGCCTGATGTGGTTCTCCTCGACCATAAAAGTAGGACGATTCTCATCGTAGAGTTTTTGGCTCCTAGTGAAACGAACATCGTCCGAAAAGAGGAGAAAAAACGGAAAAAATATCGAGACTCACTCTTTAAACTACGCAGGCTTTACCCAAACCATACTGTTAAAATGATGGTTCTGATCATAGGGGTACATGGTGGAATGATGGACACGCTGCTCTCGAATCTGAAAATTACACCGACTTGCCGTGATGCGGCAGAAAGCTTGAGCATTATTATTATTACTTGACGTGTGAATGGAGTAATAAACATTTTATTCGAAAACAAATATTGGAGTAGTATTAATTAATAAATAGTATATAACGATAAAGAAAGTACATGAGGCCTCAGCACGCGAAAATCTTTTTTCTCGAGTGCATCGGTTTCTTTGGGCGGCCACATGCCTTGTTATAAAGCAAGTGTGATGTGAGATGCCAAACCCGACGTCTGGCGCTTGCTATGAGAGCGCACCGACCACCCGGCTGAAAAGTGTATACACGACCGAATGGCGCCAAGGCGAATAATAAAATAGCCGTCCTCTAACCGCATATGCTATGCCTCTATGTTTTCAATGTTCTTGAAGCAGATCCCATGCTTTGGCTCATCCTATATAGCTGCAGAAGACTCTCACTCTCCGCAGCTCTAACGTGGGCTTTTTGCTGAACGGGTTTCCACTCGGTGACAGAGTCTGGGTTCGTCCGTTCAGTGTCGAATACCAGACCGAGTTCATCCACTACACGGGTTGCTGCCTTGAAAAGAAATCCTGCAAAAATTCCTGCTTTTTCATGATCGCATACTAAGCAGAGAAGGGGATCTGAACTCCTGATGACTTTAGAGGCTTCATCCAGTACCATTCTGTTGTGTAGCCACTCCAAACTCAAAAGTCTACGGCCTCCCCGTTGTCTGGGGACGTATAACCATGGAACGAACGATTTAAGATTCAAGCTCCCATGAAGATGCACCACTTTGCGAGTTTTTACATAGAGTTGTCGCAGCTCTTCTTGAGTCCATTTCATCACTTCAAAGGAGTAAAGTAGAATCGAAACGGCATGCATATTAGTTGCATCAACTTTGTTCTTCCCCGACAGTTTTGATGACCAGATCTGTCGGAGTTTATGCTGATACTTGCCGCTGAGAGAGTTTTCAACAGTAATTACCTCTTGGGTGTGGCATTGTTCCGCCCCTAGGTAGGTATACGTCTCTCCGGCATCCAGATAATGTAAGATGCTTCCGTCTACAAGCTGAACGTCCTCTCCGTATTCCTCGCATCGTCCTCTTTTGAGATGAACCGTGGCAAATTTGTCGATCCCAAACTCCATTCCGATAGCAAGCGTGTACTCTTGCACCACCCTTGAGAACTGATGAGGATCCTTTCCTCCGGAGGCATATAGTTTAAGATCATCCATGTAAAACAGATGGGTGATCTTATGCCTCCGGTTGTTAGGGGTGCTGCAGTTGTATGCGCGGGTTTTCCGTAGTATGGCGGACAATGGCAATAGGGAGATGTAGAAGAGAAGAGGGCTGAGGATTATCATTATTATATCCAAAATATTCATCAACACAATTTATATATCAACTTTGAAAGCTTTCAAAACATTCATGTCAATTTTCATAAATAGATTTTTAAATAAAATTGGTATCTAGGGTATTATAAAGAAACTAACGTATTATTTTTGTAACTAATATGTGTTGTGATGTTATGATGTTAATAATTTGCAATAAATATTCAACTCTTAAAGGAAACTTAATTCTCAATGATACGATAAAATATCAAATATGAACAGAATTTGAAACTTTTCACGTCTTCTTTTCAGAGTCGTTATATTCCTTCATTCAACCTAACCAAAATATATCGTACTTGAGCATCAAAACTTATACCAATCCTATGCATTCAATAACATTTTGATTCATTGACTTCCAGCAAAAAACTTAAAACTCGTTCAAAAATCACTGCATGAATTATATAATTGAGTAAAATATAATCATAACACTTATTGAAACATACTGAACACCAAACCTCACAGGAACCCAGAAATAATCTAATTTAACTCTATGTTCGGTTCAATCTTAATATCTACAAACTCCGGTTCCTGCAATTCTGCTTCATGTTTCTCTTTTTTAATGATGACGCGGTCCATCCCGTCCACCGCCTTGTCGTCCTTTGGATCAAAAGCACTCTCGGCCGCAACGGCATTCAACTCCGATGGCGACGAGACATTTCCTAACGTATGTGTCTCCTCGTGGTAACGCCAATGAGTAACCTGCGCGAATCTTTTCTCGCAAAAATTGCACTTGTACGGTTTATTTCCAGTATGAATTCTGACGTGCAACCGATAAGAATTTTTCACCCTAAAAGTCTTCTCGCAGTACTCGCACTCAAACGGTTTCTCGCCAGAGTGCACGCGAGAATGATTCTCGAGATGGAATTTTTTGGAAAAGGTTTTGTCGCACACCTGACACTGGTACTGCTTATTTTCGAGCTTCGAATGAAGGTACAAGTGTTGACTCAGGGCGCTCTTCGAGGATTTCTTCTTGTTGCATATACCGCACTGATAAAATTCGACGCCGTTATGCGATTCGAGATGATCGTCCAGCTTATTCTTCATTGCGTAGGAATTACCGCAGATGTGGCAGTGGTGGCGTTTGTAGTGTGCCGCCATATGCGCGGCAAGGGTTTTTTTCGAAGACAATACTTTGTCGCACACTTTGCACTTTTCCCTGGCTCTGATATCGACTGGCTCAGTGTGAGTGTACCTCTCGTGATCACGCAAACTCGCTTTGTACGCAAATTTCTTATCGCAGACATTGCATCGATACGGTTTTTCGCCGGAATGCGACTTGAGATGGACGTTCAACGTCGATTTCAATCGGAAGAATTTCCCGCACTGCTTGCATTCGAATGGCTTTGCACCAGTATGTATGAGTTCATGATTTTCCAAATGGTATTTTTTCGAAAACGTCTTGTGACAAACCTGACATTCGGGCCGTTTGGAGTGCGAGTCAAGGGTACTTTCCACTGACGTTTCCATTTTACAATTCTCACCATCATCACTTGCGGCTCTCTCAGGTATTTCTGGGAATTTGATAGGCGAAAAGTTTTCTGAAATTCCACAGTTATGTTTTTCTCTTGATGATAGTGTCAGGAACTCTGCAATGTAAACAGAGAAATACTAGATGAAATTAATAGTTAGTTACTTCTACTTCATTGACAATTTAGCATTACTTAGTTCAAAGAACAGCAAAATGATTTGAACTTCATTGATCTCGTTTTATTCTGTCTGTAGGTTTTTATGCCATGAAATGATTTCAAAATTAATGAGTACAGGCATCAATTCCTTGCGTTTATTTACTGCAATTCCAGTTATGTTTTTCTCTTGATTCTAGTGTCAGGAACTCTGCAATGTTAACAGAGATATACTAGATGAATGAATAATGACTTCTACTTCAGTGACAATTTATCATTACTAAGTAAAAAAAAAACAACTGGATGATTTGAACTCAATTGGTCTCTGCTTGATCAGGAATTTATGCATGAGCCAAGTCTGTAAATATTTATGCTATTACATGGTATGAGGCGTCGTTAGGGTAAAAAGTGTTTTTTGCAATTTGTATCAGTAAGTGACAATATATTTATTAGTTGTAGCAATATATTTTATTTTGCTGTCCAATATATTTATTTTCGATCCAACAATTTATATTTCAAGAGCTACAAATATAGAAAAACGTGCAATCCCATATATTTTTTCGATCTATTTCATGTCGTCAAGAGATGGCGCAAACGACGCGATTTAGTTTCCATTCGAACATGTGGCAACTTGGTATAAGGGTAAAGTCATTGATACATGAAGAGGCAACCAGATAGCAGTGATACAAGCAGCTATTGTGTTGAAATAACCCTTGTTGCATACAAGAGTGAGATAATATATTAAATCAATTAGTGGGTTTAAAATAACTCAAATATAGGTAATGGGCAATGCCACTTTATTTCTATTTCGTCGTGAATGTATAGCTTTTCCAAATATAAGGTATACGTGTTTTGTATTTTATAATTTTTTTCATTTTTTGTAGTAGATATGGGGCAGCTATGGCTCGATTTGGTGATATGGGGCTGCTATGGCTCGATTTGGTGATATGGGGCTGCTATGGTTCGATTTGGGTCAAACCGTTTCGTTTTTTCAAAACGCTTCGTTTTCAAAATAGCACACCGTTTCGTTTTTTCAAAACGCTTCGTTTTCAAAATAGCGCACCGTTTCGTTTTTTATCCAACCTCGCCTGATGATGAAAACGTAGCGTTTTGACAATTATCACTGACTTCGAAAAAACTTCGATTGAAAAAGTATTCCCGAATGTATCACGTCACGGATGCTATTACCACTTCAGCCAAAGTATATACAGACAGATGCAAAAATATGGTTTGGCAGCCAAAGCGAACAGTGATGCGAATTTCAATTCGATAATCAAGATGCTGAAAGCGTTAGCTTTCGTACCGGTCCCTTTCATATCCAGAGGCTTCGACTTGGTAGTGAAAGAACATCTGTTCACGGAAGTCAATGAGGAATTCATTAATTATTTTGAAAACACATGGATAGGAAAGATGGAGAGAAGAGGTAGAGCTGAGCCCATGTTTGCCTATTCTCTTTGGAGCTGTTTTGAAAGTGTTCTTCAGCAACCACAGTTGACCAACAACGCCGCTGAATCATGGCATAGGAGATTTTTATCTCTTATTGACGCTCATGAATCGTCCCTTTGGACTTTCCTGAAGAATATTAAGGAGGAGCCATGCTTGACAGAACTTAAAATTTCGAAAGCCATTTCCGGAGGGGAGCCCCTCCAAAAAAAGCATCAATTATTGGACCAGAGAGTGCGTAATATATGTTTATCGTTTAACAAAACATGTAATGATGATGATATGATTGCTTTTTTAGAAAATATCGCACACGTTTTGTAATTTTATCTATGTCCTTCAATTGCAATTATTAAACATGTTTTCAAAAAATCGTTGATCGAATAAAGTGGTTTTTGAATAATTGTTTTTCAAAAAATTAATTTTTCGAAAATGAGTGTATTCGAAACTTTGTTTTTCGAAAGTAATGATTTTCGAAAAACAATTTTTCTAAAAAATATTTTCCGAAAATTTGTTTTCGAAAAAATGGTTTTCGAAAATGATGTTTTTGAAAAAAATTCCGCGACCCATTCATTTGCAACAATTTACCTGATTTTGACACATTTGTTATATGTACCTCCTAATAACATATTTTTTTCATCAGTCTAACATCAAATGAAAAATCTGAAAAAAAATCAGGAATCATCTTTGAGGTTTAGATACTCATCAGAAAAAAAATTAGAAAAAAAACTTTTGAAATGTGAATTTTAGGGCATGGAAAAACCAACTTGACAGTTTTTCCGTTTCTAAGAAATTGAATACATTGCGATTTCCGTTTGCTATGAAGAAAATGAAACAACCATATTAATCGGTGTTCTTTTCTCTACAAATTCACTCTCTTATGTTTTTTTCTAGTTTTTCAAATAAGCCGAGAAATTGACATTATAGAATAAATAGGTCGGGCGTCAATTTGATTACAGCGCGGTGTTGCCGATTTTCTCACCACGGCTCGGAGATTAAGACGGCTGTGCTTTTACACATAATAAATGAATTTTAAGCTGTCGTTTGAAACCTTTATCTCAGTTTTTGCAATTTGGCGCTTGGTTCCTTTTCAATAATCATCATCCATATGGGAATGCACGTTTTTTTAAATTTGTAGCTCTTGAAATGTAAATCTATCGTGTTGGATCGAAAATAAATATATTGGACGGAAATTTAAATATATCGCTACAACTAAAAAATATGTCAGAAACTGATATACATATATTACAAAAACACTTTTTACCCTAACGGCGCGTCATAATATGGCTTTAAAATTATAGGCCAGTAGATATAGACAATAAATTCACATTAATTCCAAAATTTTGCAAAAGTCTGCTACTATGAACGGAACATTGCTTGAATAGCATAAAACGTTTCAATGTTGTATTTTTGCGCTGAAAATTGCAAAAGTTCTACAAACGTGGAATACTGCTGGTAATAATAGTACAAACCATCGTTTTGGCTCATTTGTGTTAGTTTTTCATTGTAATTTGTTTAAAAAATTACAAAAGTTTTGCAAATTGAATAAGTGAATTAATTTTTTCTTAACATATTCATGTACATTCACATACGGCTCGCTGCTGTGGTGGCCCAAAGTGAAACAAAGACAGGCAAAACTTGACCTCGATAAACTTCAGAGGCTTGCTTGTCTGTGTATCACGACCGCCATGAGCAGCAGTCCGACCGCTGCTATGGAAATCATCCTAAACCTTCCACCTTTGGACATCACAGTCATGGAAGAGAGGATGAGTGCATAAAGACTCATACAAATAGGTAATTGGAGATCCCAATCACAAATTGGGCACACCAAAATCATTCATGAAGTCAACATTAACAAAACTGCAAATGTTCTCAGACTACATGCTACCCCAATAATCATACGAAAAACCATTCAGAACACAGCCCAAGTGGGACGAATTGGACCCGGGAGTAGAATAACTATCACCTGGAAACAATCTGGTACACAGATGGCTCAAAAACAGAAGCAAAAACAGCAAGTAAAGGCCAAAAAGGAACGTTATACTTCCACATGGTAATAACACCACAGTATTCCAAACCGAGACATATGCTATAAGGACATGCATACAGATGAATCTAGACAGTGGGTATAAAAGAAAACACATATACATTCTATCTGACAGCAAGAGCGCAATAAAAGCTCTGAATTCAGAAAAGATTAAGTCAAAGCAGGTTTGGGAATGCCTTCAGCGCCTCAATGACCTTTCAAAACACAAACGTAATTTATTTTAAAAGTAGTCTTAAACAATAATTTATATCAGTCACTATTTCACAAATTTATCTTCACTGTCAGTCTGTCTCTATCTGCGAACTTTGGTACTATATATGTAACTCTCTGTGGCTATCTCTCTGACTATGACTACTCTGCCAGCGGCTTATATAGTCGCATTTACAGTGTTCTCGATAAATCCAGTCTATCCGGCGACTTCTTAGATGTCCCTAGAATGTTCGGTTAGAAAGTTCGCGTTTCTTCTACGCGGGACTCATGTGTTTGTCAGCGAAGGAATGTTTTCGTGGGGTGCATACTTAATGAGGTGAATACGTATTGAGATGATCAGGGCCGGTCTCGAGGCTGGTCTCAAAATCGTTACATTGCCCCCTTCTTAAAGACTTTTCGTCCCGAAATGTCATTCTTGGAGTGTGGAGATATCTGCATGATTCTCCATATCTGCACCTGGACATTCGATGGAAGTAGCACTCCACAGACCTCAAGCTGGGTCGAGGAAGATGGTTGCAGCACACCAAAATCTTGACTCCGCTGGATCTGAATATTGTCTCCAACATGCTCCTTATAACTCTCCAGTCCAGCCCATCAATCCCACAGGCCAATTTTGGGATTGCCAGGTCCACAAGAGTCTGGTCCAACATCATGTCTCTCAATCTGGTGAGGCTCTTCCAGACATCTTCATAAGACGGTTTATCTCGGGAATGCTTCTTGGTAACCAGATAGTAGATGTTTCTCTTGCCCTTCTTCAGCTGTAACTTCCGGGTTCTGTTCCCGCAATTCCTGGAGTCGACGGAACTTCTTGGAGAATACTACGGCAATACCTCTGGACATTTGGAGATCTTCTGCCACACAGTAATCGGCAGGCACCTTGAAAAGATGTAGTGGCTCCTCTCGGGTTACCCCGTGTTGAACCTTCTGTCCGTTTGAGTACAGGGACATGAACCTCTGAAACGTCATTTTATCCTCCGGTGGTTTGACGGTGCGGACTTGGTCGTGGTTTCCGGCGTAAGGGGACAACCTATTGAAATGGACTACCATAGGTTTTCCTCGTGGTGGCTTATGTATTCGATAGACAAGGTCGTTTATCCTTTTCATGATCTTATATGGACCTTCCCACGAGTTCCGAAGTTTCGGTGATAGTCCACAGCGACGTTTAAGGTTGTACAGCTAGACAAGGTCACCATCTGATTTTCGCCAGCATCGGCCTTGATGTCGTAGGTCTCCTTCATTCTATCACTAGCACTCTGGATGTTCAGACGAACTCGTTCATGAATGTCGTCCATTCTCTGTCGTAGTTTGCTGACGTAGTCATCTCCCGCAGTGTCTTGTCCTGGTGGTGTCCCAAACTTCAGGTCACAAGGAAGTCACAGCTCTCGGCCCATAATAACACTAGCAGAGGTTTGGCCGGTTGACTCGTGAACTGCGGAACGATAGGCCATCAGGAACAGATGAAGGTTCTGGTACCAATCTTTCTGGTGGTCAGAGACTACCTTGGCCAGGTGGCGATTTATCGTCTTATTCATCCACTCCACCATTCCATCTGACTGCGGATGCAGAGCTGTGGTTCTCGTCTTCCGGATGTTCAGCATCTGACACATCTCCTGGAAAAGGTTTGACTCGAAATTCCTGCCTTGATCCGAATGCAGCTCCAACGGAACGCCGAATCGACAAATCCACTCCTTCACCAAGACGTCGGCAACGGTGATGGCTTCTTGGTTGGGCAGGGCATAGGCTTCGGCCCACTTTCTGAAGTAATCCATCGCCACATGGATGTACTTATTCCCGTGATCAGATTGAGGAAACGGGCCAGCGATGTCAATGGTGATCATTTCAAATGGGCTGCCCATATTGTACTGGCGCATCGGGGCCTTAGGTCTTGTTCGAGGCCCATTGCTGGCAGCGCATATAGTACATTTTCTGCACCAGTCCTTGACGTCAGCTTGGCAATTGGCCCAGTAAAACCGTTGCCTCACTTTCTGGAGGGTGTTCGTCACTCCCAGATGTCCTCCGGTGACCCCATCATGGATTTCTCGGAGCACTTCCTATCTCCTGCTCCTGGGAACTATCTGACGCCTTTCCTTCCCGCCATCCTCCGACTCCAACACACGTTTCAGGACTCGCATTGTCCAAGGTAAGGGAGTTCCATTGGGACCAGTAAGACTTGACGACTGGAGAACAACTGGCTATTTCTTGCCACGACGGTCTTCGATCACTCTTCCTCGAGCCGATGACTAAACCAAGATCTGGATCTTTCTCTTGATCTTTCTGGATCTTGTTGTCATTCCAATCATCCACCGCCGTAGTTCTACGAAGACCCCTTTGTCTTGTCTTTGAAGTACAGCGACATATGCATTGTTAACTATTCAATGTTGGACACTTGCTACGCACGTTCCCAAGCTTTCTACAATTTCGGCATCGTATCAGTCTTCTTCAGGCACAACTTCCTTCAGCACTTTTCTCGCGACAGCCTCGACATTAGCGGGCTCCTGTGGATCTTCCTCAGCCATTCTGATTTTGTTCTGGCTTTTGCAGTATTGCTTCACATCCTCGAATTCCAAAGCGCGTGTCAGTGCGTCTACGAGATCAATTGGACGATTTAATATCAAAGCTTGCCTGATTTCTTGGTCGCGAAGTCCATCCAAGAATGCATAAACCGCTAATCGCTCCATCACGTTATTCGGTGTGGCTGGGTAAGCAAGGCGAACTAAGCGTGCAATATCAGCTTCGAATTCCTGCAAGGATTCGCCCTCTTTCTGGCTTCGATTCCTCAATTGTAAATAGTACACGTATTCCAGGCGAATCTGACCATACCGTAATTCCATATGTTTCACCAGCTTATCATAGTCCTCTAGTTCTTGCACGGTGAGGGTTTGTAGAATATTCGCTGCTTCACCGCGTAATGCCAATATTAGTGCAACAGCTTTTTCCCCTCCATTCCATCCATTTCCTTTGGCCGCAACTTCAATTTTGTCAGCCTCTTCTTTCTTGGTAAGGGGAAGTCTTCTGGCTGATTATCGGATCGGTCGAGCATTCCCAGTGTCGATCTTATACTGAACCACTTTTGTTCTACCGCTTCTGCCTACTTCGGTATCGAAGATGTCCTGATACTGCCTGACTAATTCTCTTAGTTTGGGCTGCTCTGCTGGTCCCATGTCTTTGGACGAAATGGCGATCAATTTCTCTAATTCTGCTGGCAAGCTTTTGGTTTGGGTAACGGTCCCACGTACACTCCAAATCACAGAAGAAATTGACAGTGCCCCAAAACTGCCACTTTGTTCAAGGTCACCTGGTAATAATTGACATTCATTACCCTTACAGGCACAAATTTATCAACTCGCAACAAGGTCTTCCCTAGTGCGATTCCTCGTCCAATTTTCTCATCATGGAGTCTGGGCTCGAACATCACCACGTTTCCGTTGCTCGCTCCTCCATATAGGCAAGCCTCCAAAATGGTTTCAGCCCTCTCCGGTACGCTCACATCTTCAGCTAGCAGAACACGAATCATTTGTTCACTTCTCCCGTGAAGCACCAACTCTTCTCCATTCACACGTAGGACGCCGACTCTGAAATTCAACTCGAACCCTTTGGAGTTCATGATGTCCATCCCTATGATTGCATCATCCTCAATATCCGCTGCTAGAGCCCAGTTTTCATTATAGTGCTGCCCAAAGTCAATTCAATTGAAAGTTCACCATACACAGTTGCCGGCTCTCCTGTCGATGTGCGTAGCTTCCAATTCGATGATTCAATTTTTGCCGGTGTTTTGGCAAAAGTTGGCCCAAGAATCGCCCTAATTGCACCCGTATGTAGGAGCATAGTGCGAGGCTCGTTGTTAATGAGACCGTCTACGAAGACCCCTTTGTCTTGTCTTTGAAGGACAGCGACATATGTGTTGTTAACTGGGGCTTGTTTGATACTGGCTGACGATTGCTCCTTCTTGACCTTCGTTGGTGTCGATTTTTTTAATGTTAGACATTTGCTACGCACGTGCCCAAGTTTTCTACAATTTTGGCATCGTATTAGTCTTCTCTCAGGAATAACTTCCTTCATCACCTTTCTCACGACAGCTTTAATCTCATCAGGCCTCTGTGGATCTTCCGCAGCCATTCGGATGTTGTTCTGGCTTCTGCAGTATTGTTTTGCATCCTCGAATTCCAAAGCTCGTGTCAGTGCGTCTACGAGATCAGTTAGACGTGCTAATATCAAGCCTTGCCTGATTTCTTGGTCAGACCTTACCGTAATTCCAGATGTTTCACCAGCTTATCATAGTCCTCTTCTTCTTGCGCGGTGAGGGTGTGTAGAATATTCGCTGCTTCACCGCGTAATGCCAGTATTAGTGCAACAGCTGTTTCACCTGCATTCCATCCACTCGCTTTGGCCGCAACTTCAAACTGTCGGCGGTAATTTTCCCAAGGAATTTCTCCATTGAACTGGGGCGGCTTCACGTAAAACTTCCGTATTTCAGGACTCGGCACCCTCGTTTCTTCCATTTTTCTTTCAATGTCTTGTAACCAATCAGTCTATTTATTTATTTCACACAACAAGTTTTCAGTTTATTTTCTCGCGACGCGCAAAACTGTCCTGCAAACACTTAACTGTTCAACGGGTCACTAGTCTAGTAGGCGCGATAAATGTGTATCAGTTTTTCAACGCGGCCAACACTTTAACACTTATTTATTTTAAACATCCTACTTCAGACACCAAATGTAGTAAAACTACACTTAACTTATTTTTAAACTAGTCTTAAACAATAATTTATATCAGTCACTATTTTACAAATTTCTCTTCACTGTCAGTCTCTATCTGCGAACTTTGGAACTATATTTGTAACTCTCTGTGGCTATCTCTCTGACTATTACTACTCTGCCATCTGATATACAGCGGCTTGCATAGTCGCATTTACAGTGTTCTCGATAAATCCACTCTATCCGGCGACTTCTTAGATGTCCCTAGAATGTTCAGTTAGAAAGTTCGCGTTTCTTCTACACGGGACTCATGTGTGTGTCAGCTTAGGAATTATTTCGAGGGGTGTATAATTAATGAGGTGAATGCGTAATGAGATGATCAGGGCCGATCTCTAGGCTGGTCTCGAAATCGATACATAGGCATGAATCCGAAACACCTAGTAAATAAACTATTAAAGACACAGGCCTATTTATCTAGGAACAGAATAATACAATAGACCCAAGCAAGTCTCAGTGTTAAGGGACACCCTCACGGGTAAACCCTGCATCTGGCCCATCAGCTTCAAACCAACCAACCATGTACATTCGCAACCATGTCTGAAAAAAGCATCATTTATTTATCAAATTTTTTCCTCGACGCTACCATTTTATATACACCCAAACATTGAGATGATTGCAAAAGTTTTTTATCATGGTTGCAAATGAAGAGACTATCGGTCTCAGTGGATATTTAACTTTGCAACCAAAGTTGCTCAAAGTCAAAGCGGAACAATATGATATGGATCATTCTTCAGTATTCCAGCAAAATACTTGAAATCTATCGCGTATATCTGGTTCATTCTATACTGGTTGAACGGATTCGTTCCAAATCGATGTTTTGTTATTATTCAGGTGTATGCAGGGCCACGGGGATAAAGACTCAACCGAGGCTCCTACCTCCCTCAATCAAACGGAAAATCGAGAAAATATAATAATCTATAATCAGGAGAATGGAATGTTACAATCATACTTATTGAGGAAGGAAGTTAAAATCAGTTTCAGCGAATAAACATTTTATTTTACATAAGTTACGAGTATACTATTATTCTCAACAGAGTGGCAACGTGCCCCTTTGGGGCCTGGGCCAAGGAAATTTCCTCCCCTGTCCCCCCTCCCCCCCCGGTCTGCCCTGGGTGCATGAGGTGTATATTGAAGTGTCAATTTGTATTGTATACAAAAAATTGTTTCGAGCATTTTTGCAATGGATGAAAAATATGCAGTTTGCCATGAAAATTTGGCAAGTTGAGACGTGCACGAACGTGATGTTAGACATTTGAATCTACTGAATCGGTGCAGTGCAGTGTTTTAGTCAAAATTCAAAGATGATGACTGAAAAGAATTGAATAAAACTGATAGAAAACAATTGTCAAAGATAAGTAAATGACTAAAAATGGTAAGATACGTTTTCATACAAATGCACTAAAAATTACACAATAATTTCTAATTTTCTGTGAGTCAAATAATGATTCTTTTCTTTTTTAACATTTGGGTTCATTAAATTTCATAGATTTTATAATCATTTCCAGTGTAAAATTACTATACGTTTTATAAAGTCCATTTCTTAAATATTATATAACTATGAATATGACATGAGATATAATGTAAAAATTGGATTGAATATGAAGATATTCGACTTTTAGCTGAAGAGTGGAATTGTAAAAGTTTTGTCTACTTTACGTAAGAAGAAAAATTAATCCGCAATGGTGGCGTTGCCAAAAACCCATCACAGAGTGCAAATTAGGATTATTATTTTTTTTATAAAACAATCATTTCCGTTTTGTTCGAATGATCGCAAACTCACCCGAAGATGTAAACTGGTATTTTTCAACATTTCGAAAGTTTGCAAAAAGAAAATCTGCTTTTTTTGGTAGAGTACAAATACGAAATATTTCATTTTTTAATTTACCCCCATTTCCGTGTTGCAGGCGAGGTTGCAATTGAATGAAAACATAGTATGTGAGGACATCTTCATTACGAACCATTATTCAAAACTTTTGTAAAAATCTCGATACCCATTTTAGTAAAAACAAACAAATGATTTAAAAAATACATTTTCTGTTTGACGCATGAGGTTGCAAATTAAAGCACTTTTCAAAATATGTAAGTTTTTTTCGAGTCTGAAGAAATTTGGGAATTTCCTCGAAAAATTTGGATTAAAAACATTTTTTTAACATTTTCGTTAGGTTTGAATGGTTACAAATACATCAGGACTGCTATTTGACAACACTTCGAAAGTTTAGAGAGCATTTGCAATTTTTTCCGTGGTAATAATGCGAAAATTCTTTGAATCCTGGTTTTCAACATCTTCCGTTCAGAAAAGAAGGTGGCAAAGCCAAACTTTAACGTACCTACTCTTCATCCCACCAAAGTTTTAAAACTTCTTTAATTCCTATTATATTTAGGAAAAATTATGTCTATATCTACTGGCCTATTAGCGAGTCCATGACTCAATTTATTGCATTAATTTGCTGCAGTTATGTTTGCGTCTTGATGATGGTGTCGGGAACTCTCAAATAATTGAGTTACTTGTCTTTCAGTGACAATTTTAGCGAAACTAAGGGCCAATTATTTATGCAACTGGTCATTATCATACCTAGTCACAATCATTATCACAGTCATAGTCTCAATTGTTGTTGTTTGAGACTAAAACTGAGGAAATTGCATAAATGCTCCTACTGAAATGTACAGTTTCAATTTTATTTTATGATTAAGACAGTTATTAGGACTACGATAATGACAAAGTTGTATAAAGGACAGGGCACAAAACCCTATGAAAATGGCTTTCAGCAAATTTTGATAATTTTTTGATATATTTTATATCGTTCAAAGCCGCTAGAGGGCAGCAACGTTAAATAATCTAAAATGCATTGTTATGGTATCTTCTATAAAAAAAATCATGATTTATTTTATTACAATTCATTTTCGATGCAGAAATCTTATAAAATCAAACGTCAGTAATACTCAAATGTACAGTGTACACCAAAACTTATTAGTTTTTATAGAGTTTTATAAGCATACTGCTGACAATTACAATAACCGGAAAGTTATCCGTCTAAGATAAAGGTGCAACTTGCTGATAGTAATAGAATTTCTTCTGAAAATGGACAGGGTTTGAATGTGATCAGAAGTGGACGAATGCACTCATACGCATAAACGTGAATTACAAAAAAGTGATATCTAAGTATTATTATACGGTTTGGACAGCCACTAGAGGGCGACAAAGTTCAATAATTCAAAATGCGTTGTTTTAGTTTTCCATAGAAAAATCATAATCTATTTGGTTCCCATGATTTTTTTTGGCAAAAGTCTCATCAAATCAAGGGTCTGTAATATTCGAATATACAGTGAATAAGGTAAGCTCGGGTAAGTGTGAATCTGAGGCAAGTGTTAGTTTGCTCGCTATCTTCGCTAAACCGGGCGACAGGCCAATGCCGTCTATTGACGAATAGCCTACACTTATAATGAATCCATAACCATCATATAAAATACAAAAGAGATCTTGTGAAATCCAAATATTTTACCCAATTTTCTAACCTACAATTTATCAACCCGAACGAGTATAACAAGTTTATTTCAAGCTTTGAGTGTATTGTTAAAATCTAAGGTAAGAATCCATTTTATACACTTTTCTTCTGCCTAAACAATGAATCTGACTATAGATTGTGGTTTTTTCATGAAGTTGTTTTTTTACATTTTTCCATTGCATGTCACACTTACCCCCAAATTAAATGTTATTGGGGATAGTGTGACCTATCTGTCGGGGTAAGTGTGAACCTGGTTCATTTGGCCAATCTAAACAGTAATATTTTCGATATTATATACGGAAATCTCAGAGAGTCAAACAATATACCTGGCCAGATGTAGAAGACATTGATACACTTTCTGAGGATGAAATAACAACTGTGCTTCCATCACCACTCGTCAGAAGATGGGGATCAATGAAATTCTCATTCGATTTTTCAGATTTCTACCTGTAAATTTTTATTTTCAACAAATGTTCACTTTCACGATTATTTTTTGTTTTTTTCCAATGGGGCATTTAAAATTCAATATTAAAAAGTTCCTAACTATGTTTTGAATAAAGATATCTCGAAACAAACAAATTGTGGTGAAAGTTCCTTTACTGTTTACTCACCTGCCCCAAAGAGAGATTTACGTGTATTAATATCTTTAATTTTGGCCAGAATCACACTTGCCCCAAATTTCCGGGGAAGTGTGACCTATGTAGATGTATATCTGAATATATATAAAATTCATAGAATACGTTTTTCAACAGTTTTCTGTGGCGTATTACAAAGACTGACCTTCGAAGTAAATACCTGCAAAATTTCATTGTTAATATTAGTTCAGGTTCATCAGATGGACTAAATGCAATGCGAACTAATGAAAATCACGGTCACACTTACCCGAGCTTACTATACCAAAACTCAATAATTTAACTAATCACCAGAGAAAGGGAGAAAAAAAAAGGTTTAGAATCAAAATAATCATATCAATCCGAACAAGAAAATACAAGAATTTCTTCTGAAACTTGACGAAATTTTAAAGTGATCAGATGTGGAGAAATGCATTCATGTGCATAAACGTGGGTAACAAAAATGTTATATCTGATATTAAGCAAGGTGTACAACATCGAAAAGAACGTTTGAAAATGGAAAACTCAATTTGAGAACTTGTGCTTTTCTCTAGCAACCTACCTCAACTATTGATAAAAAGTTGAAAAGAAATCCATTTTTCCTTTTGGAATACAAATGTAAGTTTATTACTATTTGCGGCTCGTGCCTATTTGCAGCATCAAATATAAAATGCAGTGAGTGCGTTGGTGGATATTTTGTATGCTCTTCATGCCTGGAATGTCCCAGTTCCAGAGATCACTTGCTATAAAGTGACTAATAGGTATTGAAATAACCTTAACCCAACTCTGATTTGACTGATTTACTTGGACTGTTTTTCATAATATTCGTTATAAATGAATAATATAGTTTGCTATACTGTTTCTACATAAAGTCAACTATGGACATACTCGACTGCGGACATGCGAAATCAAACTAGAACCTCAGTATAACTGATGTAGTAGAAAACTAGAATTCAATTCAAACTTTTCATTGAGATAATTTGGCCATGATTTTTTTTTCAGATTCAGAAACGCTGAGAAACATTACCTCATGATTAAGATCCATAATGAGAATTAAAAAAACACTGTACATGCCCTCATATAGGCCATGGTACCTGGGGTATTCTAGCCATGAAGAGTGATTGAATTATCGACCAACACATTTACAGCAAATAAGCATGAGCCAATGCCCCAAATAGTTTGAGTAATAAACTTATTTTGACAGAGCTATTTGGAAAAAATGTTTTGAAACGATATTGGACACCCTGTATAAACTATCTTGTGACTAACATTTATGCAGAGCTGGGCAGAGTACTGCAATTAAGTACTCATGAGTACTTCACTATGAGTAACTTCAAATAGTACTCATAAGTGTTCGAGTATGAGTACTTATATGAGAAGTACTCAAGGCAAATGAGTACTTTTACAAAATTTACAGAGTACTCGTGAAAAATGAGTAACGAGTACGAGTATTTCAAAAAAAGAAGTCAATATAGTGAAAATGTAATTATAATGAACGTTGAATGTATCCGCCTTGTCAGACACAGTCAGTATGAGAATGACAGACAAAAAATCTATCAATTTGCTCTTACCTTTAATGTGTATGTCCAATTTTTGCATTTTAATTTTCATACAAGCAGTTAATAAAGGTATTAGGTAGAGAGGTACAGCCACAGGTAGAGGATAGTCGAAAGAACAGTTACGTCAGAAATATGTCTATAATATACAATATGCCAAATCCAAAATAAAAAATTTATAAGAAAAAATAACAAAACTTTATAACTTTCAGTAGTTTTAGTAAACAAAACAAACATTACAAAATGAAAAATGAACACAAATCAGTAAATCAGTATCACTTGGTTGATCAAGTGATTGATAGGTATAGGTAAGTAACAAAAAATATCTAAAAGTAATTCTTTAAGAGAACCAAGTTTTCGCTTAGGGCATTACGCTTTGGAGCATTTATTATGGTTGCATAAGAGAATAGTCTTTCAACCGGTGCAGAAGAAGGCAATGGTGTATTGGTATACATAAAATTTTTTTTCATTACTGGATAGTCTTCCAGCATTGAAAGAGTGTTTCTTGGATCATCTAAATATCGCAGGAACTCTTCTAATTCTAATTAAAATGAATAGGTACTCTTATCACTCTTCCATGCAGAGTTTGATTTTTCTAATTTATATCTAGTCATTTGTATTTACGATACGATGAATAATGAATCTTTCAAAATTTAAAATTTTGTCTGTGCGGGTGTGCGCGCGTCCGTACTCGTACTCGTTACTCGTCAGATGTAGGAATCAGAAGTACTCAGTACTCTGAAATGTAAAGTACTCAAAATTTTTCTGAGTACTGAGTACGTCAGAATAAAGATACTCACAAGTACCAATTACTGAGTACTTTGAGTACTCGAGTACAATTTTAAGTACAATTCACTCGAGTACTGCCCAGCTCTGCGTTTATGTATATGAGTCCACTTCTGAACTCATTCAAACCCTGTCAATTTTCAGAAAAAAATCATACATTTTCACTATCAGCAAGTTTCACTTTTATCTTGGACGGATAACTTTTCCGTTTTTGTTAGTATCAGCGATATGCTCAGAATACTCTGTAAATAAGTGACCAGTGTTCAATATGTCAAATCGTGTTATTAACTATACAGAGTAATTCATTGTTACTGATTCGAGTGTTTTGAATCCAAACTTATTATTATTATTTCCTCCATTTCACTACTAGGAATTAGTTAAACTAATATGTTTTGGTGTGCACTGTACATTTGAGTATTCCTGACGTTTCATTTGATAAGATTTCTGCATTTAAAATGAATTGTAATGAAATAAATCATGATTTTTAATCATAACAATTCATTTTGGATTATTCAACTTTGCCGCCCTCTAGCGGCTGTCCCAATCATAGAACTTCTCAAAATTGTTTAGGGCCTTGAACCATACAAGATATCAAAAAATTATCAAAATTTTATGAAAGCCATTTTCATAGGGTTTTGTGCCCTGTCCTTTTTCCCAAGTTCATAAAGCATAAAAAAATGAATTGAGTTTAATTCAATGAATCTCATAAGGATGTATGACACTTGTACATAGATCCATCCATACATGGATTCTTTCGGTTTATCATGTTTGTGAATGTCATATGAGTTCAAATTGAAGAAAGGTATCGAAGTCATTGTACATTTCCATTCTAAAAAAATAATGTAAAATTTAAAACGTTCATGCAGAAATTATGTTTTTGGAACCAGATATAAAAACTTAAACAGATGCATGTTGAAAAACTTATAGGTACTGTAAATATGAGACATTAAACTGGTGTATTTCTAATAGTTTTATAGAGACTCCAGATAAATTTAGGATTCAAAGGAATGTTGTCTTCCCTCCGCATTCTTCCAGTTGTTATGTTCTATTGGTGGTCTGGTTAGTGGAAAAATCAGTTCATCTAGTTTATTTCTCCCTAAACATGTTAAGTATGTCTTCTCGCAAAATCTAAACATGTAATAATCGTAAACTGCACGTAGTTTCCTGTTCCTTCGTCCCGGTAAAGCTTTTCAGTGGTTTTATTTGCGAGTACTGTTCATCTCAGTATACTGACAACTGTGCATTATAGTACAGTAAGTACTGTGGATTTCAGTATAGAGATTAGGTACCACATTTCAGTGAAGCCGGTCACAACCATTTTTGTATGATTTGTATGATTTCAATAGGTTTCATCAGTCCAGACGTCACTTTTCAGCATTTATTATTATTATTTAGTATCACCTAATTATAGTGAATTAGGTAAATCTGCTCTGTCGCATATACTGCTCTCATACGAAACTCACTTCGTGAGCTAGGTCAGTCTTCCGAAAATGAGCAGTCCTAGGCATCCACATAAAGG
Source organism: Chrysolina americana (assembly GCA_958502065.1). Taxonomy (NCBI): domain Eukaryota; kingdom Metazoa; phylum Arthropoda; class Insecta; order Coleoptera; family Chrysomelidae; genus Chrysolina; species Chrysolina americana. Next base: position 37,952,406 of record OY293421.1, on the reverse strand, counting down.
GCTCATGACATGTTATTAAAATACGCGATAACTTTCTTTATTTTTTCGCAGGGTCGCTATCACTGTGGCTCCGGAGGCAGTGTAGTCAAAAAAGGTTCCAGCTGAGCATCTGATGTATGTATAACAGCAAAGCAGTTATCCACTTTCTTCACCTTGGAAATCGAAAAGAATTATTCATTGATGTCTTTTTTTTCAACGTAAATCTTCATTCACTTCAATTTCCAACAGCACACTGGCTGAGCAACAGCCATCTCAATTGGGCCTAATACTACTCGGAAGTACAAAAAATTGCAATTAGATGGTAAGGACATTCAAATGGCGGGAATATAATTCTCATAAGCACAACATGTAAACATGCAAGCACTGAATTTGAAATTATATTATGAATATGCAAATATCCAGAAATTATCGAATTCCACACCATGAACAATATATATAGGCATATAAATTCAATAAAAAACAACCCAAACAACCCATGATTCTACCCATTATACACTATTTAAAAGTAGTAATATTTTCAGAATCTTCTCATTTGTTATTATACATTGATGCCAATAGTCATGATATTTTGGACGATATTTAACATATTTTCATGATTTTTGATATGCCAAATAATCATGAAATCACAATAGGCCATTGGCCGCAGTGGAGGGCCTGATATGGGCCCACTCACGTTCAAACCTAACCTAACCTAATCATGAAATCGATGGAATCATCAAACAACATTAGAAATATCAATAGTTCATGTGAAAATTCATAAAAAAAATTATTGCTGGTAATTGGAATGACATCCGTAGAATACATAGATGTACGGAGTATTAACTTAACAACACTGACAAAAGTTTTACAGAGTTGATCACAGCAGAAGTGTTTGTTTTGCACTTTGTGTATTTGATATTATGGTTACCTTGATAGATTTTATTGGATACGAGGGATACGAGATTAATGAGCAACTATAAATAGAGTGGACAATCTCATCTCATTCAGTTAAGTCCAGTCATAATTTTTATTATTGTCAAAATAGTGAAACATCGTTAACATGGATTTTATTCGTCAGACAGCAGATATCCCGAAGATGGTATGTTCTTTATTCGATTTCCAAAGCCGTGGATTGATTTGCCAGCATGCAAGCGATGGCTTTCATCCTGTAGGAGGCAAAATTTCGGAATGAATAAGAATATCAATAATAAGTACCTAAAAACGGGATCCTGTTTCAAAAGTAAGTCACTGATTTATTTTGATTCATTATTCTATTATCTACCTTTAAATTTCAGAAGTCTGAAAAGTCCTTTGAGAAATTATCTCTGAAGAGAAGAAGACAGCCATTAACACTATTGAAACTTTCGAACCATCATGTTCGAAATACTTGAGAAGTGAAAATGTCATCAGGAGTGAATAAGTCATTTGGTGAAAATGTCCAGGTAGATGAAGTCGAGGCAACAGATATTGTGTGAGAGAATGTTGAGGCAAAGTAAGTCCAAGCAGATGGAGTTTGCCAATTTTGAAATTCAAGATGAACCATTTGAACCTATATAGTGCATTGGAATAATAATTATTGAAATCCTGAATGAGTCAGCGAGCAATTGTTATAAATAAGACACATTATATTCCTGTCAGTTTCTAATGAGGTGTAATTTTAGTCTTTTTTGAAATTGAGTAGACTATAATATAGAAAAAAGTATACAAACTGTTAATGAAGTGGAAAGTCCTTTCATTTGAAAAATGCAAGCTGGTAATAGCAAGTCTCAAAGATAATTCAATAGTTCCTTGGGGCAGATTTTCAAGTATTGCCACAAATAAGAAAAAATAAATTGTATACTAGACTTTTTGCAGCAGTTTGAAGTTATGAATTTTTTGATAAATGTTGGAAAGTATGGTGTGGAAAAGTAGTAAAAGGGGAGTGTCATTACCAACAGACCAACTGTTGAATTGCCTAATAATAAGCCTCAGATGTGAATTTATAGAGCAAAACTTAGCATACCGCTTCAATGTGAGTCAAGGTATGGTCTCTAGAATTATAATAACTTGGATCCCATATTTGGTTCACTACTTCAAACATTTGGATAGATTTCCTTCCAACGAGAAAATTTAAAAATTCCACATCCGAAGGTTGTAAAATATTCAAGAATTGCGAAATATTGGATGGTTTTGAATACGATAAAACCTCGAAGATTATCGTGAGCAAGGAAATATGTACTCTAGTTACAATGAACATTCAACTTCTAGGTTTATCTTGGGAATTATCCATCAGTGATATAGAGATAAAGTGGATTTTTTGATAAACTTGAATATGCAGATGCCATTACGGTTGATGAAGGATTCAATGTACAGGATATATGTAATCAAAAGTGAATTGATGTTCATATATGCCCCCTTATCTCAAAGACAGACCACAGTAGATGACTGCAGATGAAGTTCAATTAACAAACATCTGCTGAAATTCATTAGAGAGGTGTGTTGGTGCTATGAAATAGTTTAGATTATGCAGAAAACTATTCCGAAGAATTTTCTCAAACAGTGTCTGTCATTTCTTTGTAAGTAAATTTACGGGAGCCCGTGGTTTCCTAAAGATTTCAAGAAGTGAAACAATAATGTTGACATGTATTCAAAAAGGAATAGTTTTATAACGAAAATAAACATGTACTTATAATCTTAATCTTCAATTTTTTTTTATTCACATTCTTCTATTTGTATGTTTTTAAACCTCCATCAAGTGCTGTGTATTAAGTTCTATATAGTGTGACCGATTTAAAACTGAAGCTCTCTTATAAAATATATATTTTTCAACTGATTGGAATGGTGACATTTTATCCAGTATATTAAGATCCAGGTGATCTTTAGAATCTGATGAATCATGCTGTGCCGAGGAATCACATTGTTGATCTACCATACAAGAGTGGATCAAAGGTAGGGAAACGCTGACAGAACCAGTGGATTGAGTAGAAGTGGAGTCTCTTTCTCTCGTTTTTGTTTGTATCAGATACCATCAATTCCACCAAAATGTTGTTTTCATTTCCACTGGCTATGCAGTATTGCATTCTCTGTAACAAACACAAAATATATGAATAATCTATTACAGAAAAATGTCCAAAGTAATTATCAGTTCTACCCCGATCGAATGATTGGATTTTCGAGTTTTCAATATGTTCATCCTCAATACAATCTAAGTACTCTCGTGAGTGATTCCAATACACAAGTATATAAAATGTATTCGAAAGTCACAAACTTACCTTTTCACCAAGTCTTTCTTTAGTCCACCAACGGGCAAATTTCTACAGTATAAGCATCTTTTCAAATCTGCAATGCTATTATCCTATCGAATGTTTTAGCTTGACCAGGTACTACATCAACTTCGTTAAATACATTCATTGTATTTCAACATCCAAACAATCGTCATAAAACTTATAATGCATAAAAGTAATAGAACACTTTTCTATGATCTCAATCAATAGTCTCAGGTCTCAGTCTCAATCCCATCACCCATAATTTATTTTGGGTTAGTTATTGATATTGTGTTATGAGTAATACTAGTGGTATTCGTCAACTGTCAATGTTGTACAACTTTCATCATTTTAACCATCGGATTTTAGAGCATGTAACAGTTGTACGCATGAGATCTTTGGACTTTTACAATAAACAACATTTCATTCACTGAAGTTATTAATAAGTTAGCAGAAAATGTCCTAATTAATGCATATTTTCAAATTTATTATGGTCTGTTCTATAGGTACATTTCTTATGGAAATTCATTTCGCGGGCTCTCAACGTCCACATGGCATAGTAGCGCCACGTAGTGGGTAGATTTTCAGTTGAGTAGTAATCAGGCCCATTCTGGGCCATGATGAAGAAATTCAACAACACGGTAATCGCGCAGGAACATGCTTCAAAATTAGTCAATGTATTGTCGAATGGTGAATGTTAACGTAAGTTAAGTAGATAATAAAAGGTGAATTATTTGGGTTCTAATTGATGAATTTACGTACGATTCATGTAAAATAGTTGACGAAAAATTAGTAAAAATGTAATGTTTCATTTATTAGTGAAAGTAGTGTTCAAAGCCCATAAAAAATAGTGTTAAACCCAAATGTGATTGTGAGGTTATCTACGTATTCCCTTTTTTGCGTTTGGAGTGAATTCCTACTTTATTTATGCCAATTTGCCTAGTCGTTGTTGTGTGACAGGAGGAATTACAAAAGAAGTGGATTTCTGGAAAACGTAAAAATTGGAGCCCCTTCGCAAATTACTATATTGAATGAGAAGTTTATCACTATCAAATAAAAATATGAATAAAATAATAACAACAAAATAATGCGGCAGATTATCAAAGAACTGACAGGTATAGCCAAAAAACAATTCGAATCTGACAATTATTCAGTTGAGATCACCAACAGCATTAATGATTAATTCACAAATTCAGCCTCTTAACTGTCATCAATATTGGTAGGGAGAGTGGTTTTGAAGGATCAGTCTTAGTGTGAAGCTTGTTGAAGGTACAATTTTTTTTTGTGACGGGCAAAACGTGTGACATTTTATCTCTGTTGACAGGTAACAAAATATCACTTTTTATGATATATAAAAGGTGAGTATTTTTTTCCAGGATATAAGCATATACCTAAGTAAAGAAATACAATGGATGAAATTAGATATATTTTAGAATATTTTACTACACAAAAGTTACACGTTTCCTTTATATCAAAAGTTCAATTATTAAAAAATGTGCATTGCACAAATGACATGTTCCTTGAACTATTCGGTACAACAGTCGATTTTTCTTGTGCTGAAATTTTTTTTCTACCATGGACACAACTGTCGTTGATATACCTAGTCGCAAATCGGGTGTTATTTCAGCAATGCCACGCATTCTAAACACTTTTTTAGCATTTTATTATTTTTGTCTTGTTTGCTACCGATTTATCAGCGACCTTTGATGACTTCCAACCGCCATGTTTCTTTGGTGTCATAAAGTCTTCCCCAAATTCAACTAAAAGCGTAGCAAACGATGTTCGAAATGAATTACTTGTATATGAGTTAGCATTTTCACGTTGAAGAAAATTAGCTACTGTTTCAGATACCTCATAAAACCACAACTTGTTTGATACATTTGCCATGGCGATAGGCATAAAACAGGCAGCGATCCTTTGCTGCGGCTGGACGAAAGGCTATGCACATTCGGTAAAATTTAATATATTCTTCAGTAACAACAAATCTCCTGTTAACATCATTATTTGTTTGCTTGAAATTCACAATTAATAACGTTCCCGAATCTTCAATATCATCAAATGTTACCTGGCTGATTTCATAAATTCCATAAGCTCCTGCAATCCCAAATACAACAACAACCTTGGCCATTAAATAAACTTCATCAGGAGCATTATTTGAAAAATCACTAATTTGTTTATTCGTACCAGTTGCAGCTTTTTTGGGCGTGCAACCAATCTTTCCCATTTTGCTTCATAATTGTAATTAGTGTAAAATATTTTGAAATGTCAAAATTATTATTGGATTGTTATATAGTTTTTCCGTCGACCTCGTATTAATATGTCTGTTTAGTGTTCTTCAATGCAAACAAAACCGATCATTGATGACCCCTATTAATGATCAATTTGTCATTAATGTATAATTTATCGATATCGATCAATAATGACACCCACTACTGTTCGATTTTTATTAAAATTCTCTGAACCTAAACCGGATCTGGAATCCCATTCTTAAAAATACAAGGGAAAGAATAACCAATAGCAATAAAAGACACCAAGTACAAACATGTTATCGAATAACAATTCAGTCACAAGTATAGGTGCGAATAAAGACCTTATAAGTAAATAATAATTGGCATATCGAAAATCATCAGAGGAGTAAATGCTAATACCAAAAAGTAAAAAACCGAAAATTTTCAGAAATTAGAGAGGTTATAGCGTAGCGAAACGCCGGTTGATCTATTCTCTTAGAGATGGCGTAGTGTGCGGTTATATACCTAGATAAATTATCATGTCCCCATTAAATTCCTTCTCATTTCTGTCTCACCACCTGATATTACTAAAATGCTAAGGCTCACATTGAATTTCATCACCACCAGTGCTAGGTATCACGATAATAATATGATTCCGCCTCCAAATGTTTGGTGGATTAACACGCTACATCCTTGAGATCTGACATATTGCTAAGGTTGATCGTAGCATGATGGGATTATGAGTTCAGTGAAATTCAATTCAACATTGGCTGTTTTCTTCGATATTCTTGAAAATCACCACCCAGCAATTGAATTCTCGAATAAATCGAGGAAGGAACAAACAAATGAACGATCAATATGAGTCCGAACCAGACGATACGATTTGTTCAACTAGAAGTAAGCGCCATCTAAGAGCTAATAGAGCAAGTTTCTACCAGACTGGTATATTATTCGCTAAAATTTCTGCTGGATTTCGATTCTGATCATTTATGATCTTACACATTACGTTTCCATAAATTTCATGATACTACATTTTTTCCGGATATTTTGGTTTTACGTTTTTAGGTAATATTATAATATATGAGGTTTCGATGAAATTATATTTCGTTAGTTTTTCAGTCTGACGGTTTTATGATATGAATAGCTTAGGTTATAGCGATTTGCGATTACTTAGTTTTATCATTTCAGTCACTTTCGTTTCCTAACTAATTCAGATATCTATGGAAAATAATTCTTACCGTTTTTGCGTATGATGCTTTATCGGTTCTCATACAAACGCATTAGATGAATTTCTTTTTGGAATATAAATCAGTTCTATACATTTCATTCTGCTATTTTTAAGTCTTATAAAAAGTTATTCTGATAAAAAATGACCAATTCTCCATTTTATTGGTTTTGCATATTAACGGTTTTTTCATTTATTGTTATTAAGAAAGAAATTCTACTATTCTTTGGCCCACCTAAAGAAGTTAGCCACTCGTGCTAACGAAAAGTTAGCAAACAATTCCGAAGAACGACGGCCTGAAATCTCGAATAAACATAGCGATGTGAAAACCTCGGTCGCGAAAGCCTTAGTCATTTTATCATTGAACTGAGCGTTAACTTTACTAAGGCGGGGTGAGGATGAAATTCGACTGTTTGGTGTGACACGCTTTTGATGGCTCTCAAGATTGCTCTTCAGGGCCAAAGCGGAGACAAGCAATATGTAGTTCAAGAATGTACCTTTTTCTACTTGGTATACATACTATATATTTTCCAGTAAATCGTTAACAAATTGTCAAAAAATATTATGATATTGAATTTTGAGTTATCAAGCTTGAAGCATTGCACAAATGAATGTCATTTAATTCTTCACAATACAAAAATGACGATGACTAGATACATGAAATGGTATATTTCATTAGGTAGGGATCGAGTCATTTTCCTTGCGCGCAAGGCAAGTTCCCGTGGGAGACGCAGAAAGAACATTTATGGACATTTGTTGGGCGATATTTTTCATTATATCTACTACCTATCTATATTGTTAAAAAATATTTATTTTCAATTTTCATTACTTAATTGGAATATTTATGGTACAATTTGTGATTTGTGTTGTTGTAAATAGCTTATACTTTAGTAGCTACTTCATTTTCGATAACTGTAGTAATTTGTGTTAAAATATCTCCATCATTAATCACTTTCATTAATACCCTAGTTGGATAAAAAATAACTATTTCCGACGACATACTTGAAAAACTTTATCATTTCGCATTGTGAACTATTACAGAAAAATATTTATTTTGCACCAGTATATAATGAAATAATAAATAACAGTTCCTAAACAGACAACTGTATTCAATAATTTAAATAAATGATTATTTGGAATTTTTGATGTGAATAAAATTCAGGAACTACCAAAACATCAAAACAGTCTTAAAAATGAAGCTAAAAGAATTTTTAAATAACGGTTGTTTTTATACTATACTGATGAGAATTTCAATCAACGATATATACTTATTTATATTCATTCTGTTGAACTGTAATATTTTTAGTTTTTGTGAAAATGTTATATTTTTATGTATAAACGTAGACTGTACGTATGTAGGTATGTATTTGATGTCTTGACGTATCCCATGTCACTTTTATGATCCAAAAGGATTTAATAAATTTATTTTCAAAGGTTCATGTTTTTATTTCTGGGAACCTACTGATCAAAACAACTGACACCTTATAACTCTATTGCTATTATTCAACAGGGGTGTACATTGGCAATCCAAAAAAATCGTCAAAAAGCTCTGCGTCTCTAGTTTCAATTATTTTTATGATGGTTACGTACAGAATCAAAAATTATATACGCTGGGTCATTTAAGTCGCGAAGCCTCCATATGTTTTTGAAAGTGTTGGTACCCATGGATTATTTTACATTATGTAATGACGAGAACTCTGAATGACAAGACAGCTCCATGCAAACTAAGTTAAAACCGATGAAACAGATATCTTAGTAAGTTTAGTACTTTTTCAAAATATTGAATACTTACAACAATAACAAAGTAACAATATAAAGAATATTCGCGTGCCAGGGTTGCTTCTAACGGAATCGGTCGGGCAATCTCGTTTACAGCTGCAGGAAAGAGTTGGAAAGAGGATGTAGGTTGTCTCCAGAGGCTCAAAAGAGTCTAGTATGAAAGAAAACATTTTATTTAGGGCACTTAGGCTACTGTAATCAAATCTATACCAGTCCCGTTTGTATTCGGCCACTGTGTAGTAGTAGCCAGAATCCAATCTTGAACCACCACAGTGAACGATGAATGTTAAGTACTCCTGCAAGATGTTAGGTCTGACATGAAGAACAGTTGAATTTAGATTTGGAAGTGCTACAGCTATATTTATTATTTTCTGACTGTCACTTAGATTAGCATATATTCGGCAATAGAGTTGAACACCACCTGTTAGGCGTTAGGTTACGATGAATAAAATAGATTTCAAACACACCACCACAGAGAAAATTTTCTTGGAAACCAAGGAGAGAAAGTAGGCAAGTGCACTGTCCAGAACTCAAAGCCATATGCTTGAACTGGATAACGCAAGAACAGAATTTCCTGGGAAGCAACCAATGATTATGATTGACTTGCTTTCATTTATAAATTAAATGATTTATTTCAAATCAGAATGCAGAGTTTAACCTTCTCCAAGAAAATGTCAGGAAATGAATTTCCTCCACAAAATCAAACATTTAATAAATATTCTCTTGTAGTTTTGCTTTGGAGACAAAAGATGATTCAAAATATTCATTTCACCAACGGAAGGCAGCAGAACCAGCTGAGCGCTTCATCACACCAAGCCCTTGAAGCCACAACAACTGGCACGGGTGGATGCGGAGGTTCACGATGTCCTTTCGGAAGAGGCTGATATCTGGCAGATCAACTCTGCCGTGTATGACGCCGCTCAGATCCTGTCCCAAGCGGAGAGGAGGAAAACCACGCCTCTGATTGGGAGGCATAAGCGATGCATTCACAAGATGGAAGCTAAGATCTAGTGGGCGAGACAACAGGCGTCTCGTCGTATTCAGTGTGTGACGGACTACGTGGCGACCAATAGGCCCTTCACGCCCGCTGTTCGTCGAGTTGTCGCAAATTTAAGACGAGCTCAACACACACTAATTCAAGGCGTGCTGGTTATCGCCACAATCGAGAGGTAACTACCGTCAAAAACTCTCTCCGCGGCAAGTATCAGCACAAACTCCGAGAGATCTGGTCATCAGAACTGTTGGGGAAGAACAAAGTTGCTGCAATATGCTTGCCGTTCCAATTCTACTTTACTCATTTGGAGTAATGAAATGAACCCAGTAAGAGCTGCGACAACTCGATGTAAAAACTCGCAAAATGATGAATTTTCATAGGAGCTTGCATCCTAAATCATCCGTTCCACAGTTATACTTCCCCAGACAACGGAGAGGCCGTGGACTCTTGAGTTTGACGTGTCTACACAACAGAATGGTACTGGATGGAGCCTGAAAAGTCATCAGGAGTTCAGATCCCCTTCCTTGCTTAGTATGCGATCATGAGAAAGCAGGGATTGGAGCATTTCTTTTCAAGGCAGCAACCCGTGGAGCCGATGAACTCGATCTCGTATTCGATACTGAACGGACGAACCCAAACTCTATCACCGAGTTGTAACCCGTTCAGCAAATAGCCACGTTAAAGCTGCAGAGAGTGAGAGTTTTCTGCAGCTACTTAAGGATAAGCCAATGCATGGGGTCTTCTTCAAGAACCTTGAAGACCTAGGCTTATCCAGAAACCTGACCTTCGCTTTTCTCAGGTCAAGTGGGCTTTAGTCGGATACTGAAGGATTCATAAAGGCTTGCCAAGATGATGTCTTCAACACCCTCGTCTACCGTAGTCGCGTGATGGGTCTAGAGGTCCCTGACACTTCTAGATGCAAAGCGTGTCGTGGGGCAGCTGAGACCATAATGAATTTGCTGTCAGCCTGTCCAGTGCATGCAGTCTTAACCTATATCCACAGGCATAACGCGGCCCTACTATCATCTACGACTCTGGTAAGGTGTAGACGAGACACCGGTGTTGCCTTAAGCTCCGGGCTCCTGGGGATATTGTTGTGGGGAATGAGAAGTGCCGAATCTATTGGAACTACTCATTCCCACCCTCAGGCAAATATAAGCCAATAAACCTGATGTAGTCCTCCTCGACCATCAAATTAGGACGATTTTCGCCAGTGACTTAGCGAAACGAAGATCGTACGAAAAGAGGAAGAAAAACAGACTAAATATGGAGACCTACTCTTTGAACTCCACAGGCTTTACCCAAACCATTTTGTTAAAACGGTGGTTCTCATAATAGGGGTCGTTGGTGCCCTCAAACTTGAAAATCATACCGGCTTGCCATGATATGGCATAAATCTTAGCCGGACGAATGCAGAAGGCCGTAATTCTTGGTTCACTCCGCCTGCTCATTGCACATGATTCTCGGACCCAATAGTAACTTACCCCATGACGTGGGGAGTGGTTATTGGGATAAATAATCCAGCGAGCCCTCCGGAAGTGTCGGGGCTCCGGAAATAGGGCCTGACTAGGTAATTCCTGATGAATAAAAAAAATACGATAGAAACAATATTCAGCGCTCTGAGGTGGTTTATTTGGATATTAATAATTATTAGGATAGTTGTGCATATAAAGAGCCAGAAGCAACCTGAGAGAATCTGAGGAACCTATCCTTTCAAACTATCTTTTGTGAAAATATCATGTACGTTATGACCATAGGCTTCAATATACCCAAGACTACTGACGAGGTCCTCATTAGAGGAATATTGAATTTAAAACAGCCAGTTCTACAATGAACAATGACTACATAAAATTCATCATGGCAGTAGGCTAGTTTCATTCATAGGTATTAAAATGTTTGACAAGGCAGTTGTTAGAGCTTGTGGATTTTCTGATGGGCTATGACGTTGAATATATCTCTCACTCACACTCATTGCCGATATGTAAATGTGTCCTCTGCTACGGTATGAGTCATAGCCCATAAGAAAATCCACAAGCTCTAACATTGTGAGTCCTCATGTGAATGCACTCCACTCCATCCACTCTTTTGCTGGTCCATTTGGATTGCTGTTTTTATTACTTTCTCCTTTTCTGTAAGTTGGTATAAGCAATGTATATACATACATCTCAGATCTTCAACAGATCAACCCTTCTGTTCATTCGTAACAAGAGAACACTTTTTTTTCCATTTCCCATAATGAGTATGACTAAAAAGCTAGAATAACATTTTTTTATAAAAAACTTAGAGCATTTCATGATGTGTGACCTATTATAAAATAATTTTGATTGGTCATATCACAGATTTGTGTTACCAACTGTTCACATTTTCATGCAAAATCTCTATGATTGACACATCTGATATCAAACCCAAGACTTTTGTGACAAAGTAAATCACCTGACATATAAAATTTTCAAATTATCTATGCAAATGCAAATAATTGAAATCGGGGAAGCAGAGCTTTTTAACAGATTTTTCATTATTGCAGCTTGTGGAGAACTCTATTAAAACATATAATTTCTTTTATAAACTCACCTTTATGGCATATTTCACAACTGAAAGGCTTCAAATCCTTGTGTACAGAATTACTGTGTCTCACAAGATTTTGTGAAAACTTGAACTTCTTCCCGCAAAGTTTACATTCAAACTGCTCTTCTTCAGAGTGAGCTATCAAATGTACCTTCAACTTACTTCTGGTAGCGAATGTTTTTTGGCAATGTAAACAATGAAACTTTTTTATTTCTGATGTTGAACTTCTTTTTTTTTCACCAATCTGTTTTGTTTCTGAGCTGACTTCTTCAAACTTGTCAGAGAATTCGCTGACAGAAGCACTTTCACTGATCTTGTTTTTATCAGAATCTACAGATTGGTCTTCCAATTTGAGATTTCTGCCAGCTATATCAAGATCCTCATCAAAGGCATCATTGTCAGCTGATTCTTCACATTCCTCTGAATAAGATTGTTTTTCAACCTGTAAAGTTCTTCTCAGACCAGCATCATTCAGTTTTGATGAGTCTATAAATTTTGATATGTCTTCAAGTTTACTGGTGCAATCAAGACATATGTTACTAGGGAGGTCCTCCTCGGGTTCAACCTATTTAAAAAAAATATGTGATAATAAAGTACTGTACATACATACCAATAAACATTTTTACCTGAATATCAGTCAAATTGTAAAATATTTTCACCAACGATTCTCTGAAAGACTGCAACTTCCCCTTTACTAAGCAAATTCGGCAAATGAGTGGAAATTCTTCGACAGGTATGTTCACATAAACTTCTAAGTTATCCATTCTGAATCTAGTTTAATGTGTCCCAACTCATTGACTAGCCATTCGATTTGAGTTGTGACGTAAACCAAAAGCCTGTTTCTAACAATGCAGTTTCATCGAACTATATTAGGTAAAATCTCATCTCAAACTACAAACCAATATATTTAAATATTTAACGATAAACAAAACAAACATTACAAAGGAACGTTCATCATTTTCATAATGTCATCAGTCATCACTGTCATAAGTCATCGGTCATTATCAAAGATATTTATGAAGTCAGGTGAAGTTCAGTTCACTGCCCGTATTCTTGACAGTGATAGAGTAGAATGGTCGATTTTCTGTTTCACACTAATATACATAAAATATGTATGTTTGTCTCTTTTATTTATTCCCAAATTTAAGACGATCGATCCAAGAATAGAGACCCAGGGAGGGACAACAGCTCTACTGGATTTTACTGCCTGCGGCAAAGTAATGCATCGCAGAGCTAGCTTATAGCTAGCATAGTGTCCATGTGAATGGCGAATCGACTTGGAATACGTGAAGCAAAGAGCAAAAACACAGTATTGGGATATGTGTTCTATTCTAGTCTGGAGCACCGATTTCATATACAGTGTGTCTCACTTTTCATGGAAGCACCCCCGTAACTTCCGTAATTATCGAGGTAGACTTATGAAACTCGTAGGACTGATGAAAATGCTGGAAATGCATCTACCGGCTCAATGGTTTTGGCCTAAGTGATATACACTGCCCGCCAATCGCGATGGAACAACCCATTTTTACGGTAAATCATACAAGGGGGCAAAATAGGCTGAAAATTCTTTCGAATTCGTAATCAGGACCCCCAAATTACTACAGATTCACCATTTTCCTGAAAAAATTTCACTCCTGAAAAATTCAAATTTGTCTCACTTTTCATGGAAGCACCCACGTAAATTCCATAATTATCGAGATAAAATTATGAAACTAGCAGGACTGATGAAAATGCTGGAAATGCTACTACCGGCTCAATGGTTTTGGCCTAAGTGATACACACTGCCCGTTATTCGCGATGGAACAACCCATGTCTACGGTAAATCATACTAGGGGGCAAAATAGGCTGAACATTCTTTCAGATTCGTGATCAGGACCCCCCAAATGACTACAGATACACCTTTTTCCTGAAAAAATTTCACTCCTGAAAAATTCAAATTTGTCTCACTTTGCATGGAAGCACCCTGCTCATTCTTAACTTTCGTAATTATCAAGGTAAACTTATTAAACTCGCAGGACTGATGAAAATGCTAGAAATGCATCTACCGGCTCAATGGTGTGTTGACCTAAGTGATATACACTGCCCGCCATTCCGCGATGGAACAACCCATTTTTACGGTAAATCATATTAGGGGGCAAAATAGGCTGAAAATTCTTTCAGATTCGTGATCAGGTCCCCCAAATTACTACAGATACACCTTTTTCCTAAAAAAATTTCACTCCTGAGAAATTCAAATTTGTCTCAATTTTCATAGAAGCGTCCCCGTATCTTCCGTAATTGTTGACGTAGAATTGTGGAATTAGCGGAATTGAAGGGTACACCAAAAACACTTTTCACCTGAACCAATACTTCTGATGGAGAATAATAATAAAATCTGAGCATTAGCTTATGGGGCTCTCAGTTTAGAAATAAATCAATTTTGCCCCCTAGTATGATTTATTGTAGGAATGGGTTGTTCCATTGCGAATGGTGGCAGTGTGTATCACTTAAGCCAACACCATTGAGCCGGTAGATGCATTTCCAGCATTTTCATCAGTCCTACGAGTTTCATAATACTACCTCGATAATTACGGAAGTAACGGGGGTGCTCCTATAAAAAGTGAGACACACTGATGTATACTCACAGAAGTCACTCTGTGTATATACTAGATAAAGCATTCCCACCTATACGTGAAAGCTTTGTTTGGCTAAATATAACACCGGCTTCACAGAACATCGACTGCAGCGTGCGGCATTTCTGTGATTGGTTAATTATTCTATGTATTCCCCTCACTTCCACTACAATACCACGATGCTGCTGGTTGAAGTTGATATCATTTTAACTTCATGCGTTTGCAGCGCCTCAAAAAGACGAAAAGTGAGATTTTCCCTAGTACCCCATCAGAAAAATAATTCTCCGTAATCTCATATATCTACAATTTATTTATTGTTTATTTTGAATTATAGTTTAAAACTCATCCATCAAATATTCAACAAACCATGCAACAAATAACAATATTATGTCCAACGGTAGTCCAATCTTAACTTTGCAGCGCGCATCAATATGTTTCCTTCTGTTTCAAAATCGTCACTATTGCGGGGATGTGCTGCATGCTTCAATCAAAGTTATGTGATGAAGCCGGTGTAATTCAATAATAACGCGAACAATTGACATTTTTCCTACGCAACTAGGGAACACCAGCCCATGCACTAGCTCATGGACACAGAAAGTGTGCTCATGACACCACCAGTGGCGGTTACTTGAAAAGGGGTGAACTACAGGAATCTATTCACAAAGTTCACTGTACTACTGCCAGACCCGGATTACCTATGAGGCCAACCTTGGCCATGGCCTAGGGCGCACACTTGCAAGGGGCGAAGAATACGGAGAAATCCGACAAACTTTGTAACCAGTGAATAGCGAGCATCCTGGAAAGGGGAGAGTAATTTAGAACTTTGGCCTAGGGCGTAAACAGGTGCAAATCCGGGCCTGACTACTGCTGTTAATCTGATAATAATCCGTAAAGTTTTTGCATTTCCTTCGTGTTTCCCGCCTAGATGTTTATCGGCGAATCACTCAAGCCCAAAGCCCAATATTTCTCGCCATTCTGCGAACTGCGCAACTACGGTAAAAGAACCTTCACGAACCGCCACTGTTGAAAAACAAATTGGTTGTGTTATTTTATTTGTGTAGAAATAATTAGCATAATTTTTGTATCAGTCTGCCATTCTGTTGCTGCCAAAGGACACGAAAAAGAAAAAATGTTCTGTTTCTACTGTAGTCTGTGGCAGAATCACAGAACTCATAATTATATCTTAGCCGTTTTCCACGGTGAGTAGCTTAGGGTAATTCTGGGTAGCTCCTAAACTAATTTGACAGACCATCCAAAATCGCCTCGGCCAACAATTTACATTTGTCGTCCGGGAATGTATTGCTTTTACTACTAGATACACAATATACTATTTTCTGAAATCGTTCAAGAATGCACACTCTCTCGGAGCAACTTTAGGCCTCAAAATACGATAATCTAGTATTTTAGTCCGTTGCCAAGCAACGAACTTTCCCGGACCGTTTTTGGCACTAAACTGTACTTTCCCGTATCATAAACGATCCGGGAAAATTTTTGACAGCTTGTATACATTTTAGACAGTTAATGAATGCACGCAAACAATAAGTATACTTCCTTAATTTATGATAATGCTGAATGCGATTTCAGAAAAAATAGTATGTGTACCTCATCGTAGTAAAAGCACATTCCCAGACTTCTATGCGTGTTGGCCTCGGCTTATCGCCTCGGCCAACAATTTACATTGTCGTCCGGGAATGTATTGCTTTTACTACTAGATACACAATATACTATATATTCGAGATTTACTTTACAGAATATAAACATCCGAGTTACTGCGTTCACTTCCTTTTCTTAGTCGACTGATTCTGTTACAAACTGAGACGAGCTGGCTAGTTGCAAATTATAACCTGAAAAAATATATTATTTGTTATACTAACGAATGAAAATTAAAAACAGAAAAGATTTTGGAATTTTTGATAAGGAGATTCGAAGAATGAGTTAAATTCCGAATTATCTTACCAGGAGTCGTTGGTGATTTCAATTGCGGATATTTTCTAGCAACTTTTTCTGGAATAAGTAATAATAGACTCAACAGCACTCCAACACTTTCCACCCATACGAGGGCTTTCACTTTCACTAAAAACAATAAAAACATCTAAACAAATTTCATTTTCATAGCGCGTTTGACGATTGACAAATGACAATTACAGCTGACAATGTCAAATATCCATAAACTGATGGCAGCGCCAATCAGCATTATTTGTCAGTCTCCTGCGTCGAGCATAGATAACCGAAACATTTGCGATTGGTTGCAATTCCATGCACTTCAAACTTCAAACGTACTACTTCATAAACTAAGTGTGGATTCATGCAGCACCAATTAACAATTATCAAGTAGCAATTATCAATTAACAATTATCAATTAGCAAGTATTGAAAATGCTGCATTCATGCACCCAAATTAACAATTATCAAGGAACAAGTGAGCATGCGCACAAAGCAGATCCGTGCCATTTGAGTTAACCTCACTTTGTCGTGGAAACTGTTTAAACATTCAGATTCTATTCGTTTTCCAAATGTTTATAATCAATTTTGTGCATTCACGACTATCATTGAAATGGAAGCTACTCAAGCATTTTTTTGTTGATTTTCGATGCTTTCCGTCATTATACTGACCAATCCACGATCATCTGCGTACTAGTTGCGCACTAGAAGAATATCTCATTCAATTAGAGTAGAAAGATAAAAGTTGGCCAACTTCTACTTGTTACTTGATAATTGATAATTGTTAATTGTTAATTGTCTGCATGAATGCATTCATTGTAATACAAGGAGTTCAACTTGTACTTGGTAATTGTTAATTGATAATTGCTACTTGATAATTGTTAATTGGTGCTGCATGAATCCACACTAACTAATTAAATGGGTCATTTTGGCTACGAAACTTAAAAAGTTTTTATAAATGCATGTGGTGTTTCAGTTTTTATTAAATACATATTCGAGAAACTTTTGATATTTTTGTAACAAAACGTTTCTCTAAATTGACATTCCTTTTGAATATTCCCAGAATATGCTTGATATGCCTTTTGAATAAACCAGCAATATTCAAGGAGAATATCTCATAGATATGCGTGAAAATATATTCCAGGAATATTCTCAATGTATATAAGATCAAATAAATATTCATGGAATATTGCAATATCTGTTAGAAAATAGGATGTTGTAGGCATATTCCAGGAATATTGGGTACCGTCTGGGATATTACTAACTAAGAGCTTTATGTTTTATAGTGTGTTGAATGGAGATTTGATGGATACATGGAAATTATGATACTCAAAACCTGTATGTGTCATACAGGACCCTATATATATATACCGGGTGGCTACGGAAGTATTGCCTACGGAATATCTCAGTTATTGTATGAAGTAGGTTTATGAAATTTGGAGCGTCGATATAATGACATAAGAGCTAGAATTTGAGCATATTGACATGTCGAAGTTAACTTCCGGTCTGACCGGAAGTAACATCAACTTTCTTATTTTAAATGGAAACCCTATTTTTTTTTCTTTTCGCTTTATTCAGCATTCAATTCCCTTTCTAATGACATATCACAAGTTGGTATCTAACCAGAAACTAGATCAGAAAAAAATTATTATTGAAATTCACCGAGTGAACCGTGGAAGCAAAATGAAAGCCAAAAATTGAAAAGTTGGCTATGGAAACCATACGTCACTTGATAACAGTTGCTACTACTGTGATATTTTATTTTTATTCGTCGGCGTTATAAAAAGCCGCCATAAAAAATATTGGAAAAATTGGGAAAAAAAACAATACTCTGTAGGTCCATAACTTAAATAGGAACATACAACTTTTTCTTGCCTGTACTATTCAGCATAACCATTCCTTTCTAATGATATAATAGAAAGTAATTTTTTGAAATGAAATACCAAAATATCCAATTATTATTCTTCAAATAACAAAACAGATTATCGCCATACGCAAAAATAACATTAAAAATAATGTGGAATGATAAATTATATCCTGTAGGTTCTAGGTTAAATAGGAACATAAACGTACTTGGTCTGTGCCATCGTCCATAGATATTCTAATATCTACCTATAGACGATGTTTGTGCTATTCAGAATAATCATTCCATTGCAATAATCATTCGAACCAAAATATTAACAAGTAGGCTGATTAAGATGTATTTTGGAATGAAACAAAAAAGAAACGAGAGCTCTCACGAACGCTGCTATCCATATTATTTTGACGTTCGAAGTAGTGTTTTTGATTCTACCATTTTAAAAGGGTTTGGAAATCGAAGTCAGTTAGGAATATTCAAAAAATGCCCCGTTATTCACGAACCGAACAAATTGACATGCTTCTCATTTATGGTGAATGTTTAAAAAATTCTTATGCCGCTGAACGATTGTATTTAGAGCGATATCCAGGGAGGCAGCAACCGTCAAGAAGGTATTTCCAGTGGCTTGAAGAAAAATTAAGAACTGAGCCTGATGTTCACGAAGACCAAGAAAGCATTTGTTATTAATGAGGAAACTGAAATTAATGTATTAGCTTTAGTACAATATGATAGCACAATTTCCTCAAGGCAGATTGGCGCCGAATTAGCTATAAGTAAGGACTCTGCTAGGAAAATTTTGAAAAAACATCGATTTAAATCCTTCATGTATCAGTTGCATCAACATTTGTATGAAAATGACGGTGAAAGGCGCCTGGAATATTGTAATTGGTTTCTTCGACAAAATGCTGAGAATCATCTATTTAACTATTATATCTTGTTTACGGACGAGTCAAGATTTACCAACAATGGATTATTTAACAGGAATAATACAAGGTAGGTACTGTACTTTATTTGGATTATTGTCGATAGTCGAAGTGTAAAGTGCTAAAAGTGTGAACGGTTTTTTGTTTCAGGTACTGGGCGATAGAAAACGAGCACCGGTTTCGACAAGGTGGCTTCCAGGAGAGATTTGGTGTGAATGTTTGGGCAGGAATAGTTGGAACTCATATTGTTGGCCCCATTCTTTTTCAAGGCCAACTAACCGGAGAGAGATACTTTAATTTTTTAACGAATGATATTTCGGAATTCATTAACAACTTACCAGCGGAAATAACTGAGAGAATGTACTTCCAGCAAGATGGCGCCCCTCAGCATAATTCAAGAATAGCGAGAAATTATCTTCAAAATCGCTTTCAAGAGAGACTTATAACAACTCATGGTCCAGTCAGGTGGCCACCAAGGTCATCTGATCTTACTCCGTGCGACTTTTTTCTATGGAGGCATCTTAAAAATAGGGTGTATTCCACACAGCCTACAACTCTACATGAGCTAGAAGTAAAAAATCGTAGAGCTTTCCAAGATATCACGCCCCAAATGTAATGTTGAGAAACGTTTAACATGAAAATATCACCAGAGTCAATAAATGTATTGACGCTGAGGGAATGCATTTCGAACATTTGTTTTGAATTTATTTTATCTTTAATCCTATCAATTTGAATTATTTTTTTCGATAAATCTGTTTTTTTGTTATTTGAATAATAATAATTGGATTTTTTGGTATTTCATTTCAAAAAATTACTTTCTATTATATCATTAGAAAGGAATGGTTATGCTGAATAGTACAGGCAAGAAAAAGTTGTATGTTCCTATTTAAGTTATGGACCTACAGAGTATTGTTTTTTTCCCAATTTTTCCAATATTTTTTTTGGCGGCTTTTTATAACGCCACGAATGAAAATGAAATATCACAGTAGTAGCAACTGTTATCAAGTGACGTATGGTTTCCATAGCCAACTTTTCAATTTTTGGCTTTCATTTTGCTTCCACGGCCTACTCGGTGAATTTCAATAATAATTTTTTTCTGGTCTAGTTTCTGGTTAGATACCAACTTGTGATATGTCATTAGAAAGGGAATTGAATGCTGAATAAAGCGAAAAGAAAAGAAAAAAGAGGGTTTCTATTTAAAATAAGAAAGTTGATGTTACTTCCGGTCAGACCGGAAGTTAACTTCGATATGTCAATATGCTCAAATTCTAGCTCTTATGTCATTATATCGACGCTCCGAATTTCACAAACCTACTTCATACAATAACTGAGATATTCCGTAGGCAATACTTCCGTAGCCACCCGGTATGTACTTATTTCCACTAACTGAAAATAACATCATCATATTCAGATACGGAACACGAATGATTTTATTTTTTGGCTTTTCTGTATCAATTTGGGTTTCAAAATAACATTAAAATATTCGTTCATTTTTATGGTGGCAATGAACAAAAATTCCCAAAAATGAGGGGAAATATACTGTTCATTCATTTGATACTTAAAGAATATTTTTTTAAATAATTTCATCTTCATAAACTCATACATTCCTCCACCATTAAAAAAAATCGTGTCTGTGACTCTCTTTTGTCTCAGGGATGAAGACCGTTAAATAAGAAGAAGATATGTTCTTTTTGTTTATAGGTTAGTTTTGTTAGTTTTCTGGTATGTTTATATTTAATTATTGAATAATATTTGAAATATATATCGGAAGCTCTGAGAAATTTCAAGAAGCTTCATAGAATATAGACCTACAGAAGCTCATAGAATGTCTGACGAAGAGGACAATGTAGAAGAAAAGCCCTTCGCTGCTGAAATTGCAAAACAGGGAAGAGCAGTGTGTAAGAAATGCAAACAAAAATGTCTTCAAGGGGAACTCAGACTGGCAAAGTTGATTCACAATCCATTCGGAGAAGGAAAAATTAAAGCGTGGCATCATATGAATTGTCTTTTTGAAATGTTTCTCAAGCAACGTCAGACAACTAAACGAATAGAGTATCCTGGAGATATTGATGGATGGGATAAACTTTGTGAAGATGACCAGAATGCTATCCTTAATAAAATCAAAGAATGTGACCAAGCCTTTCATGATAAATTTGGTACCAAACCCAATAAATCGCCAAAAAAAGTTAAGTCGCCAAAAGCAGCTAAGCAAAGTCCAAAGGCATTGAAACAAAATGTAGACAAAGTTGAAAGTGAAGAATCAGCGAGTACTGTTGACTCCATTAATAATTCAGGCTTGGCGAAAACACCAAAAGATCAACTTTTCAAACAGTTCAGAAGATTGGTAGCTGATATTACCAATAGGAGTAGTTACATAGACAAAACAAATTGTGTTAAAAAGATATTTACCGAAGGATCTGATGGATCTGGCTTCAGAGATGACATTGTTCTCTGGTGTCGACTGCTACTTCCTGGTGTAGTTAAAAGAGTTTATAACTTACAAAGTAGACAGCTCATTAAATTGTTCAGTAGGATATTTGTAGAGGATCAGAATGAAATGCTAGAGCATCTTGAACAGGGGGACATTGGCGAAACAATCCAAAAATACTTTGACAAATGCCATAAAATCAAACCTGCCAAAAGAAGTTTGCTAAAAGTCAAAGAAGTGGATAATTTTCTCAAAAAACTGTGCAAATTAACCAGGGAAGATGATCAGATGGATCATTTCAAGTCTTTTGTACCTAAGTGTACCTCAAATGATCTAAAAACAGTTATTCGTTTAATAAAAGGTGATTTACGAATGGGTGCTGGGGCTAAACATATCTTGGATGGAGTACATCCAGATGTATATGAGGCCTATCAAACTTCTCGAGATCTAGAAGCTGTCATTACAAAATGCTTGGGTGAACAAGCCAGTCACAAAAAAGATAAGAAAAATGTTGGAGTCACTGTGATGACTCCTGTGCTTCCTATGCTTGCAGAAGCTTGTAAGTCTGTGGAGCAAGCTATGAAAAAGTGTCCTAATGGAATGTACTCTGAAATCAAGTACGACGGAGAACGTGTACAAGTACACAAGCATGGCTCAGAGTTCAAATATTATTCCAGGGCTTTGAAACCTGTGATGCCTCACAAAATTCAGCATTTCAAAGATTTCATTCCCAAAGCTTTTCCACACGCACAAGATCTGATTCTGGACAGTGAAATATTAATGATGGATACAGAAACTGGCAAACCTTTACCTTTTGGCACTCTGGGAGTCCACAAAAAAGCAGAATTCCAAAATGCAAGTGTCTGTTTATTTGTGTTTGACTGCATTTACTATAACGGAGAAAGCCTAATTCAGAATCCCATTAAACATAGGAGAAAGATATTACAGGAAAATATGAAAGAAATACCAAATCATATAGTGTTTTCTGAGATGGAGGAAATTCATAAACCAGAGGATCTTTCTAGGATGATAGCCAAAGTCTTAGGATTGGGCTTGGAGGGCTTGGTTCTGAAAGATATTCAAAGTATTTATGAACCTGGTAAAAGGCATTGGTTGAAAGTTAAAAAGGACTATCTGTTTGGAGGTGCAATGGCAGATAGTGCAGATTTGATAGTGTTGGGAGCTTGGTATGGTACAGGCAAAAAAGGTGGGATGATGTCGGTTTTTCTGATGGGCTGTTTTAATCCCGTGAATGGAAAATTTTGTACTGTCACCAAAGTCCATACAGGCCATGATGATAAAACACTGGAGAAACTGCAGGATGACCTTGATATGATTAAAATCAGTCAGGATAGTTCAAAAGTTCCCAGTTGGTTGAGCTGTACAAAAACCATGATTCCTGATTTCATTGCCAATGATCCTAAGAAACAACCCGTTTGGGAAATAACAGGTGCGGAATTCACTCAGCATGATGTTCATACTGCAGATGGCATTTCTATCAGGTTTCCAAGGGTGACAAAGATAAGAGATGATAAAAATTGGGAAGCTGCCACAAATCTTGTGGAACTACAGAAACTTTTCAAAGCTTCCAAAGAACATACTGATGTTAGCTTACTCATGAAAGGAATAGATACTATTGAGGATAAGGACAGTGACATTGATTTAAAAAAGTGTGAAAATCCACCAAAAAAGAGAAAAAAGGAAAAACATGACAGTACTGATAATGATAAATCATCAACACCATCAAAGAAGAGGAAAACTGATGATATTATAAAAGAAGATACGGTGCTGTGTGAAAAACAGAATGATGTAGAATCTAGTAATGAAAGGAACATTGAAACTCCTGAACCAAATGGAAAAACGAAAAAAGAATGCAACATTGAAATTGAAAACCCCATTCCAGATTACTTCAAAGATGTCAAAGCATTACTCGAAAAGCACCTTGAGAGAGAAGAACACTCTAATATTGCTAGGTAAGATATAAGATAAGTATTTTGGAGAATAACTTGTTCATGACAAAGGTGTGATAAGCATATTCGATTTCCTAAGAACGTTTACAATGTGAATTTACAGGCTGATTCACTGTGGATGGCACATTAGACGTTTCTGGTGAAGCAAACAACCGATCACTTTGAAAATTATTCGGACATTCTCTACTTCTCTACCTAACTAAAATATTTTCGACAATGCGGTTTTGCCACTTCTATTAAAAAGTGGTAGCAACTTTGAGTTTTCAAATGGAACACCCTGTATATTATATTATTTTTAGAATCTCTAACAGTTGCCTGACAACTTTTCTAGATATTTCCTTATACCTATCTGTAACCGGTTTCAAAGCTTTTGAAATTAGCCTTTTTTATATGTAGGTACTTATATCATACCTACCTATACCTAACTAGTCAAGTTTCGGACTTATGAGGATTTATTTTTGAAAATATCCCTTCAAAATGGTATTCCCATTCTGTGAAATATTAAAATAATTCTCAAAAATTTACAATGTATCAGAAATAAAATTACGAAAATAGAAGCATACATTTCAGATAGGGGGCACTTCGATATTCATAAAAAATTAAATTTTCAAAAATTGCAAACGTAACAAAATTGAATCATCTAATAAGCGAAAAAAATATGGAATTTAGTACCAAGATATTTATATTGTCTGTATTTATAGATCACCATTAGGAAATTTTGAAATATTTATGGAAAATCTAGAAAATTTGTTAACAATGATCAGGAAAGATCTAAAATCCAGAATTATAATATGTGGCGATTTTAATATTGATTTCTTGCACAATTCTTACGAAAAACTCACACTTTCCAATCTACTAGGGAGTTCTGAGTCAGAAAGTTTATTTTGAGCCAACTCGTGTAACTGAAATATCAAATACCTGTATTGACAACTTTTTCATCGATGAAGTCTATCATAAAACTGAAGTGGAGGACAGTGGCCTTTCTGATCATTTCCTTCTTGAATTGAGTGTGAATACCAAGAGTACAAATCGAAATGAATACTGCTTCAAACGATTCTTCACAACACGAAACATTGCAAATTTTAAGAACCAGATATCACAAGAATTGAACAGTTTGACATATTCAAGTGTGAAAATGATCTAGAAAATAAATTCATAACGTTCCAACAAATCCTACTGGCAAAAATTGAAACTTGCTTTCCACTAAAAAAAGTTCTAACACCCAAAATAAAGTCATGGCTAACGAAAGAAATAAAAATATCTTGTTGGCATAAGAGACAGCTGATTAAACACACAAGAAACTATAAAAATAATATCCTGAACAAGCATAAAAAACATACTGCCGAATACTAAAGCAAGTAAGTCTCGTCAGATTTCCCTAGATCATGAACTACTTACCAGCGAAAATAAATCCAAAAAAACCGTGGGAAATTATCAATCGCCTGTAACAACTACCTAATGTTAATCAGCCTGTTTTGATTTTTTTTATTAGAAAGCCAGTCTGAGGTCTAAAGCATTGATATAATACCAACTGCATATTTTGCCAGTTTTGTTGTTTCAACCTGTTAGTAAATTGCGTAAATGTTTGTGCCATTCTCAATAACTTAACATTTTTAAAGGTTCATCACTACTTATGGAGGTACGGTACTCCCGACAGATGAGTGGAAAAGGGCCTCTCATGTGATTCATTACCACAATATCATACGTGAACCAGTGATAAAATGTCCTTATGATGCGAAACATTTAGCGTACGAATGGGTCCGAGATTCAGTAGCGCAGGGTGCGTTGCAGGACTACAGGTTATATACAGTGCAGTGGGATCCTGAGGCTTGAAAAGGTGAAATATTATTCAACAGAGGACTTCGGATAAGGATTCAGTCATTCCAACACACAACTTTCGGCTTTAAGACTACTGACTCGTTTTTCAACAACTTTTCGTGAAGAGGTTCCGGGCAGCATCAGGAACCCCATACAAGGATTGAAAAAGTGCTTGACGGTGGAAATATTAAGATTTTCCATAAAATACCCTAGGGACTTCAATTTCATTAACGAACTATTTCTGTTCCATCCCAAGTTTCAGGTGTAATGGGGCCACATACATTGCTATGTACCAATTCTAGTGGGCGTCTGAATTTGACATGGAATTCTTTGAACATTTAAATTATTCAAAGTCAAAATATACTTTATTGTCGGAAGTTATAAAAACTTATAGACAAAGCTTTTTGGTTTTGGATTAATATTAAAACTGAATTCAATTAATTAATGGTAAAGTATAATGGTGATACTCCCCACTATTCTGCATATCATCCCAGATGAAGGAACACCACCACTATATGCGCTCCGGGACGACTTGAAAATTTGATGGCGCATTTGCTATTTCAACTGCAGGAAAATCCCGGAAAAACCTACAGTACCACCATTTAGTCCTTAGCGAATGAGGGAATGAAACAAAACATAATACATGCTCATCCATCATTACACAAGGACTTCTTCATCTCCGCATCTCTCTGCAACTCCAGCTCGTGATCTCAAGTTTATGAACAAATGAAGAGTATGTACATGATATAAAAATTATGATTTTTAGATATTATCATCATAAAACTCTTGTAGACTATAATAAGCTTTTTCTGATAATACATTTTTTACATCTTTTCTGAAACGATAAAGTGATGTGATACTTTTGATATTTATTGATCCATTATAAAATATCGAGTTTTTGATGAGTGTACTTTTAGGAAGTGGAAGTTTGAAATCATTACTCTGTCTGGTATTCATAACTAATGATTAATGAACCAACTTAGTTACCTCTCTAAGTTCGGTTTTATGTTATTAAGTAAAAGGTAATAAAAGTTTGTTTATCCGTGAAATTTGCCAAGCTCAGAATATTTTCTAGATCGATTCATTATTTATTAACTATAAAATATGAAATAAGCTATTTTCGTTAAATTCTGAAAAAATATATATTTTGAAATTAGCGCCCTTGTTACACAAAGAGTCCCTAGTATTCTGTATTTATGGAAAATCTTAATATTTACACTTTTTCAAAACTAGTACATACTGCATTAGACACTGTCCGGAACCTCGACATGAAGAAAAGTTATCAAAAAACCGACGGTAGTTTTAAAGCGAAAAGTTGTGTGGTGGCATGACTGAATCCTGATCAGAAGTCCTCTATTTGCTATTTATTGTAAAAAAATTAAAAATAGAGAGATATTGCAATAACGCCAGCCAGTATTAAAGGCAACTTTATTTTAATAGTGACTGGCACTGTTATGTGATTAAGAACAGATATATTGCAGTTTGTCTGGTCCTTATTTACACAGGCGTTCGTTATTTATACTCTGGTGAAATTCAAAAGCATATTTATTTATTATTTATTTTCGATATAACTTTTCATTTTGTAGGAAACGAAAGAGAGTAGCTTCACAAATCTCATTCTTCGATTTGTTTTTAATGGCGTTGTGCTCTTCATATTGACAAAAGTTTTGAAATACCACAATGAAAAAATATAAGACGAAAGATGTGTTTAATAAAAGGTATATACATATATTTACCTCTATTTCAATATTCAGCCCTATGCTGTATCCCTTCCGTTAAAAATAACGTCCCTGTTATTCGCCATTTCCGTTATTTTGTTATTACCAATGTTATGCTATTAATCAATCAATAATGAAAATTGATTGATTCTTGGAAATAAATCACAAGGAAACGACAGTAATTTATTTATTGTTAGACTAGATGCAGCTTATAATCTGTGATAATGCAAGATTGACGATATTTAAATTGAACTCACTTTGATG
The DNA here is from genome assembly GCA_958502065.1 of Chrysolina americana. NCBI lineage: Eukaryota > Metazoa > Arthropoda > Insecta > Coleoptera > Chrysomelidae > Chrysolina > Chrysolina americana. The sequence continues at coordinate 37,924,863 of OY293421.1, read as the reverse complement.
CTTTTTGATGGACTGATTTTTATAGTTGAAGAACATTAAAGTGATTCACCAATAAATAATGAATAACACATTCTTTTGAAAATGCCTTATTATATACAAATCGTTTTATTTTCTTTTTACCGTAATTTGTTATATTAGGAACTAGTGTTCACTAGTAACTATTAGGAGGTCAATTAATCAAGAATTATTTGTATTATAACCTATAAATGAAATCTAGTTTCTCAGATTTTTCATCGTACATAATTTATTTTATACTAAAATATAATTATTGTGATCATAGAATGGCCAAAGGGGGCTTCGATATCGATTTTTGTTGAAAAAGACATATATCAAACATGAGTTATGTCGTGTCCGCGATTTCACCCGTAGTGAAAAAAAAAAAGGAACTTTAATTCATCGCCTTAACGTTCCTCTAATAAAGGCAGGCAGTATATGAATAAAGTTGTCCTTATTCCAGATTCAAATTGCGCGTGCATATATGTCAAAATAAGGGCAACTTTATTACTGACTGACGTTATTGAGAACTGCAATATCTCTCCAATATTTGGTGATATTTTCCAAGATATGTGTTGAAGAGAAAGAGTCTATTTCATTTTATTGCTTTTATATTTCAGTTTTATAAGTTGAAGTCAATCAAAGGTTTCTATTTTAAATTTACGCATTAAACTTCAATTTGAATCAGATTCAGCAGAAAATAGAGTAAACTGAAAGTTGAAGTTGACTGAGCACCTTGAATATTTTTAATTGTGTAATTTTTCTCTGGTGAAATTCGAAAGCATGTTTATTTATTATTTATTTTCGATATAACTTTTCATTTTGTAGGAAACAAAAGAGTAGCGTTTAACAGGTTTCACAAATTTCATTCTTCTAACGATTTGTTTTTAATGGCGTTGTGCTCTTCATATTGACAAAATGAAGGAATTTCCCAATGAAAAAATAAAAGACGAAAGATGAGTTTAATAAAAGGTATATATTTACCTCGATTTTAATATTGTCGGCTACTATGAAGATTGATTGATTCTTGGAAATAAATCCAGATCACAAATAAACGACAGTAATTTATATATTGTGAGTCTAGATATAAGCAGCTTATAATTTGTGATAATGCAAGATTGTCGATATTTAAATTGAACTCACTTTGATGTTTTTTGATGGAGTGATTTTTATAGTTAAAGAACAAACATTAAAGTGGTTCACCACTAAATAATGAATAACACATTCTTTTGAAAATGCCTTATTATATACAAAACGTTTTATTTTCTTTTTACCGTAATTTGTTTCTATATTAGGAACTAGATAGTGTTCACTAATAACTATTTGGAGGTCAATGAATCATGAATTATTTGTATTATCTACCATTGTTTGGTATTATATTTTAAAATAGAAGTTTTCTTGTTTTAACTAAAAGAATAAATCGATAATAACTGTGCTTTTTTCTTGATTATTTTTTTCACCTGTCAAATTTTGACGTTTCTGCTATTTCAACCAATAGCAGCGGATTATTTTGGCCAGTCATAATAATAATGATAATAGTGTCTTTATTTTTCAATAGAACCAGTACAAATCATGTAACATTATGAAGATTCATTCGGTTTTATACTGACAAAACTGCCTGGTCCTCGATAAAACGTTCGATTTTATTGACCAGGTCATATGAAACGTTATAATGAATTATTATATTATTAAAATGAATAATAATAATAATAATAATAATAATAGGTCTTTATTTTCCAAATATACTTACAATATAAAAGGAAAAATGCCGAAGATCAGATGGTGATGATGATGAATATATGTTTATTGTACATAAGAATAAATTCTTGTCGCCAAAAAAGTTAAAATTATAAAAAAACATGTATATACAAACTCTTACAATTTAAAATTTAAAACATAGCAAAATAATAGCAAGCATGAAATATGTCAAATATAAAGTTCATTGTTTCACAATTATAAATGTAAACATTAAAATGTATCGTCATAAAACTCCGATAAATTATAATATGCCTTATCACTAAGAAGTTTTTTTGTCATATTTCTAAAAATATTGTACCTTTTTTCCTTAATTTCCCAAGGTAATTTATTATACATTTTCACCCCATTATAGATCAGAGAATCTTTTATTAGATTTGTTACGGGAATGGGGATCTTTAAACTATTTTCTTTTTGACGAGTATAATAGGTGACATCATTTACTCCGTAATCTAATCTATTTTTGTGGATTAATGAAACTGTTTCTAATATAAAAATTGAAACTAGGGTCAGGATCCCATGTTCAATAAACATAGGTTTACAGGAGTCCCTAAATTTTAATTTACAAAGGTATCTAATTGCTCGCTTCTGTAGTATAAACACTGACTGAAACAATTGGTTGTTACAGACTCCCCAAAAAGATATACCATAACGCAAATGGGACTCCACAAGTGCGTAATAAACTGATTTTGCAGCAGCAAATCCCATTTCATTAGACACCACCCTCAAAACATAACAACCAGATGCCAATTTTTTATTTAAGTTTCTTATTTGCTCTTCAAATTTCAGATTTGTGTCCAAGTAAATTCCCAAAAATTTTGCTGTATCCCTGTTTTCTAATATTTGGCTACCTATATTCACATTCGGTATTACAGTTTTGAAGGAAATGGCACTTGTCTTTTTAGTATTCAGTGACAGTAAATTAGAATCACACCAGTCTTTGATTAAGACCATGTCACTACACATTATTTCGTGGAGTCTATCCTTATCTTTATGGTGCCATAATATGGTTGTATCATCTGCAAATAATGTTAAATTTCCCGTAATTGGTAGAATTGTAAGGTCATTTATAAATAAAAGAAAGAGTATAGGACCCAGTACAGAGCCCTGGGGCACTCCACACCTTATGCCAATTGTATCTGAAGTAGTGAATAATTTTACACACTGCTTTCTGTCTGAGAGATATGATCTAAACCAGTTCAGAGTGACTCCACCAAAGCCATATCGATTAAGCTTCTGCAGCAAAATGTCATGATCTACACAATCAAATGCTTTTGCAAGATCACACAGCACCGCCGCGACAGCTTCTTTACCATTTATGCTTCTATAAATCATTGACATTAATCTATGCATGGCATCATTTGTGCTTTTTGAATTCTGAAAACCAAACTGCTCTGCACTCAGTATTTTGTTACTCGTCAAAAATTCCATAATTCTTTTCTTTACTAGTTTTTCTATTATTTTTGCAAGTGTGGGAATTAAAGATATCGGTCTGAAGTTGGAGGGATCTTCCCTGTCACCTCCTTTATGAAGAGGAATTATAATAGATGTTTTCAGGAATGTCGGAAAATTTCCAGTTTCAAATGAGGTATTTATGACTTGTGCATAAATACCTCATGGTGACACGCATTGGTATACACGTGTTACCTTTGTTATTATTCTTAAGGGTTACCTTATTATCAATGTTAAAATGTTAAAAGTTACCTTATTATCAATGATTATTCACTTTTCAGATAATCTTTCCAAATACAGCTCGTTTTTCAAATTTTATCGATAATTTTTTATTCTCATCACTGGCAGGATCACTGTTTGCATGTATTAGCTCTAGAATTACCACAGTTATCCAAGTAAATGTGGGTACGATCTAAGGAACCATAACTGATTTAATGAGCCTTTCGCGGTTTCACCTTAATTTGGCTTGTACTGAGACATGCATGGCTTAATCTTTGAGACGAGCATATGACTACTGGCAGGATCAACCAGGGACTCGGTTTGTTTTCATATTTTTGCCAAAGAGTTTTCGTGGAAAATGGAAAGTTAATGATGAAATTTTAGGCACTCGTATTGCCTTATAAAATAGTGGTACATTTCTTTACTGATAATGATCACCTTTGATTGATAAACATACCTTCATGATGAAGTTGGATATTCAAGTTTTTATACTATTCACCCATTATCAGAGGCCGGGGCAGCCTACGAAGGCACTAATTCGTAATTTTTGAACATTTGATTGTAACATAATATATTTACAGTTGTTTGTGATTCACTCCTCTAAATCCGCTAGTATGAAAGTGCAATAGTAATTCTATCACGTACATCTGCTCAGGTTCAAACGCTGGTCCATTGTTTCCAATCCACTTTGTTGGGAATATTGCGTCTAAATGTTCCCTTACTATTGCTGCATTATGGGGAGGGGCACCGTCTTGTTGAAAATATTTTATTTCACGGCGGGTGCTTAATGGCAATTCATCCAAGTAGCCATCAAACTCATTGGATAAAAAATTTAAATACATTTCACCATTCAAATGCTCATCGTTAAAGAAAGGACCTAGTATGTTTGTTCCCAAAATTCCCAACCAAACATTTATTCCGAACCTCTCCTGGAAATTGGTTTCTCTATGTAAATGTTCATTCGTATTATTCCACCTATAATGGATGTTTCTGTTAAACCAACCATTGTTGGTGAATTTTGATTCGTTCGTCCATATTATTTTTTAACAAATATTTCGAACTTTCCTATTTCTACGTCTTAACCATTTCGCAAATCGTACTGTCCTTCCGTAATCCCTTTCATTAAGATGAACTTTGCGTATCCTGTAGCATTGTATTTGTTCTTTTTCAAAATATTTCTGGTAGATTTTACAGATATCCCAAGTTCGTGGGCAATTTCTCGTAAAGAACAATCTTGATTAGAAATATTTTTGTAACTGACCAATCCTAGATTAAAAAAAAAAGTTATTTTTCACTTTTTAGTCTTTATAAGGTAATATTTGCTTACCCAAAACATTTAGTTGGTTCCTTATACTTCCAGTAACAACACATTTTCTAGTTTTATTTCTTTCAAATGCACCACAGTATCTCAAATTTCTTTCTAATCGTCTAAACATTTGAATGTTTGGAATGCGACGATTGGGGTATTGCTCACCATACATATTTCTTGCCAAAAGAGGATTTCTATTTGATTTTGCATAAGTAAATAGCATATCAGTCCTTTCGTCATTCGAATACATCTTTAATATATAACAGAGTGCTTAAATGTCTGACAGTTCTTAACAGATATCAACAACTCATTTATTTTTCCTGCCATAGAAATCAAGCAAAGCCTACGTGTTTAAATATGGTAAAAGAAGTGAGATGCTATTTAATTGTACCAATTAGACAACACTTGTATTTTGATCAAAAACTGATATTTTCATTACTTCCAGGATTGAGAATTATGAAAATAGTCCGTGTAAAAATTGATACAGGAGAAATCAGCCTTGAATCAAGGATTACTGTAATACAAAAATCCCCAAAAAGGAAAAATACGAATGTTCGTTGTGTTGGGGTATATTCCTATCGAAAGTATTGGGTAATGACTGAAGTATCCTAATAGTTAAATGAGTTTTGAAGAACTAACGACAGGACCGTAATTAAAAATTGTTGTCACTATGATGATGCCAGTTATTTTATATGAAACGCTATAAAAATGTCAAGTGTGATATACCACTGAATTGTGATTCCATCACTTTATCAATATTTGTGATGAAATAGACAGGTCCGTATTTGAAAAAAATATTTGATGGTGGCCATGTTTACACGAAACGTTTAATTAAAAATTTATCATTACGTAGTTCTAGTACATTTTGAATACAATAAAACTTTTCTCTTTCATTTTTTTATATTTTCTGAAATAACCATTCTATTCGTAAAAAAACGAAAACAGCATTTTTAGTTTTCCCTGTATAAGTCGGGAAGGGCGAGAGTCCCCGTAGATTTTCTCTGACCAATGTACTGCTCACAATAGTTACATTTTTTCCCATTTAATCGTCTTTGTATCTATTACGATTTAGAATATAGCAATGTTACCACATATGATAAAAGAAAACGGCCTGTATATATACTCTCGAACTTTGTTCGTTTTATGTACTTTTGTTCTCTGCCTGGAGACAGTGCTACCAGGAGGGTTACTTGATCTGTTGTCGGATGGCGTTGCGAATTACTTTATTGTGAGTCACAGCTCCATTCGTAGACGGATACTATAAGGCTTTTGAATATTATCATTCATATTTGTGGAACAAGACGACTTCATAGTCGTCTGACCTATCCTTGCACTGATTAGAGGAAAATAACCTCGAAACATGCATGTATGCAGGTGGTCATTTCCAACAAAAATGAAGGATTAATATTAAATGGCTTTATAACAAGTAGCACTTGCAATTTTGTGTTCTTAATGGAACATTGCACAAATAGAAGACAGATATAATTCAATATCCGTAAGGGAAAGTAGTTGTTTTCTGTCAGATATCTGCCTTAATATCCACTTTGTGGAATTGTGTGGAGAGACAGGCAGTTTTCGGTTTTACGAAATATTTGTTTCTTAAATATATTCAATTACTGGTCCCTTTACCTTAATAGAAAACTATGAGAGCCTCAAACAGAATCTAATATAGACTGGCCAGCTCGATCCTCAGACCATACTCCTTTGGATTTTTTTGTCTGGGGATACGTTTTTTCGACACCTAGTACCGATATTGACCTTCTCAAACAGAAAATAAGAGATGCATCGATGCATGTAATAGCATTACAACCATCATGCTAGAAAATTGCCACAGAAATTGTATGGACAGACAAACTTATGTCCATTCAACAAAAAGTTCGTCAATTCGAGCATTTAATGTAGAATTCTTTTTCTGTATTGGTTTAATTTTCTTCCACAAATTCATTATGAAATAAATTGTTTTTCTGTTTGTTTGATTTCTTCTCCTCTTAAGTAAGTTTATTTCTAGGGTAAATCGCTATCGTTCGTCTCTGAAACTGCAGAAATCTTTAATGAATTTTTATAGTATAAATACAATTTTCATAGATACATTCATTCAAAACGTCACTGATAATTTTTGTATCGAAGCGTTAGATTCTGTGAAATTCATAAACAAACTAACGACAGGACCGTAATTAAAAATTGTTGTCACTGATGATGCTAGTTATTTTATATGAAACGTTATAAAAATGTCGAGTGTGATATACCACTGAATTGTGATTTTATCGCTCTAAATATTTGTGATGAAATAGACAGGTCCGTATTTGAAAAAAATTGTTGATGATGGCGGTGTTGACACGAAACGTTTGATTAAAAATTTATCGTTACGTAGTTCTAGTACATTTTGAATACAATAAAACTTTCCTTTTTAATTTTTTTATATTTTCTGAAGTGACAATTCTCTATTCGTAAAAAACCGAAAACAGCATTTTCAGTTTTCCCTGTATAAGTTGGGAGGGGCGAGAATCCCCGTAAGTTTTCTATGGCCAATTTACTGCTCACCACAATAGTTACCTTTTTTCCCATTTAATCGTCTTTGTATCTATTACGGTTAATATAGCAATGTTACCACATGATAAAAGAAACGGCCTGTATAGGAGAGTTCAATTCTAAGAAACAAATATTTCTTAAAACCGAAAAATGCCTGTCTCTTCACACAATTCCACAAAGTGGATATTAAGGCAAATATCTGACAGAAAACAACTACTTTCCTTTACGGATATTGAATTATATCTGTCTTCTATTTGTGCAATGTTCCAAAGAATACAAAATTGCAAGTGCTACTTGTTATAAAGCCATTGAATATTAATCCTTCCTTTTTGCTGGAAATGACCACCTGCATACATGCATGTTTCGAGGTTATTTTCCTCTCATCAGTGCAAGGATAGGTCAGACGACTATGAAGTCGTCTTGTTTCACAAATATGAATGAGAACATTCAAAAGCCTTATAGTATCCGTCTACGAATGGAGCTGTGACTCACAATAAAGTAATTCGCAGCGCCATCCGACAACAGATCAAGTAAACCTCCTGGTAGCACCACAGTAAAGCATATACAGTAGTCCGACTCAGCGTCGGAACCTTTGATGTTGGTGTCCAGGAGTTTCGTTTTTTATAATGCTGACGTCAATGACAGTAATGACATTTCTCCCTACTACAATCCCAACCACAGACTATATACACTGCTCGGCATAACAACGATTGATATAAACTGCTCGAAAAAATTCAGATGATGGAATTCTCAGGCATATGGGTAATTGAAAAAAAATTGTATTGCGTAGTAATTAAGTAACCCAGGGCATTTGAAAAGTTATAAAATATAAGTCAAAGAGATTCGGAGAATTAATGAATATGGCAGATGTTGATATTCGGATGTAACAAAATGCATTGCTATTTGAATAAAAAAAAAAATGTGAACGAGTTTATTTGTAAATCATTGTCCGATTTCATTCAAAATTGGTTTGTAGTAGTTTTTTGGGTCAAATACGTAGCATATATTTGTTTTTTGTAAAAAATACCCAGGAAACGATTTGATTTTCACAACTTTATTTTAAATTATCACATTTAAAATATCACGACATGTGTCGCTAAAACATTAGCTTTATCAAGTCGTATTTTCTACAAATTACTATGGATTTTCATCAAGTAACGGCCGAATCAATCGGAAATTTAAAAGGAAAAGCATATTTGTTTGTTAATTTGAGAATTTAAGATGGCGAACGAGGGTGATGAGTCGATTATATTCAAAATTGATCATTCATCAGGGTCGCAACTACAAAAACTACGTTAATTTCACTCAACACTCGTTTTGCCAACAAAGTTAACATCGTCAGGAGATAAAAGTTTCAGTTTTACTCAACGCGCGTTAAGTGAAACTGACGTAGTTGGTTTGTAGAGGGGGTTTCTATTTTACTTGAATTGTATGAACACCACAGTTTCCAAATATGTATTACTCTATTCGAGGTAGTTTTTGTGGTAAGATCTTAATTTTCATGAAAAATTCAAGATGTTGAACAATTATTGTGATCAGTTTCAATTCTATATTGTTAACAAGGACTGGTTGGGGTAGGAAATGAAAAAAATCACAAAGAAAAAAATATATCTTGATTTTTGTAAGAAAATTGTATCTCTGATCGACAACAAAATTCTAATTTAGGCCTCTAAGGCAACTGATCACTTAACTTTTTCTGATAAGAAAATTGTATTTAAACACTAAAATTACATATTTCCAACAAAAATTTATAAAAATAATTTTATTTACTCCTTTTAAGTAATAAAAGTTAAATTGCTAAAATTTTTAAACAGAATATTTCCTTCTCTGTCCATCTTTTTTATAACATTTACTATATTTTACAATATTATACTTTGATTAACATACACATTTCTATAGTAAGCAACCTTTCAATCAACAACTGCAGTTTCTATAGATTTTTTTATTGAATTCGTCACAACAGGGAGAGAGAGATTATGGAAATTCAACTCGGTACCTAAGCGTACTGATTGAATTTCTAGTCTCGCTACGCTTGGATAAGAACTATCAATCTCAACAGTCAATCTACCACTTTTTTTCCTTTTAACAATAATAATAACTATTTCCTCTTTTTGAATAAAAGTTCATTTCAAATTTCAAAAGTATTTATTTCAATGTGTCAAATTCCTCATCATTTAAACATAATCAAACTTATGAATTTGAAATGTAGTAAGTGATAAAGTCAATTTTAGTATTCAGAAGAATAAAATCATCATAATATCAATAAATCTTATTATAACAGAAAATTCATATGTATATATTGTATAGCCCTAGTATCAATAAATTTGACTGTAGTAGATTAGGCGAAACTTTTGAAATGCAACATCCATGTAAGAATTGCGCTCATTCTCAAACTCGTCGTTTGCGCAGACCTGGGATACGAGCTCTTGGCGATGCGTATTGAAAATTCAAGCCAGAATTTGGCTGGAGTAGGAGTACTGCATATGCTTTACTGTGGTAGCACTGTCATGGAAAAAATTTCAATACCTGCTTTTTACCTATAACCTTAACCAACACGAAGCCATTTTTTTTTGTATTGTTTAAAACCATTCTTATGCGAGGAGTCACTGTCTCCGGAAGGCTTTCATTCTTATTTCCTTTCGTAAGTAGTCGTGGAAAAATAAGGTTAACAAATTTTTAATTACTTACTCGTCAGGTATTTATACAGGAGCAATATACTTAAAAAGAGTCACCAAAACCATGGTCAACCATGACGAGTAAGTAATTCAAAATTTCTTAACCTTATTTTTCCACGACTACTTACTACTTACTTGCAGGTATAGCACCGATGATGGCCTAATAACCGAAAGCGCTTTGCGATTTTATTTTATTAAATTTTACACGAAATACAACTCTTTCATTGCACTTTTTTTCTCTGACCCAAACTTGCTTGACATCAGTATAGCTCAACTCGTTTAGTTCTTCATGACTGCAACACAACAGCACTACAACTACATATTTACAGAATCCAGATTGGCCTCCTTTGCAACTGCATTCACAGTTCCACTTCGTCACTGGTGTATCTGGATATCCCAACTTAATTTTCATTTTATGAGGAAAATTTCAAGGCGAAACTTTGCAGAAACTCCAAAAACTCGTCGCTCATCGATATTCTCTACTTACCTCATATAAATAGATAAAATTTGGCATGATTGTTATTGAATACTCCGTCCCCTTTGACCTATACTTTTCCTGCCAAATGAATCTTCACCATAGGTATAACGAAACAAAGTTGAGATCTAAATCAAAAGTTCAAGTATTCAAAAAAATATCAATATCACTGCGGTTCTGGAGCTGATTATGGCCACTCCATTATACCTTGGCAAAAGACAGAACGGACTGGTACAAATTTGATGATAGTTTCGTAAATATAGGATGCATTCTTTCGAATTGGAGCCTCGGGAGACGCCATATATACATTTTATTGTACAGAAAAGATAATCCTGATTCGACGAACATCTCCAGAAGTTTTTCTTCAATTATCTCCAGATTGTGGTGTTGCGGGTTTTTCCGGGTTTCCCTGCAGCTGCAAAAGCGAATGCGCCACCGTATTCATGTTGCCCCGGAGCGCAAATTATTTATTTTTCAAGTTGATATTTTCTGTTGTATTCAATTTTGTTGTTGGTTGACTCCTCACGGAATCAATTTCTTCAGATCAGGTATATGAATATTAAAACATTATAACACTCACACACATCAACTTGACTTGAGACACGAAGACGCCGTCAGTCCTCCACCATGGCCGAAAATCAAACGTATTAAATTTTTAATAAAATTGCAAAAAAAACATCTAAAAGTTATCAACTCGTGTGACAGTGACGTTTATTTTGTTTTCCCGGAGTTTTGGAACGCCACCTGGTGCCATTGGCGACCGCGAATAATGATGAATTTGTCATTGACTCACGTTCTATTACGTCATTGTTCTATGTCATCAATAATTCCGTCATAATCATTTGTCAATTGCCATTTTCACATAAATTTTAAACTTAGGTTAGGTTATTTATTTATTTGTTTACATTGCACTTTTCCCTTGAAATTCTACATGTAGGTCTGCATTATCGTGAATGTGCTTATAAGACAAAATTGAAGCTGAGACGGCGGTACAGAAGCAGAATCATAATGAACGTTTGCTGATGCTTATTTAGCAAATAATATTCAATCCTGCTCCATTTCATTTAATTATTTTGTTGGAGATGGAAGGGCGCCTATCTCTTGAAGATTTTCCATACATTTGTAGAATCTGCTTGATACGAACCGACTTGAAATATTTTTCTGATAAGAAATATTTATCAGATTTATTCACGTCCATAACCGATATTCATGTGAGTATTATTGTTTTTCATTATAGGTAGGTAATTTTTTTAACAGTCTGGGATTTATGAAAAGATTCAACGTCCATGTATCACTTTAGATTTAAGAATCTATAAAGCCTATTGGTTGAAACCTGTTGTATTATTCAAGCAAGAGGGCCAATCAGCATTCATAGATTCTTAAATCTTAAGTAATAAATGTATGTTGAATCTTTTTATAAATCTACATTCATTAAGTGTTATATTGTTTCAATTTGGATATCCTTCACTGGCTCGTATTCTTTAGCAATTTTAGCGCTCAATAATTGTTTTGGTGTACCCAGAGGTCTATATGAGCAGTGAAGGGTTTTTGTTATTGTTTGTCTTGGTGCTCCAGGGTGACTTACTGATTTGTAAGCTATAAGGAAAACTGGAGTACCTGCAGCACTACCCAAGTGGTTGATGCTCCAACTCACATCCACAGTTAGCTGTGTGTATTATATCACTTGATACATTTCTAGTACTGTTGTAAATTAGGTACCTTTTTTTAAAGCAAGTATTTCCTTTATATATAATTTTTCCCAATTCCATCGGTTACTTACTTTTTGAAAGTTTGCCAGTACATTCACAAAGCTGCCAGAAACATAAAATCTGAAAATCTGAGCCTGAGGAGAAAAGTTGAGCCCTGAGCCTTACCATTCTTGAACCTTACAATTATTTTCCACAAACCACTTGATAGAATTGGAATTATGAGGCGTACATACATTTATCTATTTATTCACAAAAAGCACCACTCCTTTGGAATTAATTTTAATGAGTTACAATTTTCCATGAACTACATGGATTTCAGATATGAGATATCTCATGACAACCAACTCTCAAAGTTTCAACCACTATCAGTATTTTGGTCCTTTCCTTATGTTAGGTACTTTTCGAATATTTTTTCTTGTCGAGTCTGTGTCCGCATTTTGATGAAGCTAAACTATTCGTAAGTACATTAATTGAATGAATCAATTGACATGTTAGTTTTTTAAAAGACTTGGCAGTTGGCTTATACTGAGCGAATGTGGCTTCGTAACTGGAATATACCAGCAAACTTTGAAAATACCTATGATTGGTGAAATTTTTCGTCTCATCACTCAATAGACCAAGATGTGCTGCTATACTTGAGAGATTTTCCATTTAATTTAATAGTATGTTTGTTTATAATTTTCAAAAACAATTTGATTTAGAAAAAACATTTCGACCCAGGATGCTATCTGTCGCCTGACTAGTAATATATGCTATTTTTGGATTCACCAAAGACTTTTTAAAAATAAACTTCATTTTTGTTATATTCATTTATTGAAAGAACAATTTCATTTGGTAAACTACAATGAACTGTCAGAACAATTGATATGCACATTAATTGAAATAGTTACTCGATCATGAGTGGGAATCTGAACTGTACATTGGACATTTCTAAAGGGAAAGTCCTGTTTTCAATCTAGATAGATGAAAACTGATGGCTGTTTCTGATGGTCAAATTTTATAAAAAACTTAATGGTGGAAAACGCATATCGATATCTATCGTTTCTGAGTGCGTTTTCTAAAAGTTGCGGAAACTTTTTTCCTGTAAAAAATTTCTTGTTTCTGTGTAAACATTTCCTGATCACTTTTTTACGTAGAATTTAATGGTGTGAGTGACTCATTTTTTATATTCCTGCATATTTCAATAGAATTTAAACTTACCTTTCCTAAAATGTAGCACACTTGATGTTTTGCTAGTCATCGTTGAAATACAGAGATTTTCGGTTTTTTCATGTAGACTTTAAAACGTACACTTTGAACAAGTAGGCTTTGGACGACGCGGAGATAAAACAAAAAGAACTTGTTCAGTAATAGCTATCAAATGTTAAGAAAGCTTCTCACAGTAGTAATATCTCCTACACACAGGCGACACCTTTCCTTTGCCGAATTAATTAGTTCAACAGGAGTGAGAGAAGCAAAACTTTGCATCACTGCCGCTTTCAATTCGTAACTAGAATTGGTCGACAATTCAAAAATAAGATCTTTGAACCTTTCCCAGAGGTAAATGTCCATAGGCGTTAGGTCCGGGGACCTGGCCGGCCAACGGTTGGGTCCTTGGTTGGCTATCCAATGATCAAAATTTTGCAGCCAAAAAGTTGGTGACAATTGCAGTGTTGTGAGGCGAACAAGAGGTTCAATATTGTGCCTTACAATTTCTACATATCTCTAAGATGTGAGAGTGCCATACTAATGAACGGGCCGATAATTCTACCCCTGAAAACACTTGCCCACATACTAAATTCAAATTTTCCTTGACTTGTCTGCTTCACAATAGATTGAGGATTTTGTTGTGCCCAAGTATAAGAATAATAGCTATTAAGCTTCGTCTGTACAAATATAATTCAATGAAAAATCACGCTCTTGATTATAATTTTCCAGGAACCACTGGCAAAAATGCGGCTTTCAAAATCTCCTGGTCTGAGTTTATGAACTCTTCTGGTCCTGTATGGCTTGTATTTGTGCTTTCTCAAAATCCGCTTAACGATAGTTCGTGGTAAGCCTGTTGATATTTTCAAATTTCTTGTTGACGTTTTGGGATTATTTTCAACAGCTCCTACAACGACTATTTCCTCCAACTCCTTATCCTTATTTGATTCATATAATTTTGGCCTTTTCTTTTCAAATTGACCACCATCAATTAGGTTCTGTGGCAATTTCTAATAGGTTGTCTTCTTTCTGGAAACCTCTCGTGATCAAATTGCTTGCTGCTTCTGCATTTTCCCCGAATCCTACTTTTCATAATTCTCTTACTTCATTGCGTCTTCCAAAGCCTACTTACTAGCAAAATATCAAGTGTGCTACATTTTTGGAAAGGTAATTTTAAGCTTTATTGAAATATGCAGGAATATACAGTGTCTCGTTGAAAAAAAAATATTTTTTCATCAATAACTATGGATATCTTATTTGAAAAAATGAGTTACTTACACCATTAAAGTCTACGTAAAAAAGTGCTCTGAAAATGTTTTCATAGAAACAAGAAATTTTCGACAGGAAAAGAGTTACAGCAACTTTTCGGAAATGCTGTTACTCAGAAACGATGATAAATATCGAAATGCAGTTTTCACCATTAAGTTTTTCTTAAAATTTGAATCTCAGACACAGCAATCACTTTTCATTTATCTAGTTTGAATACAAGGATTTTCCCTTTAATAGTGTCCAATTTGGCCCACTCTGTACATAGTCTGAACACGAGTGCATCCGAGTCCTCTCTTCTTTTATAACTTTCCACTTGTTTACTGGAAAGATGCTGAATCCAAGGTTTTGGAGGTGACACCGATATTTCTGTTTACTTCAAGGTAAAACAGGACATGCAATCTAATACGCAATGTCTACGGCGTAATACTGAATAAAGGGCTATTGTCTATTTTGAAATAAAATATATATATGAACATCTTGATAATACGACTTTTTTTTATTTTAATTCTATTGGTGAAATTCATAGGTTTGCAGATGATGCAGTAATATTATAAGGAGAAAAAACTGGAATGAATCACAAACTAAGACCACGTACATTAGTTTTAAAAAAGATCAATAAATGGTTTGATTATAACCTACTCATAAACTTCATTCACATTTTATAATAATACCCTACCAGAATTAGGACTACTAATACTTAATGATAATACGGAAACTGAAGAAACTGATATATAGTTACAAAAACCTAGGGGTTATGCTTGACAAATATCTATCTAAAATGGGACAAACAAATGGTATTACTGTTGAGGAAATAACGAAGTTTATTATCAACATTCAAGTATCTCTAAACATTCATGGACATAAAAACCCTCGACATTCTTTATTTTTCATCAATCCAGTTTCAATTATTGTATTATGGAAACCTGGCTTGGGGAGGAGTTGTGAAATCCCACCCCAGAAATCTTGAGGTTCTTCAGAAATGCTTTTTTAAAAATTATATACAGTGTGTTTCACTTCTCATGGAAACACCCCCGTATCTTCCGTTATTTTCAACGAAGAACCATGAAATTTTCAGGATTGATAGATTCACTATAAATGAACTCGCTGCAAAGAAGGCGTCATCCTACGTGATATACACTGCACGAAAATAGCGATGGAACCACACATTTTTCCAGAAACTTATATTAGCGGACAAAATTGGCCAAACATTCCTTCGGATTCGTGTTTAGGATCCCCGAATTACTACTAATACACCTGTTTCTTGAAAAATTTTCAGTCCTGAAAAATTCAAATTTGTTTCACTTCTCATGGAAACGCCCCCGTATCTTCCGTAATTTATGACTTAGAACCATGAAATTTTCAGGATCGATAGATACACTAGAGATGAACTCTATACACGAAAGGAGTCATCATACGTGAAGTAAGTGAAAAAAAATTGAATTTTTCAGAACTGAAATTTTTTCAGGAGACAATTTTGCTCCCTAATATTACTTTCCGGAAAAATGGGTGGTTTCATCGCTGCTAGCGAACAGTGTATATCACGTAGGATGACCCCTTTCGTGCAGAGAGTTCATCTCTAGTGGATCTATCGATCCTGAGAATTCCATGATATTTCGTCAAAAATTACAGAAGATACGAGGGTGTTTCCATGAGAAGTGAAACACACTGTATAGGAAGAGTTATTTATATCTAACTGAAAATCTTTACAAAGAATCGGAGAAAAAGTATATAAGATAATCATTTGGGTACAACAAAATGATTTATATCTGTGAATATAAAACTGATATAAAATTCAAATATAAGATTCATAATACAAGAAATAAATATAATATAGCAGTAACAAAAAAAATGTTAAAAGTTAAGGTCTCAGAAACATTTTAAATATTTATCGCCTTTTTACTATGATTTGATTCCAAATCATATAAAAATGAACAAGTCATTATTTTCTTTCGAAAAACAAATAAAAACATTGATTCAAGAGTCTCATCGAAATTTAATGATCTTTCACTACAGCTTACTTATTTCATTTATTTCATATTACTTATCGTTTTGTTCGATTTTGAAAATTTAAAAAACATATATATGAATTTCTTACCTTTGATTTACTCGCAACAAGTTTCAAAATTCGCGGGTATAATTGAACAGTTTATTATTATTTTTTTCCATCAGGAATATCCCAGTCAGGCCCAGTCTCTGGATTCCCGTTACAACTGGAGGGAGCGCTGGTGTGTTATTAACCCTAGTAACTACTCTCCACTTCCGTGGGGTGAGTGATTACTGGGTCTGAGAATCATGTGCCCTGAGTAGGCGGAGTAAACCGAGAATTCGTCCGGCTGAGATTTCTGCCATATCATGGCAAGCCAGTATGATTTTTAAGCTTGATAGCAATCTGTCCATCATTCCACCAAGGACCCCTATTATCAGAACCACCATTTTGACAGAATGATTTGGGTAAAGCCTGCAGAGTTCAAAGAGTAGATCTCGATATTTAGTCTGTTTTTCCTCGACGAAAATCTTCCTACTTTGTAGGCTCAAATGCTTGTTTTTTCCTGAGGGTGGGGAATGAGTAGTTCCAATAGATTCGGCACTTCTCATTCTTCACAATGGACTCAGTATCCTCTGGAGCATGAGGCAACACTGGTGTCTCGTCAATGCCGTGTCGTAGATGGTAGTACAACTCTCGTAGCGCCGCGTTATGTCTGTAGATATAAGCTGAAACCCCATAAGCTGGACAAGCTGACAGCAAATGCATTATGGCCTCAGCTGCCCCACGACGCTGCATCTATCTAGTGTCAGAGACCTCTATATCCATCACGCGACTACGGTAGTCGAGGGTGTTGAAGACACCATCTTTGCAAGCCATTATGATTCCCTCGGTTTCCAACTCCAGCCCTCTTGACCTGAGAAAAGTGAAGGTCAGGTTTCTGAATAAGTCAAGGTCTTCCCCATGCATTGGCTTATCCTTATGTCGCTGTAGGAGCATCTCACTCTCAGCAGCTTTGATGTGGGCTTTTTGCTGAACGGGTTCCAACTCGGTGACAGATTTTGGGTTCGTCCGTTCAGTGTCGAATACGAATCGGCTGAACGGGTTGCTGCCTTGAAAAGAAATGCTTCAATTCCTGCTTTTTCATGATCGCATACTAAGCAGAGAAGGGGATCTGAACTGATGACTTTACAGGCTCCATCCAGTACCATTCTGTTGTGTAGACACTCCACGGCCTCCCCGTTGTCTGGGGAGGTATAACCGTGGATCAGATGATTTGGGATGCAAGTTCCTATAAAGATGCATCAGTTTGCGAGTTTTTACGTCGAGTTGTCTCAGCTGTACTTGAGTCCAATTCATTACTCCGAAGGAGTACAGTAGAATCGGAACGGCAAGCATCTTAGTTGCAGCAACTTCGTTCTTCCCCGACAGTTCTGATGACCAGATCTGTCGGAGCTTATGCTGATACTTGCCGCGTAGAAAATTTTTAACATTAGTTAGCTCTTGGGAGTGGCGTTGTTCCACCCATAGATGAGTATACGTCTCTCCGGCATCCAGATGATGTAGGATGCTTCCGTCTACGAGCTGAAAGTCTTCTCCGTATTCCTCGCATCGTCGTATTTTGAGATGAACCGTGGCACATTTGTCGATCCCAAACTCCATTCCGATAGAATGCGTGTATGATGAAGATTCTTTTCTCCGGAGGCATATAGTTTAAGGTCATCCATGTAAAACAATGGGTGACCTTATGCCTCCGGTTGCAGCAGTTGTAGCTGGAGTTTCGCTCACCTCGAATGTTAACCTCGAATGTACATTTTAGTTGGAGCATTAATGCAATTTTGTTTTTGGTGGATTTATGCAGCGACAATTAACAATTATCAATAAACATTTATCAATTAACAATTATTAGCAATTAACAAGTGAAGGGAATATTGCCATTTATGCAGAGCCAATTAACAATTTATAAAAAAGTAATACGCTGGTGCACAAGCCGGAGATTCGGACTAGTAGAACCATAACCTCGTGTTATTGTTTATTGTATTTCACCACAGTACCGAATTTCGATTTTAAAATGATTAATGATATAGAAGAGGTTGAGTTACTTTGTGTCCTAATTTTGTTATTGACGACCAGTTTTTTTAAGTTCAAAAAGAGGAGAAATAGGAGATGGGATGTCAAACCCATAAACAAACAAAGAAAAGAAAACGGAATGTTCAATAACTTGATCAAATAGTTTTCCAAGCATTTACCTTCACATTTATATATCTGTCGACTAGTACAGCATTATTAGATCCGTTTGAAATAAAAATTCAACTGCCCACAACAATATCCCAATAAAATTGCATCTTTGATATTTTAGGTTGAATTTTTAATTTCTGTCAGGTAAGGTCTGACTAATACACTAGTTGAGTACTAGGAGATATTTTGGTCCAATTGAAGTAACATAAGTTGGCCAATTTCTCACTTGTTACTTGTTAAATGATGATTGATAACAGGGTCATTTGAATACATGAGGTTCAACTTATGATTACTAATTATTAATTAATAAATATTAATTGATAATTATTAATGGTCGCTGCATGAATCCACCTTTTTCTCAAACAACAACTGAGATTACGCCTGTGATAATGATTGTGACTATGATAATGACAAATTGCATAAATTGGCTACATTATTACTCTTAATTTTTTTATTTTATAGGTCGAACCCCAAGATGGTCTCCCCAAGAATATATGTAAGAACTGCTTGAACAAACTTAAGGACATATCAGGATTGATCGATATGTCAAAGTCTAATTACATAGGTTTCATACGACACTTGGTAAAAGAAGAAGAGGAAGAACATAATTCCCAACTTGAAAGTGAAATAATAATTATAGATGATGGTACCTCAATTAAGATTGAAGAAAACAGTGATTTAGATTGTAAAATGAAAAATGTACTTGGTCCAGTTTGTGATGAAACAAATGAATCAAATCAGAAAACCAAGAAGAAAAATGACGACCAGCATTACAGAGAGAGATATACACATTTATTCCCCTATGTTTGCCGAATTTGTGTGGCAAAGAAGAATTTGGCAACTTTCAGTGAACACAAGCATTTGATAGATGTTTTCAGGAATATAACTAATTTAGTGGTAGGTAAAATTTCAGTTAAATTTTCGGATGGGTTTAATCACATCAGTTTGCTACTTTATATAATTATAATATTCAACAGTGTTTTGCGATTTATACCTGATTCATAAAATAAAAAAATTGGTAAAGGTAAATAAAACAACCAAGAGTGAAAAGATGAAAATCAGGAAGTGTTGCAAGATTTTTGGTCGTGTGGTGTCTTGAAATAAAGTAAGTAGAGGGATATTGTCAGAAGAGAATTTAAATAATTTTATTTGTTGAAACTCCATTCTAAAGAATTTGGCAGCAGCCTTTCTTAAGACTATCACCCAGGTGTTTAATTAAGCCAATGTCAATTAGCAATTAATTGAGAAATTCAGTTTTTTATTTTATAGTATCCTAGATGAGCATCAACTTGTTTATCTAGCGAAACAAATTCATAGTGGCATTGGAAAAAATAATCCTAGGGAATTTGTAGCAACAAACACTTGAGTTTTCTTATCCAGATAGATCAAATAAATAAATCTTCATTTTGAAATAGGCCCTAAGCAGTTTTAAGAGTTCATCTTTTTAAAAATTATCGACTGACTGAACATAGTGAGTTTTGGAAACAATTCTGCATATTCTTATGTGATTTTATACTGATATTCAACTATTATTGGCATACACGAAGTTTACCAGAGTGATGAATAACTATTATGCTGCAATTGAGGATGTCTGAAGACATGAAAATAGTGAAAAGTTGGTGCGACTTCAAGTATCTGACACTCAGCACAAGCAAAACTCATGTATGGCATTCAAATGTACTATTTTAGATATTTCCCAACGAGGAAATAATAAAGAGATTACCCACATGTCAAAATTCCTCGGTATCCATCTCGATAATAATTTAAAATTCAACGAACATACCAGTCAACCATCGTGTGCCATGAAGGGTAATGTGATGTAACAATGTTGCACCAATGCGATGTTAATTTTTACCTATATTCGACGTATATTAGATATTACAGTCACAATAACATCACAAACAGGAAAAAAGGTGATAAGGCAGCAACATTCATCAGCACACGCTCTGCATCTAGTGTCAGGGACCTCTATACCCATCACGCGACTACGGGAGACGAGGGTGTTGAAGACACCATCCTGGCGGCCTATTATGAATCCCTCTGTTTCCGACTTCAGCCCACTTGGCCTGAGAAAAGTGAAGGTCAGGTTTCTGGATAAGCCAAGGTCTTCAATGTTCTTGAAGAAGGCCCCTTGCATTGGCTTATCCCTATGTAGCTGTAGGAGCCTGTCACACTCCGCAAGTTTCACGTGGGCTTTTTGCTGAACGGGTTCCAACTCGGTGACAGAGTTTGGGTTCGTCCGTTCAGTGTCGAATAGGAGACCGAGTTCATCGGCTGCACGGGTTGCTGCCTTGAAAAGAAATGCTCCAATCCCTGCTTTTTCGTGATCGCATACCAAGCAGAGAAGGGGATCTGAACTCCTGATGACTTTACAGGCTCCATCCAGTACCATTCTGTTATGTAGACACTCCAAACTCAAAAGTGCAAGCTCCTATGGAGATGCATCATTTTGCGAGTTTTTACGTCGAGTTGTCGCAGCTCTTCTTGAGTCCATTTCATTACCCCAAAGGAGTAAAGTAGAATCGGTGGCAAACATGTCAGTTTCAGCAACTTTGTTCTTCCCCGACAGTTCTGATGACCAGATCTGTTGGAGTTTGTGCTGATACTTGCCGCAGAGAGAGTTTTTAACAGTAGCTACCTCTTGGGTGTGGCGTTGTTCCACCCCTAGGTAAGTATACGTCTCTTCGGCATCTAGATTATTATTATTATTACCCAGGCGGCTCGGGTTCGATCATCCTGCCTGTCACGGAGCGAACAATAGGTTTTTTTTTCATGTGACATAGCATTCCATGTCTTAAAGACGTCACAAAGTTGTTCTTTGAGGCGGACATTTTCACATCGCCTCAGTGTATTGGATACATGTTTGTGACTTCAAATGAGATGTCGCACGTCACAATGTGATGTCACGTATACATGTTTCTCGTATCACATGGTTGGCTGGGATGTTAGACAAAAAATTAGCGAGAGGCTGCTACACACTGACGAATGTTACGAAGGAACTAGAGGTCCCCAATGCAAAGGAGGTTTATTATGCTTTGATAGACTCGCAACTGAGGTGACATACATTTCTGGGGAGTTTGTAGCACTCAATTCATGCAGCCTGTTTTTGTCTCGCAAAAGTGAGCCTTAAGATATCTTTGCCAAGTGAAATGGCTGGATTCATGCAAACCCATGTTTAATAAACATGAAATCCTTACTGTTTTTTCAATATTTATGATGGAAGCAGCATCCAGAATACACGAAAACAGAACTGACTATGAAGGCTCACCCATACCTTACTCCATAAAACAGATAAACCAGCTGAGACTACCTGTTCCCACATCAAACTTGGTCGAGGATTCTTTGGTAAATAACGAAATGAAGATATCAAACTCCCAACGACATAAAAAGTACATTCCTTAACATATAAAAAAAAAACAATGCTGAGTGATCGAGCCTACTGTAATTTACAGGAATACTTTGAGGACACTCTGTGATACAACTCTCTCATAATTAATTGCATATTCCTCACAAATCTACTGTCTGATTCAGCTTTAGAAATGAGTTATTTTAATTTTATATTTTAATTGACCCCTCAATAACCTTAAACATTAAGATGAATTTGACACTTATATTGTATGACAATTCAAACGATGTTAACCTACTCATTACATATGCTTTTTTAACATAATTGTGTTTGTTAACAAAAGAGCTCTCTTATAATACTTGATTGTATATTTTCTGTATGTTTTTCTCCATAGGTCTCTTTCGAGGACAGCCTCCCAAAAAATATCTGCCGTGATTGTACTCAGAAACTTCAGAATATTTCAGACCTTATTGAACAGTCGAAGTCCAACAATACAAAGCTTCGACATATGTTATTGAGGCAGCAGAATGGTCGATGTTTGAAAAATTCTATCAAAATGAAAACTAGGAGTATTCATAATGAAATCAAAATTAGAGTTGACAACATCACCTTAGAGACAAAATCAGAGTCCATAAACGAACTTAAGAAAACTATTAAAAAGACACGACAAGATCACTTGGACTTAGTAGATGCTTCCAAAGACAGTGTTGATCGAAACGACCAACTAAACATTTGTAAAGAAGGTGATAATTGTCACAACTCACAGAGACGTCTGATAATTCATATGAAGAGAGACCGCATAGGAAAAAATGGGCTAAGGATATGGAGAAGTCAGATTGGTGATGTAGGTAAGTATAATTTTTGATATTTGTAACAAAACAAGCAAAGTACCGAACTTGTTGAAGTATGAAATTGGTAGTGAAATTGGAATTATTGTACATTTCATTGGTATTCCAGAGAGACAATGGGAAAGTTTCGTGCAAGTTGACAATCAAGAATTTTCACGAAAAAATCTTTATCTCTTCAATTATTATAGAAATTCCTGTGGTATTGTATAATAAAATTATATCAGTTATTTGTCTTAGTTTTGGTCATTAAGTCCTGAATATATATCATTGAGAAAAATGCGTATCAAAAATTCAAGACGTTAAAAATAAAGATATCAAAACATCAAATATGCACATTCGTGACTTTGGCATTGAACCGACGATATATTATGGTCAGAAACAGTTTTCTACGGAATTTCATGTAATGTTTCCCAGGTGGTCTGCATTGTTCACGGGGTGAAGGAAACCTCCAACCAAGGCGGAAACACGGTCATAGGTCTACTGGACATGCGCAAAGCATTCAATACATTCTTAATAGACGTGATGGTCGCCAACTTTTTCGCCCCTTTTACACGCTTTTATTTAGCTTCACCTATATACAGGGTGACCCAGGGTTAAACCGCCAAACGTTCAGTATCGGTTTTTTAGGTGAAAATATGATTTTTTCTTCATATAAGCATGTGGCAAAACATGATTCGTTCTCACGATACAGGGTGTCAAAGTTAATTTTTTTATTTTTTTTAATTCCAGGTACATTAAAATAAGCCTCAAATAAGAATCAACCAAAAGGTTTTTGAGTGGCAAAACATGATTCGTTCTCACGATACAGGGTGTCAAAGTTAATTTTTTTATTTTTTTTAATTCCAGGTACATCAAAATAAGCCTCAAATAAGAATCAACCAAAAGGTTTTTGAGTAATGAATAAAAAACTGATTTTTTATGAAAACTTTGACACTCTGTATCTCGAAAACGAAGCAAGTTGGGACATATGCTTGTATGAAGAAAACATCTTATTTTCACCTAAAAAATCGATACTGAACGTTTGGCGGTTTAACCCTGGGTCACCCTGTGTATGTATGTTTGTAACCGACTCCTTCAGACTTGATTTTGACCCACTTTAAACGGACAGATTCAATTGAAACTTTGTACATTTATCCAGAACCGATGACAATACGAAAATTTGATAAGTTTGTCTCATTATCCTGATCAGGATATCCAGAACTAGAACTGAATAATTTGCCTCAAATACTCTATGTGAGTGCCTTCGCCAAAATTTTAGATAATCGGCGTCGTGGATTATGCGCCTGCTTCCTTTCTTGGATATGGTTGCTATTGTTCAGGCTCTCTCTCAGGAATCGAACACTGATTTCTTGTTACCCATTATCCTAAAAATCTGAGTCACCCTCAATTACAAATTTCAAAACAATTCATACATTTAACAATATGAGTCGATTAAACCCCGTTGTTTACCTTAGCAGCATAGAAATTTGTGGATGTCTTTCAAATCTAAGTCCAAAACTGTCGAAATAGCAGTGAATATTAATGACAGACAATTACTACAGTTAATAATAGTAAACACGGGAAAAGGATGTCAGAGCATCTGTTGAAAAGAAGTACTAAAGCCAGTAATGCAAAGATAAAATGATTTGAGTGCCGAGATCAGTGACTACAGGTTTGATTAGTTTAATAGTAAATTGAGAACTAAAGAGTGAAAAATAAATTTAGTTTTTAAAAACTTAAAAACAAGCTTTTATAACACATTGAACCTCCGATCAAATAACATAACCTAAATGAGTATAGCCGGATGTTTTATGTAATAGGTTTTAAGTTTTGGGATTATGGATATCAACCTTTAAAAATAAAACAAGATGCAAAGCAGTTTTCAAAAATGAAGTTGGAATTTTACCAACAAGATTGTTTATGATGCTTGATCAGAATAATAATGGCAATAATAGTTTCGCGTTATTATTATGAAATTATGAAAATTAAAACTAAAAACATAAAACTTCCATTGTGTTTCAGCCTTAACTCGCCGCACACGTCTTAAACTTTGTTAGAGACATCTTCCCTCACCGGCAGTGTCGTGCGTTGTTTACAGAAATATTGAGGTTCAATAAAATAAAAATAATTCATTAATTTTACTCTTTTCCAATTCGGTTCCCCTTTCTCGATAGTTAAGATCCTGATACATATGAAATGAAATATTTTGATTTACAGCTTCAAATGGTCTTTCACACATTTCACAATGCTTCACCATTGCTTAATAATAAAAACTAACGATAGTTTGACACAAATTAACTCAGAATTTTCCCTTTATTCACGAAAAAAACACTATAATTAGCCAAATGCGAAAACAAACAGAAAATGTTTTGTTATTGTTCTGTCAAATATCGTTGTCGTACTGACCAGACTATATCGACAACGAAGAATCTCCGTAGGGCGATGGAAATACTATCGTTTTTATGTGCTCCCAACAAGCTGCAATGAACGTTTAGATTGCCTTCTTATTGTTATATACTTCATCCAAGACGGTATTTTTGGGTTTTCGTTGCCATGAATATACCCGACAGAAAGCAAAATCTAGCTGACGTGCTTATTGTATCCCTAAAAAGTTGCGACATGGCAACAATGTCTTTCGAAGACATTGGAAACTTGTACTCTTAAGGGTGTGCAGGGAGTTGACAGAAATAACAATTTTTTTCAACAATAACAATTTAAGGCATTACATTATGAAAAGATGTTACCTTCAGTACTATTTGATTATTAATCATCTAGGTTGTGTTACTTGATCGGAGCATTGAACTGAAATGTAAAAATCAATTGTTTAAACAGACAGAAAATGGTAATTAATGAAAAATATCAGGATCACTGTGAAAAAAGCGTGGGGCGCTTTATTTCTTATTTTCGTATATAGAGTGTTATAAAAGCTTATTTTTTAGTTTTTTTATACTGACTTACCGTACCAAAGGTCACAGATCAGCGGGCAAATATTGAAATTCAACAAGGTCAATGGTATGTAATTCAATGAGAAAGGAATCCCCATTCAGAAAGTGTGGAGGTGTTTTGCTACAATGGGAGATCCTCCTCATAAATAAATGTCTTCATATGTACAAGTCTTGCATACAATAACCTTTTCGATGAAGTTTGATCCATTGTTTTATTTTTATTTGCAGGTTTTTCTCCATTATCCAAGAAGACACTTGAAGAGATTCATTCAGCGAAAAAGCAAACAATTTACCAACTCAAGACTGTCAGAGTTGTTTTGATGAAAGAAAAATGGATTTCTGACATGGCTAGTTTAATTTGGGGGAAACAAAGTGAAGCTCAAAGAGAAACAAAAATAGAGGATAAGACCTCTCATGAAAGTAATGCCACAAAAGCTAAACCTAGCCTTAATCACAGCGAACGATTGTTACAGTGCACAGTCTGTTTGGAAAAATTCTTTTATCAACATCAGTTAACTGTTCACATGAAAATCCATGCTGATGAGCAACCGTATCGATGCGATATGTGTGCGAAAGCTTACGAACATAAGCACATCTTGATGGAGCACCTGAACTCACACAGAGGTTTCAAACCGTTTCAGTGTCTCATTTGCCACAAGAAATTTTCTAGAAATAGCTCTTTAGCAAATCATATGAGAATACATAGTGGAGAACGACCGTTTGAGTGCACAATTTGCCAACAGATATTTAATGAGTCAGCATCATTGAGGAAACACAATCATGCATTCCACACAGAGAAGAGGGATTTTCGATGCCACGTGTGTTTTAATTCTTATCCAACTAATTACAGACTTATAAGGCATATAGAAACCCATTCTTCTGAAAAAAAATTCATCTGCTCTCTTTGTTCTAAGGCCTTTACTCTAGAATCTTATTTGCGAAGGCATATAAAACTGCACACTCCAAAGGATCTTGTGGAGTGTCCCTTATGTTCCAAAACCTTTGGTATGGGGATTAGTATTCGCCGTCATTTGCAAACTCATACTGCGAGAGATAAATCATTCAAATGTGCAGTTTGTTCGAAAGGTTTCTGTTCAAAATCCGACCTGGCCAAGCACCTGCTGGTTCACCGGGTTGAACGGTCTTTCAAATGTTCATTTTGCTCACTGGGTTTTCCGCTAGAGAAGTACTTGAAAAAGCACATGCATCGCTGTCACGTGAAACGAGAGAGATCCTACCAATGTACATTTTGTCCTAAACGGTTCTACCATCCTTCCGATTTGAGAAATCATCATAGAATCCACAATGGAGTTAAACGAGTCGAGTGCAAGTTCTGTTCAAAGCGTTTCTTTCATGAGAGTGAGATGTTGATTCATCTTCGTGTTCATACTGGAGAAAAGCCATATCCATGTACGCTTTGTTCCAAAAGGTTAGTATTATTGTTTTTTTTTTTCAATATTTATTTTTATCCTGAGTCTATTTATTCTCCGTCCATCTCTATCAGGTTTGAATTTTGACATTTAGTTTCAAGTGAGTATTTAGTAGTTGTGCTATCCAAAGGGTAAACATTCAGGACATGGCTACCAGAATTATTATTATTATTTTTTCTCATCAGGAAATTCCCAATCAGGTCCTGTCTTCGAAACACTGATACATCCGGAGAGCGCGCTGGTATGTCTTCATCTCCAGTAAACACTCCCCACGTCCGCGGGGTGAGTGATTACCGGGTCCGAGAATCATTTGCCCTGAGCAGGCGGAGTGATCCAAGAATTACGGCCTCCTGCATTTTTTCTGCTGAAATTTCTGCCGTATCACGGCAAGTCGGTATAATTTTAAGATTCGAGAGCAGCCTGTCTATCATTCCATCAAGTACCCCTATGATCAGAAGCACCGTTTTCACAGAATGGTTTTTGTAAAGCCTGCGGAGTTCAAAGAGAAGATCTCGATATTTAGTCCGTTTTTTCTCCTCTTTTCGGACGATGTTCGTTTCGCTAGGAGCGGAAAACTCAATGACGAAAATCGTCATACTTTGATTGTAGAGGAGGACTTTATCACGCTTATTGGCTTGTATTTGCCTGAGGGTGGGGAATGAGTAGTTCCAATAGATTCGGCACTTTTCATTCTCCACAACGAACTCAAAATCCCGCGGAGCAAAAGGCCACGCCGGTGTCCCGACTATACCATTCGAGTATCGGAAATGGTACTACAACACTTGTTGCGCCGCGGTATGCCGTGGATACAGGCTGAGATCGCATAAGCTCGACAGGCTGAGATCGCATAAGCTGGACAGGCTGATAGCAAATGCATTATGGTCTCGGCTGCCCCACGATACGCTCTGCTTCTATCACGCGACTACGGTAGACGAGGGTGTTAAAGACGCCATCTTGGCAGGCCATTATGAGTCCCTCATTTCCCGACTTCAGTCCACTTAACATGAGGAATGCAAAGGTCAGGTTTCTGAATAAGCCAAGGTCTTCAATGTTCTTGAAGAAGGTGGCTCAGTGGCTAAGGTCTCTAGCAGTGGAACTTCTAGCTCGCATCAGACAGACGTTCGAGGCTCGGGTACGGAATCTTTTTTCTCATGTACACGGGTCTCTTTAGGTGGCCACATGACTTGTTGTGAATCAAGTGTGATGTAAGTTGCCTAGATGCCAATCCCGACGTCTGGTGCTAGCTTGAAGTGCGCATCGACCAACCGGGTGGTGCTGTAGGTTTTCCGGGATTTCCTACAGCTGAAAAGTGAATACACCACCGACAATATCAGTAAGTCGCCCCGTAGCGCCACTGCAAATAATAATAATAGCCGTCCTCTACCCGCACAGGCTATGCCTTTGGTTACACTTAGTGACAGGGTAGGTCGGACAACATTATAATTGTCCTGTCCCTGCCAAATGAATAATAATCAACTGTTCAACTAACACTTCCCCACGGATGGTACTACGAACTACAACAAAGTTGATCGCAGCGCCATCCGCACGGTACAAAACAAAACACTCCCAAGTAGCGCAGGCTCCGGAGGCAATAAACCTCGAAACATGCATGTCTGCAGGTGGTCATTCCCAGCCAAATGAAGGATAATCTTCTGTTTAATTACAAGACAAGCACTTGCAATTGGTTCTTCTTGGAAGAACGTAGCACAAATATCTATTAGATGTAGTTCAACGTCCAGGGAAGTAGTTGTTTTCTGACAGATGTTTGCCTTTTATTTTCCACTTGGTGGAAACGCTGAGAGAGAAGGGTACCCCGTATTCTTTCACATTGTTGATACCTCTCTGGCATGATATATTCGTACTCGTTCGAATGTTTACATTAACATTTGTTGATTTCTAAAATGTCATGACATGATATATACATTTTTTCACTCATATAATGTTTGTTTACAGGTTCTCCCATAAGATGAGTCTTGCGAATCATTTGATTGTACACTCTGGCGAAAAACCATTCGAATGTACGGAATGTCTGAAGTGCTTCAACAAGAAATCATACTTGAAAGTCCATAAGAGAATTCACACTGGAGAGCGACCATATCAATGTAAAATTTGCCCTAGAAGTTTTGCTCACGAAAACTACCTGAAAATTCATATCGATATACATGCAGGAATTAAACCTTTCAAATGCACTATATGTTCAAGAGGGTTTTCTGCTCCTACGGACTTGAAAATTCACATGAGAATACATACAGG
Organism: Chrysolina americana; assembly: GCA_958502065.1. Taxonomy (NCBI): domain Eukaryota; kingdom Metazoa; phylum Arthropoda; class Insecta; order Coleoptera; family Chrysomelidae; genus Chrysolina; species Chrysolina americana. The sequence goes on along the minus strand of OY293421.1, from coordinate 37,895,269 downwards.
TGAAAAACCATTCAAATGTACGATTTGCACAAGCGCTTTTACTCACCGCCTAACATGGCAAAGGCATTTGAGCCGCCACCAAGGGGAAAAATCATATACTTGCTACATTTGCTCAAAAGGCTTTGTGATAAAGTCTGAACTCGCTTCTCATATCAAGAGAAGGCACAGACAAGTTGAATCTCATTGTGACATTTGCTCAAAATCGTTTGCTAAAATAGGAAACTTGAGAATTCATATAAGCAGATCACATCCTAAAAAGGCACATCGAAAACGATGAACATTCCATTATTTTATATATCGTCGGGCAGTGAAGCACCAGTCACCAGGCATTTATGATTGATGTTGCCCCGGATTTACACCAATTCTACGAATAATATTTGTGGACAGGAAATACCTATTTCCCCAGTTTTAATTTTGGATATCATCAAAAACAAGAAGAGGTAATTCAGAATCATAAAAACTGCCAACTACCAAAGCTAATGGTGCTAAGTTTGTTAACGAAAAGTATGTCTAGTGTAATTAATGTGGCTATCACCAAGAATTTTTCTATTCCAAATTTTTTTTTTCTATCATCCTGTTGCACCCTTACGAGCAACCCTCAGACATATATCTATTAACTATGAATATAGATAATAAAGACAGCTTGTGTGATGCCGAAACAAATGAGCATCGACCTCGAATTGGACGCTGCTGAATTAATGCTCTTGCGCCAGGAGATTCCCATTCGAAAACACGATTTTGTATTTTTATCTCTTTCCAGCGTGCATGGTTCGGCACCAACAATTATCGAAGATATGAGGAGATTTGAGAAGCATATCTCAACATAACGTCGTATTCCAGTATCCTTATCTGTTTACAAAGTTTATATTTTCATACTATAAGGGTTTTATTACAGTTAAAAATAATTTAAGATCGCCGCGTTACTTCAGGTATGTGTTTAGGAGACAAAAATACATCACTACCACCAAACTAATTTTCTCGGCGGTTATGAGGCCGATATGGAACGAGATTTACCTTTTCAAACTACTGTCCGCCACATAGTCTATCAGTCTATCCACATATCCTTAATTATAATGATTAATGAGTTTTTATCCGCTTTTGGCAGAAAATTGATTGATGAAACTCTGGTAGCAGGTAACAAACAAACATTAGAGTTATATAGAGTTACAAATGAAGTTTAATTGCCGTCTTGCATGATTCTCACTTCATTTTATTCACATTATAGAAAAATAATATTTTACTGCAAATATGGTACGGTCGAAATTGTCAGTAGTATTATCTCGACAAAATTTTCGAAAAATACTTTCGCCTTGCTGGCACGAAAACTATGTTGCTTAGAAACACCACGAGAGCTTGCTCGAGTGGTGTTTTGTACAGCAACACGGTTTGAGTACCTGGCCTGGCATGGTGAAAGTAATTTGGAAATTCTGCATTTTGAAGGGATATTCGATCAGAAAATTTCACGAATACATTATATTATGGACTGAATGCGTATTGCAAGAACAGTTCATCTTGTGTAATCAATGTCAGTTGAAGAGTTGAACCGTCAAACTGACGTTCCTATATTTACCGTGAATGTCGTAACTATGGAAATGTATACACAAGCTAGAAACGAATTACCTTTTTGAACATACCACGGGCTGGAGGAAGTGTTTTCAAGAAGTCCTGTTCTCGTTGGTTCGAAATGAGAAAATTATAGCATTCGATTGGTTTATATAATATAAGGGAAATTGTCAAAATAAGCACAACTTTAAAAATTTATGACATTCGTCATGTTTCAGAATTCGGCATGCGCAGTAGTTTCTCAGCGCCCATGCGAGAAAAGGGAAGAGATATTTTTTTGGCTTCAATTTGATTACATGGAGTCTTATAGCGTGTTACCCATATTCGTAGTTGATAGATATATGCCCTCAGATGTGAGAGCTGGGAATTACTTCTAATATTTTGGAAAACTAGGCTCATGACCGAAGGTAAAATAGAATCAACAAATAGCTAAATTACATTCCATTGTCTACTATCGGATCATTAGATTTCCCGGGACCACTGTATAGATAGCTAGATAGATTAAATTGACATATTTTCGATTATGATCGTCAATTGCATCTTATACTTATATTGTATGGAAATAATAGTCCGTGAATCATTCTTAGCTTTTGGGTGACCAAGAGACGCAACGGAAGAGGGGGAAACTGGCAAAGACAATTACTTTTCAAAAAAAAATAATTGTAATAACTATAATTGAAAAGTAATAAGTAGACAAATATGTACTTTGCATATTTAGCATATTTTATACAAAGATTTAGAAATTTTGCAAATATGTACTTTGCATACCAAGAGACGCAAGGGAAGAGGGGAAAACTGGCGAAAACAATTCCTTTTCAAAAAAAAATTGTAATAACTATAATAGAAAAGTAATAAGTAGACCTAAGCAAATATGTACTTTGCATATTTAGCATATTTTATAGAAAGATTTAGAAATTTTGCAAATATGTACTTTGCATATCAAGCATATTTTATGCAAAGATTTAGAATTTTTTTTAAGATATTGACAAATTATGCATGTAGTCCAAAAAATAGAGGAATTTTTTATAACAACATTACTAGTAGAAACATGACTGCTATCACATGAAAAATAGCCCGCAGTTATATTATTGTAGTAAAAATGCACTACACTAATTTTGCTAATTTATTTAAAACACTACTTAAACAATTATTCAACTAAAACATTGACTTCACTATTTCAAATTTATTTTCACTGTCACTCTCTGTCTGCGAACTCTGGAACTATATCTGCAGCTCTCTGTGACTATCCATCTGTCCTTTTTCGTCGAGCGCCTTATATACCCACAAGCAGATTCTTTTCACAGTTCACAATTTATCGGGACTATAGAACGGTTCATACAGAAGGCTGCTAGAAGCGGATGGAGCTTGGCGATGAGTTATACTTGTTGATCCGCTAGCCAGCACAAGTTGTTTGCCTTTAGGATGCATAACTAATCAGGTGATCAGGTCCGGTCTCGAACATTATGTTATGTTTTGGATTCGCAACTGTAATTCATTGCTTTGTTATAAACATTTGAATACAAGAAAGCGTTTTTTTGTTTTTGCTTATAAAATAAAATCTCATACAGCAATCTGGTTGCTCCAATTAGAACAAAAGTAGAGAATTGAATTACGACCCGATCGGATCATTAGTAACGGAGAAAAACTGGAAGAACCAGAAAATTTTGCGATTTTTCAAGATGTAGGGTTGTCCTTTTTTATGAAAGTATTGAGTCATGTGAACTTTATGTAATAAATCGCTATAGGTGTTAGGCGACGATATCTTTGATTCAGTTTCAAACTGACCAAAGCAAACAATCACTCCTCAGTCGCCCACCCTAGGAAGTATTTTTTTATTAAAATTAAATTAAAGTATAGATGTTAAATACTTTTGCTGCCAGCAGACCTACAGTATAGTTTTGAATCCGCTCTGGATCACCCGGATTTAGGCTAAGGGGATAGCCTCCCCGAAAGCTAGAATGCTCAACCTTACAATTCACAGCTCTACTGTTTTTCGTAAGTTCATCATCGTCCTCGAAGGCAAAGATGTAGATTTGTAGGTTCGGCCACGGCTTCTCAAATGTGTGGACTTTGTATGAGGGGTTGAAGGGGTAAGTAATAAGAAGCAACGTTCCACCAAGCAGCTTTATTCACCAAAGCAAAAAAAATGGTGGAAAATAGTAACGAAAATATAAAAGAAAATGTGTGAAATATAAAAATAAAAATGTATAACCTGTAAAAATTTGTAAAATATACAGTGTGACCCACTTAAGACCGGAGCACCCCTATAAAATCTACATTTTTCAACCGATTCGAATGATTTTTTTTTCATTAGGTAGACATTCTAAAAGTCTACTAGGACACCAAATTTCATGAATAAATCTCCATTTCCAGGGCCAACTAATCTAATTTTTCAAGGTCAAAAATCTAAAAAAATTACTAGCGGTTTTTTTAGAAAAATTCTAACTTCACCACTGGATTCGCGACATTTTCAAATGGTTCTTGTGTAAATAACGTTGAAATGCGTCAATCAATAAAAAAGTTATGAGGGAATTAATTTTGAAAAATATGCCGTTTAATCAACCCACCAATTCAATTTCAAAACTTTTATCAGAACTTTGACTACACCACTGGATTCAGGAAGTCTCGAAATATCACTGACTGTAATTTCATCGAAATCTGTTGACAAATAAAAAAAAAATTAGGAGATAAAATTGACATTTTCCTGAAATTCCATTAACATATTTTTACAATTTCCAACCGACTCAATTTTTTTTTAGCAGGAAGAGTAACAAAAAGTCTACGTTTGAACAAAACATTTGCAAAATATTCCAAATTTCAGGGTATACTACGATTTTTTTTATGTTCTAATTTGCTAAATTTCATTAGCGAATTTTTTCGTGAAATTTCGACTCAGCCACTGGATTAAGCATTCTTCATTTAGGTGAATTCTAAAATTTCATTTGAAAATATTCATTGGCAGCAAAGCTATAGCATAATTAATTTTGATAACATGCCATTATTTTTGAATATTTCAGACAAATTCTGAGAATCGGCAATACTGTCAACACAAACGTAGAAGATCATTGAGGTTTCTGATAGAAATTCTCTTTCATAACACAAATTGTTCCCGAGTTATAACATCTAGGAACTAAAAAATAATAAAATAAAAATTTATTTAAAACAATTTTTGAAAGATACTGTCAGAGTTTTTGGGTTCTGGTATTATTTACTCATACAGGCTATCCGATTTCTTCCACAAAGTTATTTTGTTTCCCTCTTCGTTCGCTAGTGTCAAAATACAATTACTGAATTGAAAATTTTAAAATGCATCGAACTCGAGAAAGGTAGACTGTGATAACGTTATTATTTTAAATAGTTATTTGAATAAAACAAAAGTAAGCCCTGACAATGACAGATTGAGTCTCAATTCGAATGTGAGAAAGGTATTGATCAATATTCAATTGCAATAGGACTAAATTTCGTTATGGCTTTACAATTGTCTTTGCCAGAAAAAATTGAAATTGTGCGTCTTACTGGATACAATGATAGGAGTGAAAGAGAAGTGTGCACAATATTCAATGATCGACATCCAGATCGCCCCCCTATCAGTAATAGTACAGTGCACAGAATAAATAAAAGTTTCAATGAAACAGGCGCTGTATCGAAGAATATTTTGAGGAATAATGTGAGAAGAAGGATTGGACACGAACAGGTTGTATTAGATTACTTTAGGAATAATCCCAATGCCAGTTTGAGAGTGGCAAGCCTAGATTTGAATTTACCAAGGAAAAATATACGGAGATGCCTTCAAACCAAATGCCATTCAAACCCAAATTTTGGCATACCCTGGAAGATGGAGATCAAGAAAAACGACTTGAATTTTGTTTGTGGGCACAAGGAGAATACCTGAGTAACAGACAATTTTTAGAATGTATATTATTCAGCGATGAAGCCACTTTCACGACTAACGGTGTTGTTTCATCTCAAAATACAAGATTTTGGGCAACCGAAATACCTAATTTGGTTATAAACTGCAAAAGACAATATTCGGAAAAAGTTAATGTATGGTGCGGAATATTAAATGAACGAATTATTGGCCCATTTTTTTAAGGAAATATAAATGCCATCTAATTACTGGAATTTCTCAGAACTGAACTATGGAATGCTATTCATGATCTTCCTATTGTTGAGCAAATAAACTTACATTTCCAATTAGACGGATGCGCTGTGCATAATGCTGGAATTATTAAACAATGGCTGAATGAACAGTTTCCTCGTCACTGGATTGGTCGAGGAAGTGAATTGATTGGATGGCCACCAAGGTCCCCCGATTTGACTCCACTTGACTTCTTCTTGTGGGGTCTTCTTGTACAAAGAGTCTACAAATCCCGCCCAAGAACTAGACTGGAGTTGTGTGAAACAATACGTCAAGCTTGTAGAGAAATAACACCAGAAGGACTCAAAAATACTGTAAAACATATTCGAAAGAGATACGAAAAATGTTTTGAATTTAATGATGGTTTGGTGGAAGCAACAAAAATTTGAAATTTATTGATTAGGACCAAAATTACTCAATGTTGTATTATCGATGTCATTTGTTAGCCATCGTAAAATTTGGAAATTAAATCAAAATAAAGTTTTCAGTTCATTCGAAAGTTCTTGGTTGATTGTACAATAATCGATATCTCGAGGAGCCGGTTTCTCGACGTTATGGATTTTAAATTTTTTCCAAAAATACCATTCTAGATGTTATAACTCGAGAACAATTTGTGTTATGAAAGCGAATTTCTATCAGAAACCTCAATGATCTACGTTTGTGTTGACAGTATTGCCGATTCTCAGAATTTGTCTGAAATATTCAAAATTAATGGCATGTTATCAAAATTAATAATAGCTTTGTTGCCAATGAATATTTTCAAATAAAATTTCAGGATTCACCTAAATGAAGAATGCTGAATCCAGTGGCTGAGTCGAAATTTCACGAAAAAATTCGCTAATGAAATTTAGCAATTAGAACATAAAAAAAAATCGTAGTATACCCTGAAAATTGGAATAATATTTTGCAAATTTTTTGTTTAAACGTGGACTTTTTGTTACTCTGTCTGCTAAAAAAAATTGAGTCGGTTGGAAATTGTGAAAATATGTCAATGGAATTTCAGGAAAATGTCAAATTTATCTCTTAATTTTTTTTTATTTGTCAACAGATTTCGATGAAATTACAGTCAGTAATATTTCGAGACTCCCTGAATCCAGTGGTGTAGTCAAAGTTCTGATAAAAGTTTTGAAATTGAATTGGTGGGTTGATTAAACGGCATATTTTTCAAATTTGATCCCCTCATAACTTTTTCATTGATTGACGAATTTCAACGTTATTTACATAAGGACCATATGAAAGTGTCGCAAATCCAGTGGTGTAGTTATAATTCTTCTAAAAAAATCGCTAGTAATTTTTTTGGATTTTGACCTTGAAAAATGAGATTAGTTAGCCCTGGAAATGGAGATTTATTCATGAAATTTGGTGTCCCAGTAGACTTTTAGAATGTCTACCTAATGAAAAAAAAATCATTCGAATCGGTTGAAAAATGTTGATTTTAAAGGGGTGCTCCGTTCTTAAGTGGGTCACACTGTACCAACTGTAAGAATTCATACACTCCGTATATGCAACTAAGCGCAAGAAAAATAAAATATATAGTTGAATAAAATTGGTCACCCTCTCAAAACATGAAAGATCGCTCTACAGTTAAACATGCATTTTTCTAAAAAGCCAACAACCCTTTCAACAACATTCCCGATAATAAATCAACAGCTATACTTTTCAAATTATCTCACTACTATTATAATTACAATAAAAATTATGGCCAAATTTAAACTATTATTATTATTATTCTGTCGTATCCGCCCTCATAATTCCCTCAGAATTATAATAAAGCTACCCTCAATTTAAAATGACAAACACCCAGTTTTAAGTAATAATTATCATCATTTACCTGGAATTTATTTAAATGCCTCAAGCTTATATTGAATAACTCAGTAAACACCCCATATTTCTATTCAAACTATCATTGCTTTAAAATTAATAGACCAAACACGCCCAGCTTTTAACGGAACTATTATTACTCTTATTATTTGTCTTGAGAAAATTATACGCAGTTAACAAACACACATGTCGGCCTACGAAAAATTCATACCTGTTTTAGTGCCATTCTTGAGAGTGGCAGATTTGCCTACACCCTCACGGGTGAGTGGTCCTCCCAAACCCAAGCGATCACTTGCACTTCACAACACCGAATGCCCTTTATGAAATCTTAACATTTTGTTTCTAGGCACGACGTCTCAGATTTCCCTATCTAATCCTAAGCCATTCAATTTATCAACCCATAGCGACCTTTCTATATGTAAAAACTATTTTTCCCCGGTTCGAGCGTAGGTATAAATTCTTATCTCACACTCACACTGAATTCAGACACGCACATATGATTCCTCAAATTTTAACAGACCGATTTATAATACAGGGTGCGCTGAAAACATATAACAGTGCCCACTGTTACATGTGTGTGCTCAAAACAGGCGTTGTCGGATTATTAGTTTTGGCACAATTACTATTTCAATTTTTTTGCACTATCTTGTAGCGTACCTGGACGCTCCAGTGATAGTACGATTTCAATTTCCCAAACGGATTTGGGCGGTAGAAGTATAGTACCACAAAACATAATAATTGAAAAATGCTTGCAAACATCCCCGAAAACGGCCGAGCCCATGTAAGCGGTCAAGTAGTCGGAGAGACCGGGAGACGATGGGAATTCTTCTAATGAATGCGTTACGTTCCTTCATCTCCCGGTCTCTCCTACTACTCAACTGTTTACATGGGCTCGACCGTTTTCAGTCATGTTTGCAAGCATTTTTCATCCATTTTGCAGCATTGTCGCTCAAAATGAGGATATTTTTGTGGTACTATACTTCTACTTACAAAATCTGTTTGAGAAATTGAAATCGTACTATCACTAGAGCATCCAGGTGCACTGCAAGATAGTGCAAAAAAAGTCAAATAGCAATTGTGCCAAAACCAATATTCCGACAGCGCCTGTTTTGTGCACACATAAAGTATACATGATTCAATACTTTCATGAAAAACGGCGGAGTTATGATTTTTTTGAAAAAATCGCAAAATTTTCTATTTTTTTTTCTAGTTTTTCTCCGTTACTAATGACCTGATCGGGTCGTAAAAAATCTCATTCTTTTCATATTTCAATTCCCTACAACTTATTTTATTCAAAACATAACAGAATATAACTACGGACTGTCCTTCATGTCATGGCACAGTCGGTTTCCTACTAGTATTTTTGTTGAAAAATCACTTATTTTGTGCTCTACTGGTTGGTGTAATGACAGAAAAAAACAAGTATTCCTGTAAAATGTTTTTTCAAATATAATAAACAAAATTTGTTATAGAATTTCGTATTTGTGACTTTTGAACATCAAAAATCATAAATAATTATAAAATGAAACTTGAGGTTCATTACTCGTTATCTGAGGTTTGATCGGAATTTGTCCCAGAATCGTCACTATTACATTTGTCAGAACGAGGAGTGATAATGAGAGATTCAACCAAAACTTTGACGTGCTGTCATGGCATTGATAGCTTTGTTTAACAAAAGTTCCATGTAATTGGATTTAGATGTTTTTTCTTGCAAATACAACTTTTATCTATCTGAGCCCATATAAGTTCTATCGGATTTAGTTCACAGTGGCATGGAGTTTATCGCAATAAAGTAATTACACTTTTATGCGCCATTTCATCGACATCATATTTAATATACCGGTTTTTATGCACATGGACAATATCAAGCAATTGTACTTCATGCCTATTATCTTCATAGTGTTTGTCTTTCGACTTTAACACTTATGTATGCTTTTCGCCAAGACATCTTGGCTACTTTTTCTACTCGCAGACTGTGATACGGCGCATTGCCTATAACGATTACCTTACCTGGCTACGATTTTACAAAATGTACTTAACGCCAGTACAAACCCCGCTCACAGTCGCATGTCATCATAAAATCCGAAAATATACGCGGCCGCAACACGCCGTCACCAAATATACTTGACATCATCGCATATGTACACATCCTCACATACAACGGCACCAAGAAGCTGAAAACTACTAAATGAGCTCACTGATTTCAACACCTACGTTGTTTAGCTTTCAATTTCTCGAAACGTCGACCCTCAAAACATCAGATATAGGTTTGGTTATCTGTCTACGTTCTGTTAGTCGGCAGGACAGGTTAGATTGGCTACTAATTTTTGCATTTTCAACTCTGTTGCAGATGCCTTCATGGGGTCGAGTTTAGTAACGGCTTGCTGGGGCCGCGGTTATTTTCGGATTTTATGATGACGTGCGGCTATGGGCGGGGTTTGTGCTGACGTTAAGTATGTTTTGTAAAATCGCAACCTGGCTTCACGCGGACGAATACTGACGAAAATCACGTTTCCAAAACTCAGCGTTTATATATTGATGATAGTCGCCAGTCTTCTTAAAGGCGAATATATTTGCTCACCAGCGAACGCAACAGTAATGGAGGTGTCGAATGCATCTTACCAATACATTCGATATCTTCATAAATACAAAGTTACCAAATGACCACGGAAAACAAGGCGGTGGTTTACGACCATCATTTTTGCCTATTCGCTATTCGCCTTATTTGTACAAATAAGACAAACGTACCAAATAGCTTCTCTGCAAATCGCTGTTTTTGACCAAATAAAGCAAATACACAAATACCTTACGACAAGTGAAGTGCCGCCTTTAGATTGAAAAACGTTAAGACCATCATCCAAAAATCCAGAGTTAATGTCTTTGTTGATAATAATCAGTCCATGGTCTTTACCGGACGATTTCAAAACTGTCGAAAACCCGTCAAAAAATGCTTGCCGTGAACTTGTTACATTCAAGTCCAGCCATACTTTTGAGCGAGTATGTCCCCAAGTCTCGTCAGATAATTTCCCGTGAAGATTTTGGTCGAATGTATTTCTTCGCCACAATGTAAATTTTTTCGATTAAAAAACATTGCGATCTCGCTTTGAATACCGAAAGTTTAATTGCCGTTATGTTCGTTTTAAAACTCCAAAGGATTTTTTGGCTAAAGAATTATCATCATCTACATAAGCTTTGATTTTCTTTAAGGGAGGCATTTCATTAAAAAAAACTGAGGTTTGACTTTTCAAAGCTTCTCCCGTTCCATTACGGCCGTATTTAGGATCTGTAAACCCCTAGGCTGAACATGTGGTGCGGGTCCTACTGGAGGGGGTTATTGTGCAAAAATCACATTCTAGAGCAAGTTAATAAATTAACAGAAGAATGATTTTTTTTTTTATTTTTAGTATAGAAAATTTTTCTGTATATTATAATAATTGTGATTAAAACACGCAACGCAATAGAGAAAGGTACAAAGCACAATACGAAGTATTCATGTGATGCGCGCATGTCGATAGGAAAAGAGCGTCTGATCTATTTTCAGATATCAGACAGCAGACAGCGCTTGATTGGTCAGAGCCTTTTCTTATCTTGGTCCGTTCTGCTGCGATATGATTTCTGAATAGTGACTCACTTCATATCAGCTATCAGCTGTTTACTGAAGAGTTTAGTAAAATTAGCAAACACAAAATAACTGCATATGCATCGATGTCTTCAATAATTACATTTTTTATTTTATTCGTTTAAAAATAAAAAAAATTACTAACTTTGTGGTGCGGGTCCATAGGATACAGCCTAGGTAGCTTGTGCGTAAATACGGCCATGGTTTCCATTATATTACAAATTAATATTTGAAACATAAAAACAAAACAAACTAAACCGTAATCCTCTCTCTGGTCACTACTGAAGCTGGTCAAGGTCATGTTCAAGGTACAACCAAAGAGTAGAGGTTCTATACAGAACACCTCTACTCTTTGGTACATCACTATAATGCAAAAACGAAATAATACCCTAATAATCCCACAAGCACAACTATGTAACAGGAATCAACAACGTGAAAGCTGGGGTTGATCCTTCGGTGTTGCCACCTCCGCGACGCCGTCGAAACAGTACGATTTATAACCTCGACACACAGACCTCATAAAAGAAGTAGATATATCATGGCCGCTCTTCCAATGATAACAAAATAGCCCCTCATCCATGGCCGCCATATTGAGTCCACTTAACTTGTTGTCCAACTCGGCCGAACGTCGAGTGCAATAAACACTTTTTGCACTTGTTGCATAAATAGCTATTGTACAATAGTGCATATTATTTTAAACCACTCTTATTGTGTTGTTTCTGAACTACTGACTGACGTCACTGACTATTATTTCCATATCATTGTGTAGTTGGAGGCACACCACCTACGCACCACACCAAGTAATAGAGTATTATGTCAAGCCTCGAGCATCGCCTATCAAACCCATGGAGGAGGCGAAACTGATCAACTGCGCTTTTGTACGAGAACAAATTTGGAACAAAGGCTAAATGCTGCCGAAAATGTGGAATGAAACAAAGGAATAATGCGGTATCTACAACAGGTTTTTACGGATGTGCTACTTCTGCAAACTCTAATGGAACAGAATAATGGTCTTCATCAGATGAAGCAGCAGTTGATGGATGCAAAGCACATGTAGTATCCGCTGACATAAACAAACCGAATGGAAAGGATGAGCTGCGATGATATGTACGAGTCGCTATTGCATTGTTATTTGGGGTATATGTTGTACAGAAGGGGTGATGAAGGTGATCCCTGTGGCACTCTCTGATGTGGAGAAAATGAACGAGCTATGCGCCAATCTAAGTGCGGTGTGCCAATATGGACATACTGTCACTCTACCTTCATTACATATACCGGATGTCCGGGAACTTTATGTTTTTTGAAAAAGTGCGATGAAATTTGGTGGATCTGACGGTATGTACGACATAAAAATACAGTTTTGTCAAGTGACTGACTTCTTGCAGAATTTCGGTTTTTAAATTGGGCACCTGGCATATGGCATTATAAATACGCCCATGTGTCACTTGTCACTTTTAGGTAATTTTTTTCATTCCTTAAATCTTGGGAAAAATACAATCTTACTGTTTTTGGTCATAATGGCTCATCTGGTTAGAAAAAGAGCATCTTATTACGATTATTTTGATACCTTACTTATCTAGAAATTAAGTATCTTTTGAGAATAAAACATTATTCCATTGCATCAAGCAGTCTGCGACCGAGACAAATGATAAAACAAAATCATTGACATATTCGCCTAGAGATGTAGACATTTAGTTCCCCAGTCTGTCTCTAGTCCTTAGTCATTTCCAGTTGAATCGTGAATTGCATGAAGTTACGACACTTGCCAAAAAGTGCAGTTCTTTATTTCATAAAGATCCTACAAATTTCATTCCATTGAACAACTTTCTGAAAAATGTTCCTATGTATGATATGAGATATACAGTGTGGTCCAACGAAAACTTAACACCTCGATTTTCCGGCTTTAAAATGAAAATGTGGAAAATCGCTCGGACCCGTCAATTTCTAATACGAGGGGGAACAACTTTTCCGCTGTTTTCATCCCCGTAACTTCAACCACCTAACGGGGGTGAGCACAACCCCTTGATTTTGAATAGGGATGCGGGGTGTTGCGATACCTCATTTTGAAGATGTCATCGTGTACTATCTGACCGTAAAATTTCGCTCCAAAATATCCATCGATTCATTACTGAAGATTTCTGGTGTAATTTGACGGCATTCATTAATGATCCGAGTTCGCAAATCATCCAGTGACTCAGGCTGGGTAGCGTAAATCTTGGATTTCAGGTGACCCCATAGAAAAAAGTCCAGTGGAGCCAGATCAGGTGATCTGGGTGGCCACTCAATATGTCCCCTTCTTCTAATGCAGGCGTGAGGAAAATTGTCATCTAAGAACTGACGCACCGGTTGAACAAAGTGAGGTGGTGCGCCATCTTGTTGGAAAATGATCGTTTGATGGTCTTCTGCATTCTCCAATACTTGCACGAGGGCTGGATAAATAGCGATCTCCAATAGATCGAGATAAATTTGGCCTGTGAGCTTACCGGGTATAAAAAAAGGGCCGATTATGTGATTTCCATATATACCCGCGCAAACATTTAATTTTTGGGGGCGCTGTGTATACACCTCACGAAATAATCATCTCTTAAATGGATTCTACAGTTCAAAAACCCGAGTGTCAAGTAGCACGCTGGATAGAATTCAAGAGTTTGACTTCGAGATCAAACATCGAGCGAAGACTAGCCATAAGAATGTAGATACCCTGTTGTGGAGGCCATGTTTCGATGACTGCTCACATTGTCGATAAACAGAAGAGAAAGAAGCATCACTTGTAGAACCACGGCACTTTATAATCACTGGAATAACATCAAGCCCCAGAAAGACGAAGAGAAAGATCCAGATCTTGGTTTAGTTTTCGGCTGGATGAAGACCAACATGGCAGAAAGTATGTGTCAGAGCGAAGAAGGAAGGCATCAAGAGTAGTGCCTAGGAGCAGAAGATAAAAAGTGCTCCGAGAAATCCATGATGGGGCCAAGGTCATTTGGAAGTGACGATGAACCTCCAGAAACTGAGGTAACGGTTCTCCTCGGTTGATATAGCCAAGCAACGTTGAAGCTGCATTCGGACCAAGGCAGTAATTTCGAGTCCAACCAGTTGTAAGAAATGTGTCAAATGCTGAACATTCGGAAGAGGAGAACCACGGTTTTGCATCCACAGTCCGATGGAACGGTGGAGAAGATGAACAAGACGATAAACTGTCATCTGTCCAAGGTACTTTCTGAACACTAGGGATTTGCACCAGTACCTTCATTTGTTCCTGATGGCCTATCGTACCGCAATACACGAGTCAACCGACTAACCCCTGCTAGTACCATAATTATGAGCTCTGACTTTCCTGTAACTTGAAGTTTGGGATGCCACCAGAACAAGACACTGCAGGAGAGGACTACGTTGGCAAATTACGGCAGAAAATGAACGACATCTATGAACGAAACCGTTTGAATATCCAGAGTGACAGCACAGAATGGAGACCTATGAATCAAGGCCGATGCTGGAGGATTTCAGACAGGTGACCTGGTTTGGCTGTACAACCTAAACATCGCCATCGCAAAGTTGCGGAACTCGTGGGAAGGTCCGTACAAGATCATAAAGAGGATGGACTTGTTTAACGAATCTATAAGCCACCCCAAGGGAAGCCTATGGTCGTTCATGTCCCCTTACGCTGGAAATCACGACCAAGTTTGCACCCAGGCCACCGGAGGATGAAACGATGTTCCAGAAGTGCATGTCCTTATACTAAAACGGGCAGAAAGTTTTACTTAGGGTAACTCGAGAAAAGCCACCAAACCTGTTCAAGGTGCCTCCCAATTAGGCGTTAGCTCACTGTATAGCATATTTCCAAATGCCGTGGCATCCTCCAAGCAGTTCAGTCGACTACAGGAATTACGAGAACAGAATCCAGAAGTTGGAGGGGTGCTACAGTTGAGGAAGTGCGAGAGAATGTTCTACTTGGTTACGAAGAAGCATTCTCGAGATAAAACGACCTAAGGAGATTTCTGGAAGAGCCTCACGAGATTGAATGATACAGTGCTGGACCAGAATTTTGTGGTCCTGGCATTCCCAAAATTGGTGGGATTGATGAGCTGGATTGGAGAGTTGTAAGAAGTATGTTGGAGCCAATATTCAGATCCTGCAGAGTCAAGACTATCTTTCATGACCCAACATGGAATACTGTGAAATGTTACTTGTTCCATCGAACTTCAAGGTGCAGATATGGAGACTCTTCTAGAAGG
Organism: Chrysolina americana; assembly: GCA_958502065.1. Taxonomy (NCBI): domain Eukaryota; kingdom Metazoa; phylum Arthropoda; class Insecta; order Coleoptera; family Chrysomelidae; genus Chrysolina; species Chrysolina americana. The sequence goes on along the minus strand of OY293421.1, from coordinate 37,879,896 downwards.
GGGCAATGTAACAATTCTGGAGCCGGACCTGACAGCGTTTGCTTGGTTGAGTTATAGCTACGATTTAAAATGAATTAGCGAATCATAGTTGTTGGCATTTTTATAACACTACCATACAGTTCGAAGGTTTCTTGAAGTGGCATTGTTGGAAATTGGAGAATACTCTAATTCAAAACGCCAAACTTTGTATTTTTCCTCAATAGTCCCCAACCAGCAAAAAAATACAAAAAATGTGTCGATAAAAATATGCTTTATTTATACAAAAGAGAAAAACGCACACAATAGTTACAGTATGGTACAAGTGTAAATAAATAACTCTTAAGATAAAAATAAATACTATACAATGAAATGTAAGATAAATTCACAACAGTGTCAGAAAACTTCCTTTCGAAAATTGAATCCGAACTGTCCACATTTCACCCGCAATATTCTAGCTAGTTGCGGCGGACCACAATAAAAAACTGTTACTTTCCCTTTTTTCTGATCGGAAATTGTCTTGAAAACTCTATCCCAGTTAGGCCGACCAGCGTTCGTACGTGTTTTTAGCCCAGTTATCAAATCACGCTTTTCCTAGAAAAAAAGAAGTTTTTTACATATCAAATAATAATACCCTATCAACACAACTTCATAAATATTCCACAATATGTTCGATTTTTTGTACGATATACATAAAAACGCTATATTGGACTTGCCATTTTATTGGCAAAGAAATATTTAGTCAATCTAATAAGCTGTTCTATTTCTGACCGTGACCTTGGGAGATTATATTCAGTGCCGGACTGGCCAGGTGAGATAGAAAAATCTCACGGGGCCCACCCCCTATTTGGGGTCTCGGGGCCCCTAGGAAAACAGACATGGAAACAATAATTTAAAATTATTTAAGAAAAAAGGTCAAATGTCGAAATTGGTTATTGCCAGAAACATGACAAACGCAAATATTCATTTTCGATTTAGTAGGATTTCTTGAGGACCTCTTGCAACGTGGCAACAGTGATGCGCGAGTATGTATGGTCGGTGGGCGGTGGGTGGTTTTGGTTTTGGCGCGCGGCGCGCTGGATTACTGATTAGTCGTATGCGAGACACTGAGACAGCAGAGAGTAAAGCCTGCCTGTGTCCAAAAATAATTTTATTTGGCGTAGTTGCAAACGCGGCCAGGTGAATACAACTCTATATATCGGGTCGCTCAAAGTTTGTTATGTTTATTTAATTTTTTACTCTAAGACAAGTGTAGAGCTGATCTTGCATCTTAATCAATATTAGTACGAAAACCAATAATTTGTTGAAATTTCCTAATGCGACTCATGAAATAGAATGAACCTCACTTGGCAAAGATAGGCCAGTCCGGCACTGATTATTGTCATGGTTATGCTATCAACGATGAGGGATATTAAAGATTCATTATTCTCTCAGCGATTAATAAACAAATGTCTATAAACAAGTAACAAAGCCACAAACTGGCAAAGACCAAAACTCCTACAATCGACGATACTTGATTAAAATTTCAAATATACCGGAAAAGATTGTTGTATCATTCTTTCGGTTACTTCAGAAACCAAGTTTAGTGAATTAAATCAGTTTTTGAGATCAACATTTTGATTAAAATATATCGATACCTCTCGATATAGCAACATTCACTGAAGATTTCAGTTGATATACTGGCATTCACTAAAGATTTCAATACTTATACATACTGGCAGGCAAAGATTTTGAACTGCTAAACTAATTGATTTTCGTACCCGCCAAAATTTAAGAATCAATTCATTCGCTTTTCCTCGAAAGATTGTTGTGGACCGGAAAATAATGGCACAAATTTCGAGATGATTGAAAATATTTCAAAACATACATTTTATTGTATTGATTCGAAAGTTCGAAAAATATGTGTTGGAGATTACCACGAAAATGAAACGAATAAAATCGACACGTTTGGAGAGAAAGGGTGGTCAATTCCAATAAAATGAAAGATAATATTCAATGGCTTTATAATAAGTAGTAATTGCAATAATTATGTGTTCGTGAGGAACGTTGCACAAATAGACGACAGATATAATTCAATATCTGTAGGGGAAAGTAGTTGTATTCTGTCAGATATTTGCCTTAAATTCCACTTTGTGGAATTGTGTGGATAGACATTTTTCGGTTTTACGAATTATTTGTTTTAATGAATTGTATCTACTCTCCTATAAACACACTCGAACTTGGTTCGTTTTAGATCGCGTCATAGATTTGTTACTCGCTGAATCAATGAATCAGGAACAGGTAGTCATTCACTTGCAAAATGCAGTGGACAACCTTGAACGCTGGTTTTTGGAATGGAAAATCAGATTTAACGCAAAAAGTAGTCAGTTAACCTGGAGAGATAGATAGAGATCTCACCCTGCCAAAAAAAATTTAATCTCAAGAAGGGTCGCGGTCAAGTTACTGGTCCTAACGTGGACCGTGGGCTCACCTACGGCCCACAAATCACTAGATTCAGAAAAAACTTGCCTGGGTGGACATATTTAATCAGCTTCTAGATAGAAGCTCTCTTTAATGACAAGGTTCTTTTATAACTAACTCCATGATCAAATCCTGGTGAAGTTAGCTCTCGCTATGGTACGTAGGGGCGAGGTGCCAATATTGTATCGCCTCCTAAATTGTACCACCACTTTAAATCCGAAAACAGAAAAGAACTGGCAACAACGATTGGTTCAGTCAACCCATCTGTGGCAAAACTGTCCAGACCACTTTAAATCCGAAAACAGAAAAGAACTGGCAACAACGAATGGTTCAGTCAACCCATCTGTGGCAAAACTGTCCAGACTCTGTTGGTTTCGAGACTGAGTGAGGGTAGGAAGAGTTATTGCTGAAAATATATAATTTTTTACGTAATTTAAAATCATAGTACACACTTGGTAAGTACTTAAATTTTGGTTTATGAAGTTGATATATTCCAAATAAACTGTTGAAATTGCGTTTTTAATTTTATAATCAATAATTAACTATAGATATTGATACCCAATATACCAGAATCCATCGCATAGAAGTTGCAAAGAGTTTGAGATAGGGTGACCTGGGGTGTTGGTTGTTTAAATTAATTCTGGGATTCTACTGATACAGGAAGGAGAAAAGTACTAAACCAAGTAGGTAAAGTATACACTAATCATACCTGCACAAAAGTGGACCTAGCAGACTTCCAAGTACAGCAGAGAAGGATACTATACGCTACGCACCCACAAGGTAGAATCCACACCCTGGATATCAACATCATTAATCTCTAGACATTACATAGATTCACTTTAGAGAACTAGTAGAAGAAGCTTAGTACTTGGTAACTGGTGATCCGGAAGTTTGACTTTACGGACACCTGGGACATCAGTGATGAACTCAATACACAGATTATACTTCTGTAGTGGTAGTAGATACTTTTCTCCATTAACTGACACTATAATCAATCACTCATCAGGGCAAAAGGGGGCACAAGAGGGATTTTTCCAAAGACTTGCCCTCAGCGTCAGATGTCAACAAACATAGTTTTTCAACTTTCATGGTAGCTTTGTGAGTGAATGGGGCATCCCGCTGGTGAAGGGGCTGTCTTGAAGGGAAGATCAGGTATCTTAGCACCTTTTTCTATGAGTTTCAGATTCAGGATTCACAAAGATGCAAAGCAGGATTCCATTTTTAGGTAAAATATATCGAATTTCATTCATCGAGGCGGTAGTTATGGAAACCATTTTTTACTATAAATACCAGGCCGAGATCCAGGAGAAAGGCAGTTCATCTGGGACCTCCAAATAGACAAGAACTAGGATTGAACCTGAATTCATCCGCGGCACCGTATTACCGAAAGATGGAGTCACCAACACGATCGGAGGAATCACCCCTAGAGCACGAAAGAACAGGTCCGTAAGAATTAGTAACAGGGATCCGGAAGACAGTCACTATACTCTACCTTATTAGTTCTCTCAGAAGTTTAAACAGTAAATTAAATTCAGAGTTTATTAATGGGAGAATATCTAATCACAAATTCATTAAGAACTATTTGATGTTTATGTCTCCAGGGTGTAAGGTCTTGAAAACCCTTATTGCAATGAAATATTATCCGGGTTGTTTTTCCTATCTGCCGCTAAATTGTGAGATGGTTGAACTATGTTTACATTTACTGCAATGATACTCTCATACATAGATATGGATACTTCCTCACAATTTGAAAATCAAAAAGAAGCATGAACAGAATTCGCTCACATTTTGCAGTGCACAATAAGTCAAAAAGATGGGTTGGATGGTATCGGGATGGTTACAGATGGCGTGCACCCAAAAAGATTTTTTAACCTGACCAAACTCCATTGTTGTGGGAATTTGGATGTACTTGATGCCCATTTGTACAATTGGCAACAATCTAATTTCATCGAATCTTAATATCTATTCAGACCTTTACATATTGGAGATGTACTTATTCAGTTTAAAAGCTCTCAGATATTTTCTCAAGTTAGAGTTTGCTTTTCGGAATTCGATTGTTTGAAAATTCTATTCTCAGATGAAATTATTGGAAATATAATACTTGATATTCGATTACAAAAATTGATAATGTATTTCCAGAAGTTGTAATATAAAATTTATTCCTTTTCCGCATTTCATTTCTCTTCAGTTGTGCAGAACTTTGTATCCTGAAAGAACCAGAAAAAAAAACACAACGTGGGAAAAGGGTGTTGAATCGAAAATGGGCTTTCCTTCATAAGGCTGGGTGTCTGGAAAATAGGAGTGGGCTTCTTTTGTGAAACTAGGCTACATACTTACTTCATACAGGGAGCTCATTTCTCTCCAGAGCAACAGGAGAGTCAGACGATCAACACGACAGTATTTTAGACGATCAGATAAGGCAGGGTTACGTTCGGTCACAAGTTACTGCTGGGATCTGCGACTTCGCAATGTGGATACAAAATAGAGGCACTAGTAATTATATGCGAGTGCCTAATGTCTGCAAACACGCTCATCGCCAGTAACTACCCAAGACGTCGCAAAGCGTACATTTTTAAGATTCTATAGACAGCCTCAAAGCGAATTCACAAAGCAGCGGTTTTTTGAAAGATTATAAATATTTAAATGGAATTTAAATGCACCTCTCACAGAAATTAAATGAATGTACACATTTGTAATTAGTGCATTCAACTTTTGAAAGCATTCCTTTTATATTTACCAAATTGATGAAATAAATGTAGGTTTGGGAATTTCTCTGGAATGAATAAATGGAAAGCAATTTGATATAAATTTCAACATATTTATTAACACTAACTAATATAAAATAACATAAAACAACAAACTAATAACATAGTCTTAAAAAAAATATTTATTTAGATAAGAAAACAAACAAAATGTTCAATGGTGGCTAATCACAGAAATCGATGCAACTAAAAAAACTTTCTTCATTGCATGCAGCCTCCACAAACCTGAAATGAAAAGTTGAGGATAAGTTGCTGCGCTATTTTGAGGCAGTAGTTTGGGGAATACATTTAATGCGCGTTATTCTAAAGGCACTGCCTGTAAAGCCATTCCCACTACACCACTAGGTACATAATCTTCAATATTTTTACTCCATCTCAAATAGAATATATGAGTGAAAAATATAATTATTTAGAGCTAACACAGCATCAGAAATCAGAAAATGGAGCTTTTTCAAAATTATGAAGTGGGGATGGAAAAAATTATCGAATACTCTTATCAAAGAAGAGTGAACGACCCTACTTGATGGTATATCCGCATAGACCTATACATTTTTCGTTTGCACGTATTCGACAGAAAACAACTATTAAATTTTTATAATTTTCAGTTGCTCATTTTCACTAAAATCATTTTTAGCCACCCAGGATAATTTGAGGGCACGAGAATGGATAAAAAATATCACATGATATTATAATTATTTTCTGTATTATTTCGATTTGCATCTGCTTATAGAAGCCCATGGCCCATCAGTACATTTTTGTATCTATATAACCTAATCATAATCAATAACGTTTTCAATTATTTATTGTTGTTTTCAGTATAGATTTTCTCTGCTGCTACCTCACCTTCCTCTTGAAGATGAATCGCGTAATTTTCCATCGAATATGTTTATTTTGTTTATTTTACGAAACGAAGTCAAAATGTTTCACTTACCTTCAGAAAATTTGCAACTTTCTTACACCAACAGGGACTGAACTATGCACGAATACCTACAATAATATACACAACTTTATAAAGTACCGATACAATAATTAAGTTTTGTTAGCAACTTACAATTCTAAAACTAAACAATCAATAGCACTACAAGCTTCAAGTTCATCAACATCAAATGACAAAGTCAAAATGTCTGCCATGGGCCGGCCGTTGCCAGATGAAGTTGATATCCTCTGCCGCTAGTGTCGAAAGAGGCGCTGTTCACTTCTCAAAAAAGTCGCCCGATCATAATCCATGGAATTTCTCGAGTAATATATTATTGAAAATTCAATAAATATCACGAAATGAACGTTAATATAAAACATTAAAAAATATTTGGCATGGTGGTAACATTGTTAAAGTCGTAAGGACTTCTTTGAATGGTATTTTGCAAAATCACAAGGTTAATATTTATTGCATATCATTGTCCGCAAAGCGAAATCGCTGGTACTTATCTATAAAATCTCATTGTTGATCCATATAGAGACATTAAATGGAATTCCCTGCCACTTACTGCGACTTCGCTGGTTGACAGGGTAACAAATATTACATAGTTTCCAAAGTTAAATCGTTAGGTAGAGCTCCAATGTTTAACAAAGATAAAAATATGGTTCAATTTCGGAGACTTACACACAAAACAGTCTGAAATATTTGAATTTAAAGAAAAGCAGTACAATATATAGGCAACTCTCCCCTACATTATCGTCAAATTGTTCTTAATTTGTTTTATCGGAAAAGTGTTCATTGCTATTGACGTCGGGACTAGAGTTACTTACAGTGCATCTAACAATGTCAAAAAATTACTCTGTGTCACTGTGGGAGTAGAAAAATCATTATATACCGCGTCGGAGATAACTACTCATGTATTTCGTTTTTGTGCTATATGAATATCAAAAGTAGAGGCAAGGGGTTATTTGTGACTGCAAATGTATTTATAGAGTAACACTGAAGGATATTGTACATTTTCTTGCTTTGGATCACCACCAACAGCAGTAAATAATTTCTGTTTTAAGGGAATCTATTGCTATCTGAAAAATTCAGCATGCAGGCAAACATTTTCACATAACAATCTTAATATATATAAATTACATGTCACGTTGTTTGTCCGCTATAGACTCCCAAACTACTTAACCGATGTCAATCAAATTTGCACACCGTGTGCAGTTCGATCCAACTTAACAGATAGCATAGCTCACATCTCAATTTATAGCCGCAATATTATTTTATTGCAAATTATTTGTTGATGGCGAGAGAGTGAGACAGAACACATTACACGTTCTCGGTCTCCTCTTTGTGCGATGCTTCGTAGTTTCCACACTATCGTCTACTAAGCATTATTTGTTTATTATTCGACAGTCACAATTATCTGTCAGTCCCAAACGATTCTAACAGATGGCGGTATTTGCTGACTGGATTGAGTAAGTATTCTAACACATGGCGCAGTGTTAAAAGTACAGACGTTTCACATAAGTTACAATTTAATGGCATAACCACCACGTGTTGCTGAGGTATAACTTAAATTTATTTCGTAGTAAACGCAATACAGTGAAGTTCAATTGTTCTTACGTTCTTAATTTTTGGTATTACCATAGCCGGCCACGTGATATTTAGACTGAATTATAAATTGAATTCATATTATAGTAAATGTAATACAGTTGAATCCTTCTTGCTTTTTAATTATTAGTGCTTCATTGTTTAACAATCTTTAATTAAAGTATATACATGTAAGTATTACCACGTAGTTATATTATTATATATTTTATTATTATATATTTGCTATACATCAAATCACGATGTACGATATATGTATTTTGATGATTATGAGGTACTCAAGGCTCCAGAATCAATATCAACGGTAGTTAAAAATCAATGATGGCGGTCGCCATGTATTTTAACAAATGGCATCTGTGTAAAAAAGCATGGTAGTCCCCATGACTGGTGTTCTCCTACCGTTTCCCTTGAATAATTTACTACTATGTAATATAATAAAAACCTTAGCCACAGCAACGCGTGGCCGGGTCTGCTAGTTTAATTTAATTCAGGGTACCTACCTTTTCATGCAATAAATCTAAAGCCAGCTGTAATCCGACTGCTTTCATATCTGTTTTCTGCAGGGCACTGGTGATGTACATGTGCATTTCCAAAAATCTCTCCATGGCTCCTCCAAGTTCCGCCTGTTCGATTTCTAACTGCGAGAGTAAATTTACGAACCATTCAAATGAACGTTGATCCCTGTTAATCCAGAAGAAATCTACCTGTAAGCGAATATATAATTATTACACCAGTTTGATCAAGTTTATAGTATAGTAGACTAAATTGGGTACTAGAGGAATCCTGAACCGCATCAATGAGAAGTGAGACAAACTGTATAAATTAAATTATTCACGTATCGATTGTTCATACCAAACATTGTTAAAATTGTTATTTCCGTCAACCGGCTTCACCCTCACGAGCAACCCTCAGAAGTCTTGGCGAGACTTGTGCAAGCTAAGGAAGACGTAGCCCTTACCTTTTAACCTGTGATGCCTTGCACGAGATCGGTGATCGCGCTGGGATTCGAACCCGTGCACTAACGGATAATTGGATTGAGTTTATAAATAGTTTCAAGTTGTTGAATTTTCCGAAAAATTGAACGGTGGAATCAAATTAATTTTCAGATATTTCTTAAGATACCAGTATCAATTCTAATCCATGATATGAGCATCTGACCAGACTGACATATTAACAAAAGTCCAATTCCTCTTGAAAGCGGATCCGCCTTGCTAAGTATACCCCATCAAATGCTTGAAATTGAAATGGAAGACCTTTCCGCAGATACACGAAATATACAGGGTTCATTAAACACTGATCCACACGTTTCGTACCTGTACAGACTGTATGACCTTGGCACGACAATAACCAATTCAATGACTTATTCCTGGAGAATTTCAGATGTTTTATTTTCAGATTATAGATAGGTATATATATATGGAATTTCAATCAATTGTTTTCATTACTGGAACAATCTACTATAAGAAAATTGTGAGATAATATGAACCTTTCAAGAACTCATTAGATGAATGCATTATCTTATAACTTCAACCATATTACTTTTTCTCGCTATGATAAAAGGACAGGGGTGTACCACACAATTCTAGTTTTCATGGGATAAGTGAGATGACATTATGGTTGAATTAATGGAAGAGACACAGACTGTAGAATTATTCTATCGTACACGGAATCCCAACGCTGAACCTGAAAAACTTTCTGCCGCTGGTGATTCCCCGGAAGGAAACGACAACATTCTGCTGTATGATTATGAAGCGCACTTGCAAAAGTAGTCAAAATTATTCTTGTGTCTCAAAACAAAACTAATTGAGATGAAAGACAAGTATTCCTTACCTTCCTGAGGTTCATGACGGTGGCTGGTATTTCACTTGCCCATGAAAATGTACACTTAGGGCATGTATGCCTGGCTTTCCAATATCTGTGCATGATCGATTGCAAGATGGACGCAAATGGAGTCACTCCTATTCCTGTGGCTATGAGAACGGCGTGTTGTGCCCGGAAGATGTGACTGGATGGAGCTCCGTAGGGCCCGTCCAAATAAATCTGTAATTTCACATAATCATTTCCATAACTCCGAATACAATTACTTTAAGATTTATTGGGTAAATACCGGAGATGAAGGCACATTTCAAGAAGATGCTCGATACTCCTCAGTCAATAATTTTGTTCACAAAATCAGCAAAAGGTCAGAAAATAAAAAAGAAATTGAAAACTGATAACTCATTATTTTGCTTAAACTTCTTATATCAATTTAGTAGAATGGATATCATTCTCAAATGGTTCAAATCTTATTTGTCCTACCGAAACCAAATAGTTAGAAATTCAGCATATTCAGAATTGAAGAATATTGACTGTGGAGTTCTTCAGAGCTCTATACTTTGACCAATTCACTATTCATTATACATAATATAAATGATCAGTTGACTGTTCAAACATCAGGTTCTTTTACCGTCATTGAAAATCAAGCTTCCTTTGAGTTGAATCTTTATTACAAATTAGTAACATCGTAACATCACAACAACACTAGTTAATTACGTTTAAGATGCCTAAAAACCCTGGTGTGACGACTCATGCCTGTAAAACTGTAGAATATAACGCTGGACATTCGCTTGCTTGATAATGAGAAAACAAATGAAATCGCGGTCTATTTTTAAAAAATCCCGCGATACTTCGTGAACCGCCACCGTCGGTTTTCTTGTTAGGTTGAGTTTTCATGAACAACATTATCATTCAAATTTACAGAATCACTGTCCGCAAACAGTTTTATTAGTTAAATTTTCGACTTATTATATAATTTTTATTTTGCTGATATGCAATTTACTGGAATAAATAATAATCACACATTTCACAAAAGTATTGAAATTCAGCTGCATGGAAATTCACCATTAGAACCTGTCAATCTTGTGCTTGTGCCTATCTGACATCTGCCCAACATGCGCATGCGCAAGTATCTGCGCTATTGTATCCGAGTTTTCCTTTTAAAGTTCTCTATAATAAAGTATATATAAAGTAATAATTTTGTAGCTTATTTTGAGTTTAATTGCTTTTCAGAAGTGATATGTGTGATGAGTTGTGTGTTACAATGGTCTTTCATCGCTATTTTAAAAACTGTATGTCATGTAATAGTGAAGATGTTTATTTTTTTGTGCAATTCTTTCTCGACAGAAAATTTATTTTTGGATGATCTAACCACACTGAAAAGCCTTTACGAAAACGAATGGTAAAATAAGAAAACCTAAACAAGCTTGATGATATATGAAAAATTGATAGATTTCTGTAGAAGTGGTGATTTTTTTTTTATTTTGTCACGAACTTTTGCAATTTGAAGTTATGGAATATTTAAAGAAACAGTAGGGTATAACAACACGCACCCAGTTGATTGAATCGATTTGAAAAAATGTTTGCCATGTTTATTAGAGCATGGCGAGTTAATAAATAAAATGTAAGATCCAAATTGGTTCCAAAGTATATTTTACAGATTTCAAGTAGTAGGTACTCACTTTCGGTACTAGACATAATGAATTATTGTGTTCATCTCTCTGAATTTTGTCCACACAAGAACGGATTATGGTCAACTTATTAAGAAAAATAATATAAAATTCAGAAAAATAAAGAAACGAATATAATTAATACTCAATAATATTGCACTAAGAAATTTTTGATTCTGCCACAACTATTTTGACTTTCAAACGGTATTTTGGTCTTCCATTTCGAGTATGGAAACTATATTGCTTTAGAATGATATTTCAAAAGTTTATTGACATTCCGTCAAATTCAATCAACAACAATCACAATCACTCTGTCCCTGGAATATTGACATGAGGACGAGGCGCCATCTCAGGATCTGATTACAGGAATAAACCATGATTTCATTTGTTTTGTCTTCAAAAAAATGTAAACAAAATCTAATCAGTCGACAGGGTTTTTAGGCATCTTAATTACGTTATAATACTCTAGATACCTATTTTATTTTAAAATCTATTAACGAAAACTGACATGAATGTTTTGACAGTTTTCAAAGTCGATAGGTACACCTGCACTGTTCTTGTCCAAAATGACGCTGAATCTTGACCAGAAACATTCTTATTTATTTAATAAGTCTCCATCCGCATTAGCAAGAAAAATTGCTGGAGATATGAAGCAATTTTCTCAGGTATTTTAGAAAATAAATGAATACTGCAAGACTGAACGGTGCATTTTTCGTGTCTGTATGATACGAACAATCTTCTGTGTGGAGTATGTATATATTTTTTAAATAATGTTACAGGATTAACGTCTCTGTCAGAAAAACCTTCCCTTACGAGTGTTTGAATCAGGAATTGTGATAACTAGCTTGCTTTCTAGAATGTCAACATTCCATGGAAATTTTCGTTAATTCATTGGTTCTGCAAGCTCCGCCATTTCCAATTAAAAAGCCATTTTCATCATCAAAAATGTCTCGTCTGGGACAGTAAGAACAAATTCACTAATCTGCTTTTGATTTTTTTCGCTCTATATCCCACATTTTATTTCTTAGTAAATCGTATCAAAGTGCTATACTTGTCGATTTCTACTACTTCCTTCAACTCCAAACAAGCTCGTAACATAGAATATTTAGGCCACAAAGATGGTGGAGAGTACTCATTTGAGTTTTTCACAAAATAAGCAAGTAATGCCACTCACAAAACTGAAGATATTCCTTTTCGTAATAGATTTTTGATTTATCCGGAAGCAAATCTATAATCTTAAAGTTATAGCAACCGCAAGTATTTATTATTATTCGACTTTATCAAGAATCACAATTTTATTATTGAATTGATCAAATAAATTACAACAAATTTTAATAACTTTTTTTGAAACGATTCGACGTCAATAATCAATCGATCCTAAAATATTTTTTATATATTTGAGTTATCAAACAATCTCAAACATGTTAGGTGAATTAGAAAACACATGAGGAATGGAAAAGAAGGAGAGGTAGAGTTGTGAATGGATTGGATAAGATAGTTATATCTACACCAATGGTAGATGAGGGACAGGATAAGTGAGTGAAAGCATATTTAGAAGCAAATGCAATGGATTACAGGCACGCTCATTTTCAATACAATTGCAGTTATTTGCACACACACACCCGATGTCATGCATAAGACTGTCACCTCTGTTCCTGTTGTATCAGATATTTTTATGATTACATCCTCCACCCTATTTCCTCTGCGTTTAGACCTCCTATTAATCTGTAGAATAGAACACAGAACAACAATAATTCATCACGACAATGACATATCAAGGGTTTCTCATGGACATAATCGATATTTAGCTTTCAAATAAAACAGAAGGAGATTGCAACAAAACCGAAATTTGACCCGGTTGACACTGTGAACATTCAAAACATTGACGTTGACGATTAGCTTTACACATTTGTGATGTTGAAACATTCTTTGGAATCGGATTATTGATCTTTATTTTAAAATAGTGAAGAGGGACTACGAAGGCTTGATCCAGAGGAAACAAAATTTCCAAAATATTTTTAATAAATAATAAGTCTGATGGACCAAATGTGAAGAGGATACTCACCTCTAAAGGTTTTCCAACGGGGTAGTTCATCGGTTGTAGTGGTAAAACGTTCGGTGTAAATTGATTTTCCCTGGAGAATGGTTTCAATCGTCCTTCTTCAGCTTGTCGTTCTGGACTCGATGTGAAGCTTAAGGAGCTCATTTGGCGACCTGTTACGGAAATCGTGTGAAAAACGTTTTACACATATGAAGAATAATAAATATCCAGTAGAAAAGGTGCATGTACTTTTACATTTAGGAATAAGTAATATGTTTTACACACTGAATTGCCAGATCTCATTGAATATTTTTCATATTTCTGAATATTGCATTACAGATATAAATCGAAAGTTTTCAAAATTTCGAACAATGTATAATGTTGACTTAGTAAGGCTAGCAGAGGTCATGTCGCTGGCAACCATAATCCTACAACACATTGGGCATCGTATTATTAGGATTAAGCATTTTTGAAATGTTCAGGTTTTTGTTTCGATTTGCCGTTTTTTGAAGATCTCATGAATCCAGGATGTCCAAAAAACAAATGATGACACATGACTCAACAATTTTTCTAGTTTGTAATAATTTCCACTTCAAGATACCTTGGACTTTTACCACAGGTTATTATTTGTTATTCAATGTGAGAGCCTTAATGTTATTTGTTGTTTGAATTTTTATTTTCATGGAGAGACTCAGCTAAGAGGTCCCCAAAGCTCAGAGAACCTCATGACCACTGGCAATAAGGCCATGGCAAAGAGTTCATATGGATTTCGCAGGACCAATGGAACGGAGCAACTTTCTAATAATCACAGATGCCTATTCAAAAAGGACAGAAGTATTTCAAATGAAGAACATCACTAGTACAGTGACTAAAAGTATCTCAGAGATGTATTCAGTAGATTCGGATTCCCAGATCATGTAGTAACAGACAATGATACCTACTTTTTTCGTTTCGAAAGATTTGGAACAATTTGGATAACAGGGGCCCAATTCTCAAACGTCTACTATGCTTTGTCGCATGTGACAAAATATGTCCATCGCATTTCTTGAATGTGCATTGGAAAAAGATGGAAATATTTTGTCGCATGCGACAAGGGATAATAGACATTTGAGAATCGGGCCCCAGGAAGGTTTTAGAAAAAGAAGAGCATTTGAAACTTCTCCAGTTATAGTTAGAGACAGGCATGCTCAAGTAAGAAACTGGATAGAAGCAACAATTGAAAGGGGGCAGAAGTGTATTTATGCAAGTTACCGGATGGTATGTTGTGGAAGAGACACAGCAACCAGGTCCACAGAGGCTCAAAGAAAAGCAAATGGCAGGAGACGATAATAAAGTTTATTTTGACTTTGACTTTGGAGTAGAGCAACAGACTAAAGACAATCGTCAGGTAGAGTTTAAAATTGTTATATCTGTCAACCGGCTGCACCCTTACCAGCAACTCTCAGAAGTCAGAGACTTGTGCGAGGTGGAAGACGTAGCCCTTACCTTACAACGTGTGATGCCATGTCAGATACGTTATAGATCCACAAGAAATAAACGATGGTAGTTCAGATAACGCCATTGAGTCGTTAAAAATAGGTAGTAAATTTTGTCATATTAGTAAAGAACAGAGTTAGCACAAAACGAAACGATAGGGAACAAGTACATTGTGCTAGTAGCAGTAATTCATATATCAACCATGGTGAAAATCTGATGCAGAAGTAGGTAGACTTTGAAATATTTGTGAAGGATGGGTTACAAAAACTGTTTACGAGATGTAGGAGGTAGTAAACACAAGACGGCAGAAGGTAATGTTGAATGTTTAGAATATCATAGCAAGCCGGCTCCAAATCAAAAATGCTAAAATAAAAAATTCGAAGCAAGCTTGGAAACTCGAATATTTATGGGCTATGAATGATGGTAATAGCCTTATTCAAAGTTTAATTCAGTGTACCTAATCACGTTGACAAATAAAAATATCATGTTATGGCTTCAGGACAAATGAAAGATGGTTCCTTTACAAGAAGCCAAATTGAGAAAATATATGCTCTCATCTCAGTTTTTTCAATATCATAATGTTCTTCCTTAAATCAAAGAAGTAATTGAAAACTTGCAGGTATTGATCAGGGTATGGATTGGGAATATTGGGAAAAATATCTGCTATCCAATAATCATTGGATTTGAAAACTTACCTATCTACTATCATCGAATTCGGATTCGACAACCAATGAAGAAACAAATATTTTTAATTTGTGATACATGTTTGAATAGATAATTGTAAGGTAAATAAGATAGACTGGAGAAATATACAGAGTGACATTTGGAATGAATAAGATGTGGTTACTTTCGGTCAAACAGGTGGTTGAAAAAAATCGTCGTTAAGTACAAATAATTACGTACTTCCTATGAATTTAAAATATTGATATATTGAATAAAAAAACTACAGTTTCACTCGGTATACGTACCAAAACTGTGAGTAAAAATACCGACTCTTTTAATTATATAATAATAATAATAATAAATTTATTATTCCCAAGATAATTGATGATGATGAAAAATAGTTTGTTTTGAATAATAATATGATTGAAACTTTATAAAATGCTTCGAAACAACGAATCTGAATTAGGATGAGTGGAATTCTTGGTAAATAAATAACCGCTCGAACCTACAACTTCGTGATACTATTTTTTTTGTTGCAAAAACAGAAATGATTAAATTCAGGACTCATTTATGTGAAGTAAATTTTGAATCACTTCTAGAATGATCCAATCGTCTCGAAACTTGGCTGGTGTATGACCAATAAAACAATTTAAAATTAGCACGTATGAGTTTTTAGCTCGCTCGTGTAGGTAGGTACAAGTAGCATGCCTGCCGCTTTTGTGACTTGATCGTTCGTAAAGTATGGTATGATGAATAAACTTATTATTATTGCATATTCGAAAATGTATCTTGAGATGTTGAAGATAGTTTTAGCAATTCTTACCTACGCTTCCGAATGAACTACTTGAATCTCTTTGTTCGCAGTTCTCCAAGCTGGGAGTCTTGAAGGCAATAATGGTAGGCTTGTTTCGCATATATCTGAAACTTTGAGCCAAGCTCTTATTTTGAGGGCTCAAATAGGCCAGACCCAGTGACTGCAACCTAGCCCTCCTAATCTGGCACTCGTTGAAACTCTTCTCAGATTCCGATCTCATATACTCACGTAATCTGAAATAAACAGTACCCAATACCAATTATCTTTTTGTATTTCAAATGCACTTTTCAAGTTATGCCTACTAAAACTATATATATGCAGTTTTTCTACAAATCGGTAATTGGGGAACTTTAGACGTTGTTCATTTAATTAACAAATCCTATCAGCATTATTCAGTTCCTTCCATCTTCATAATGTTTTTCAAGGTGGAGTATTGGATGAAAACAAAACTATAGAATACTATATCTTTGACAAGCATCTGAATATCTATCAGACCAAGAAAAGATTCCACAAAATTAAGAAATATGTGGTTACAAGTGCGGCATCCCCAGCAACCGGACGATTCGTTCAACTCATTCATTCTGTATGGATGAATCATAGGACTCGGGTTGAAAACATCAAAGGTGGTGGAAGAGTAAAAGCATGCTAGCGGAATGGAGTGGAGATCGACAAAAGAGGATGATGCGAGGAACAAGGAGACGTAAACTCGACGTAAAATCTCGAAAAAGGACCACGCCCTTTTTGCTATATAAAATGGCGTTCTGTCAAATGATCCAAATTTTTGGTATTTTGTAGGAGTCGGTCTCCTTAAGAAATATGTCCGGGCCCAACTCGATCCTATGACTAGTTTTCGAAATACAGGGTGTTAAAGTTGGGAAATGACGACTTTTCCCCATCTTGTATCTCTAGAGATAATCAATTTATTTGAATTTTTTGCATGCAGTATTTTGAAAATATCCTTTGCCTACTATCCTCCCCAAAAAAAATTCAAGAATTCTTTTCCGTTACAGGGTGATTTCAATTCATACTCTTGCGATTTTTTGAATTTCGAAATATTGATGTTATATGGATTGGAAACACATGCAGGATGAAAATTATCACACTTGTTGTCGCTTCATGTAATATCATCCCATGTCTGAATCATACAAGGCGATTCACGAATGCTGTGGTATACCGTAATCAATTTCGCTTGAGTTTTCTCTCCCTCCTTGTATGTTTGAGCAGTTCCGGACTGACCCGTCTTTGCCAAGTGAGATTAAAAAAAAATGGGGCCCCTAATGGCCGGGCTCATTCTCTCAGATTGGGTTGCATACGGAAATTTTGACATACGGATGGTTTTCATACTATTAATAATTGAGGTGCGAGCTCAGCTCTACACTCTAGTTTTAGACAAAAAAATAATCACAAAAGACAAAAAAAAATAAATACTTTTATTTTTCAATGAAACAAACTAATAAAATGTTCTTGAAATGATAAATGAAGTAAATGCAGAAATAAACTCCAAAATGAGGAACTGAAGACCTAATAAATTAACTGTAGGCACCAAAAAGGAACAAAGGAAATAAAAAAAACACCCAAACTATCACTAAGAATCTCAAACACCAAATGAATCTGAAAAATCAACCCTTGTTTGATTCCCCTTAGGGCCCCAAGTCTCCAAGAAGGGGGTGGGCCCCGTGAGATTTTTCTCACTATCTCGCCTGACCAGTCCGGCACTGTGTTTGAGTTCATTAATTGTATTCATTCCAGTTTTAAAGGATATGCCATTGAATAAACTAGAGCATAAGTGAGTATTTCTAAAACCAATGTAAACCACACGAAAATATCAGAATTTCCATCTTCTAGTTTTTGATAGATTCAGAAAACATTGTGAAGCTTGAAAAAATGTATACTTTCATAACCTCATGGAAATTGATTTTTTTTTCTTGTACTTTTTACTCCAAGTTGAAATTGATATTGTCAGGTAGAATTTTTTGCAATAATGACATGATTTGAATATTACCTTCGTGATAATGAAAATTATTGAAGAATCTAATCACCTACCTCGTTTTTACCTATAATACTCCTGAACTATGTGGTCTATTTATATTTTATCGCTCCGGAAAATTGAGATATTTTTCGAAAGAACAAGACTATATCAACTACACGAATTGATAGCGTACTAATGATGAGTCATTTCACACCAAGTATTTAATGATTATTGTTCACTCAGTGTGTGACAAAAATCAATATATTATATTTAATATTTAAACTCGTTTCCACACCACCCAAGAGGAAGAGTTTCCGTCGCGTTTTTTTTCCTTTAGTGGTATTCCCTTTAGGCCTAGGCCTAGTCCACTCTGAAATATTTCATAATTTTGAATGTATTTCAGGAAAACAAACAAGTATCAAAGATATTGTACTGAAACTCAAATCAATTCCGGGCCGAGGTTCATAATTTCCGGTTGAATTCTATCTGAAGCATCCGAAATAGAATTCAGGAGCCCACAAGATGGAAATGTTATATTTTCTTGATGCCTTGCGTAACCCATGAACCATATCACACTAACTACGTGAGCACAAGTGCCTAAAGTCCTAGTATCCTAAAATAGGCGGATCTTCTAAAATATAAATTCGTCAATGACATATCTTCAAAAACTGGAATTGATACAATTTATCAACTCAGACATACAAGGAGGGACAGAAAACTCAAGCGAAATTGATTACGGTATACCACAGCATTTTTGAATCGCCTTGTATGATTCAGACATGGTATGATATTATATGAAGCGACAACATGATAAAATGTGATAATTTTCATCCTGCAAGAGTTTCCAAACCATATAGCATCAATATTTCGAAATTCGAAAAATCGCAAGAGTATGAATTGAAATCACCCTGTAACAAAAAAGCATTCTTGAGGTTTTCTTGGAGACGATAGTTGCCAAAGGATATTTTCAAAATACTGCATGCAAAAAATTCAAATAAATTGATTATCTCTAGAGATACAAGATGGGGAAAAGTCGTCATTTCCCAACTTCAACACCCTGTATTTCGAAAACTAGTCATAGGATCGAGTTGGGCCCGGACATATTTCTTAAGGAGACCGACTCCTACAAAATACCAAAGATATGGAACATTTGACAGAATGCCATTTTATATAACAAAAAGTGCGGGATCCTTCAAATTTAAAGGACCCCGCTCCTCCTCCTCCTAATAAGGAAAATGCATCCTAAAACGAACCTTCCACGGTTATTTTTTTTACTTGCCCAGACAACTGGGAGACCGTGGAGTTTGGAGTATTTAAAGCATGTAAAGTCATCAGGAGTTTGAATCCCCTCTGCATAGTCTACAACCATGGAAAAGCAAGAACTTGTTCTTGTGGTCGACACTGCAACTACACAAGGATAAGGTCTTCTTCTAGAGCATTGAAGACCTTGGCTTCTTCAAAAATTTGTCTAACAGGCTTAAATTGGAGACCGTAGGACCAATAATGTTCAGCCAGAATGATGTCTTCAACACACTAGTCTACCATAGTCGCGTGTTGTACTACGACCTCTACGACGAGACACTAGTGTTGCCTCTCACCGGCTCCACAGAACTTCGATCGAAGCATGCGGCACATCCCCACCATAGTGATGATTTTGAAACAGAAGGAAATATTTTGCGGCGCGCTGCAAAGTGAAGGTTGGACTACCGTTGGACATATTCTTATTTGTTGCATGGTTTTTGTATATTTCATAAATTGTAGATATGAGATTATGGAGAATTATTTTTCTGATGGGGTACTGGAGAAAACCTCACTTTTCATCTTTTTACGGCGCTGCAAACGCATGAAGTTGAAATGATATCAACTTCAAGCAGCAGCATCGTGGTATTGAAGTGGGAGTGTGGGGAATACAGAATAAACCAATCACAGAAATGCTCCGGGAAATATTGAGTCCGTTGTGAAAATGAGAAATAGCGAAGCTACTCATTCCCCACCCTCACTAAACTAAACTAAACTAAACTAAATATCAAGATTTACTCATCGAATTCCGCAAGCTTTACCAAAACCATTCTGTTAAACTGGTGGTTCTGGTCATATCGTGATGCGCAGAAATTTCAGCAGCAGAAGGACTACTCAGGGTACATAATTTTTGGATCCAGAAATAAAACTCACCCCACGGACGTGTGGAATGATTACTGACACAAAAGCTGGCCCAACGGATGAATCAGGGCACCGGAGACAGGGCTCGACTGGAAAGTCCCCAACGGAAAAAAATATCTTAACGAATACAACAGGCTGTTATTCTCGGTTCATTACTTTTGATCAGGGTACAGGATTTTCAGACCTAATATCTGCTTCCTACTCTTTAACGAGTCTTTATTGGTGTAATAATAAGGCCAGCGAGCCCTCCGAGTCAGTTGGAGCCCCGGAGACAGGGTTAAACTCAAAAAAATTTATTCAAAATTTATAATTATGATGAGGCTAGGGAGGTCATTCATCATCTGAAATCAGGTGGGTTGAGACAACACTTACCCGAGCCCCGAGCGAAGGTTGCAAAATCAGACTCAGGCGCACCAAAGAGAATTAACTCCCTCAGTGGTGGTAGGTTACCAGAAACAGAGATACGGGCCCCTAAAACTGACCTCATTCGATTAAGGGTTGAAGGCAAGGTGGTGGGACCCATAACGATGGAATGCCAAAAGAGACCGCTTTAGCAACGGACACTTTGAGTGGACGGATGATTTGATGGACGATCTTCTGCACTACTACGAGAGTATTGATCCTACCCAGGAGCAGTGATTCCAAGACAAGGAGACACTTTTCTGCTCAAAACTTTAGGGATTATGTATATCGCATCTCGAGGGTTGAGGCTATATTAGAGCTTCCTTTTCAGCTTGCGTTATACCGCCAATGGATGGTATTAGAAGTCATAGGGCGTTCCACAACACCAAGCCCTCAAAGCCACAACAACTGGTATGGAAAGGTGCGAAAATTTCCGACTTCCTTCCATAAGAGGCTGGCCGTGTATAACGTTGCTCAAACTCTGTCACAAAAGGAGGGGAAGAATAGCTTTCCTCTGGTGGATGCTGAGATCAAGTCGTCAAAACAACACGTATGTCACAGTGAGGCGAATAGTTGCAAAATTAGCTCCACACACAATACGAATGGTGGTAGCTGCAAAGTAGTCCCCAGTAAGGCGGGCGAATAGTATCGTTGAAAATCTGAAAATTCGTGATAAACCTTGCTTATTCCAAGAGCCTCAACGTGTTGTGGATAACTCGTCGGCCGCTGATCAGGAGGAAACCTTCTGGAAAAATATCTCTATGAAAACCAGCAACCACGCTTTGTTGCAGGGTAATACAGCTCACCTGGACAAAACATCTGGAGAGAGTGCTAAAAAGGACAAGGACAAAATTAATGATGGCCAAGTGTTAATTTGGCAAAACATGGGGGGATCCTTTAACCGATCTCGATAACGTATGTGATGAAATGGCTGTGATGGCCGAATGTTCACAAAGACTGGCTATTTTTGATGTCACTTGGTGCTATGTCTAGAACGTCAACAATCAACCTGGATTTGACTGAGAACCTCCCTTCTCTGGTGACAGAACTGCTGACAGGGCACTGCAACCCTTAGGAAACATCTGCATCTGCTGGATATACACCAGGACTCCACACTATGCAGTTAATGTGATGAGGACGACGAAAGTTTTTCACATACCGTTTGACTGTAGACGAATATCATTGAACACTACATGCCAGAGATATCATCCACATCAGTACTTTCGAGATAGACCTGACAACGGGGTGTAGAAAGGTACTATACAGAACTACTTGCTTTCGGCTATTGGCCAGTTCCGCCGATCAAATCAAATCAAGTTTATTCTATTCTGTAACAGTCACTGTGGTAAACAGACAAATGATTGTCAAATTATCATACATAAGTATTGAAATTAAAATTAATATCAAAATTTGAATTAAGGCTCCATAAGAAGAGGTGTGACCTAGACACTATTGCCAATTTTGCCAACTTTCCTCCTCTGATAAAGCCAAAATGTACTTATACATGGAAAAACTATTGGTGGAAAAAAGTTCACAGTAACAGATTCCTAATTGGTTGACCAACTAATACTGCTTCGTTTTTTAGGTAAGTATCACAATTGTTTAGAGGCCATAGTTCGATTAATTTGTTTGTCAAAAGGTGATGAGGAAATTGGAACAATGAATAAAGTGGGAACTAGAATATGACAAAACGAAATGAAAGAAAAAATTTTTGATAATGAATTTTAAAGTTTTCAAAACAACTTTGTCAATCACTGCACACGCAAACCGTTCGTTGTTGGTGAGAAACACACGAATCAAACCAGTGCCTCCCAAACAAAGGTAAGTAAAAGCGTCAATATTTTGAAAATTTTTGAAGGCTCCAAAAACAAGAGTTCTTGCCATTTATTGTTACCTTATGTCCCAAGTAACAACCCGTTTTTTTAGTGCTCAAATTTCAATAATATTCTGTAAAACCTTTTTTTTTTTTAATTTCACTTACACTAACAATCGTTCTCGTTTCTTAGCTTTTGTCTGCATATCCGGCATTGAGAGTGATTTTTCCAATGGGGCTTTGTTAGTGAAGAGTAATCTGTGCAGCCTCTTTTCTGGTGTCAGCTTTCTTGGCTTAGAGTTCGATTCTTGAACATGAAAAAAAAAGAAAATAATAATAACCACAACACTAATTGCAAATTCAACAGAGATAACTTCGGATTGAGTGGAAGAACATTTTCTGTTATGCCTAGCACTGCAGAAAATGAACTTCGCCCTTTATTTCTTGATTTCTTAGTTATAAATTGAAATGTGTATGTGTATGTATCTATTATTATTTATTTCTTCTCAAGAAATAATAAAGTCGATATTATTATTATTATTATTATTATTACATGATTTCAGATATTTTTTTCAAAAAAAGTTTGGAATAAATATAATCGGTGTGAAATGTACACCCGAATTTTCGTAAGAAATTGAAAACTTAATTATTGAAATACAATAGAGGATTTTAGTCCCCTTTTAGGTAGGAGCGACAATTTGATTCTTTGTGAATGAATTTCATCTGATCAAATTTGTACCTTTTACTGTGTGAGGACATTGAGTTCTTTGTTTTTCAACACTTTGTACGTAACTGAACAAAGACATTTTTTTCAGTTCCCATTCAAAAGTTAGAAGGAGAAGTTGAAGACACAGTATGGATAGTAGAGACCAAATGTCAATCTTTTCACTTTGCGTAATCCATTATTTCATGGTGTGCAGATTAGGTTCATTGTATTTTATTCTATTAGGATTTCAAAACACCCTGTGTTTTCCACGCTCGCCTAGACATTAGCTTTGTACGTAATATCTATTAGTGCTGCCAAACTATCACAAAATATGTTCCTCATATTTTTACTGAGTGAGTAGAAGGACAACCCGGATTGTAGCAACAAAAGTCCCTAGAATCTAGTAAATTTCTCAGTCCTTCATCCGTTTATAGCGTTAAAACTCACTATATCATATCAAGGGATTTATGAAAAAATTGTCACTAGTTAATTTTTCTTGAATATAGGTATGTTGTAGTGTAACCACATAAACAAAAGTGTCCATGGGCAATCGTATAAATAGTTTTCGGAAAACAGGGTAATAGTTGGAAAGTGGCTATTATTTTGAAAGTAATATTGTCCTTAAGTCCACTTTACAGTTCGCAATTTTCTTTGCGGGAGTTTTCACCCAATGAGACGCTATTTAACAGCTGTATAGCCTTAAGTCTAGTATATACCCTCGCGAACCTTGCAATTTTTCTGCGAATATAATGGTTGCCGACATGGTTCTGGATCAACGATTGGTCCGGTTCGACTGGGAGCCGTTTTATTCGCAGAAAAATTGCGAAGTTCGCGAGGGTATGAACTAGACTTTATCCATTGGTACAAAACTCGTGCAATTGATTGCATGCAATGAGAATTGCGAACTGTAAAGCGACTTTTAGGGAACTATTTTAGATTGTAGATTGTACAGGCCGTGCAGCCTCACAAGCAATTCGACCTATTAGTTTTTTTGTGCGTAGTGTCCTTAGAGAAATTTCTTTAATGTAAATTTGGCATGACTGATATTTCGTATCCATAAAAGGCGCTATTTTAGACCGGTTTTGAATAATGTTGTTGGATACAAGGTGCGTCGAGCCAAATTCAAGATTTTGTGTTGGGACTGTTGGGCGAGTAAAATGTCCCTGCCCTGTATAACTAGGGCAGGGCGAAAGTCCCTGCAAATTTTCTTTGACTATTGTACCGTTCCTCACAATAGTTATCTTTTTTCCCATTTAATCGTCTTCATATATGTTGAAGTTAAAGAATAAAGCAATGTTACCACATGATAAAAGCGGCCTGTATAATACATCAAATGAGTTTACCTGTCGTACTACAAGACGCTGTAGTCGTATCATTCTCCACGTGCGACGATTTAGAGCGTTCGTCATTTTTGAACGCTTCATGAGAAAACGCCACCAACTGAATGCCGGGCTTCTTATTCAAATCTTTATTCGACAATGTTCTGGTGATAGTGGTTTGAAGTTTCTTCAAAGGGCTTTGGTTGTTGTTGATACCACCGTTAGACGGGGATTTTTTGGAGGGGGACGGAGGTAATGGCGGAATTTCTCCGTTGTGAAGTTTTTCCTGTTCCCTTTCGAAATATTCGTATAGTCTGTTCGTCCATTGTCCTACGCCTCTGATGTGGAGCCACATGTAATCTATGAAAAAGAAAATTGTGATTATAACATTGACACAAGTGTGTGTTCTTGGCGGTGCAGTAAACACTTATACCTCTTCAGTAATTTATTCACTTATAATTGCACGAGGGGTTTTTATTTCATCGAGTTTTAGGTTGTTTAATGAGGAACTGTTGCCTAGCAACATCGAAGGTGGACGTTTTAAGGTCAAATTCACAAATATTTCAGTAGTTAAAAATTGTCCTTCAGATGTTTTTTCAACTTACTCTTGAAAGACACAAGTGTAGAACATTTCTTGATAACTAGGGAAAGCTGATTATACATTTTCAATCCTTTACAAAATACAGATGTTTCGGTTCCTGTTTTTGATACCCTCTGAATTGAAAAATCACATCTCGATCGTGTATTATGATTATGAACTTCATACTTATAATTTAAAATATCTTGTAAGTATCGAGGAGCATCACCAGATTTAATTTTGAAAACAAATATTAATGTTTGATATTGCCAAAATTGTTTAACTGGTAACCATTTCAATGTGCTCAACATATTTTTTATTGGAGTCCGTTTGGGACATTTTAATATTATGCGCATTGCACGATTTTGCAATGCTTGAAATCGGTTGATTTCATTCAGATTCAGAAAAAATAAAATGGTTGCACAGTAATTAAAATGCGGAAGAATGAGAGTATTGTATATCACCATCAACGACCACTGGGTTAGAAATTTTGCACATCTATATAAAAAATTGTTTAAAATTGTTTTTTCCGTTAACCAGCTGTCATCCCCCTACGAACGACAGCCCTCAGAAGTCGAAACTTGTGCGAGCTAAGGATTAACGGGGTCTTACCTTTTAACGTGCAATAGATGTTCTTTGAATTTCAAATTCCGGTCAACTATCACACCTAAATATTTGAATTGCTCAACTCTCTCAATAATGTCATTGCCAATTTTTATTTCTTTCTTGTTATCACAGATTTCACAGAATTCTTTGTAATCTCGTAATCCACTGATGATCATGTATTTTGTATATTTATGTTGACTTGAAAAAAATTTGAGCAACACCACCGATAGATATTTTCTAGTGTTTCATTGGGTACATCGATAAGTCTGTTACTGTTGTCACATGAAAAATATATGAGAGTGTCATCAGCAAAGAGATGCATTCCACACTCTCCCGTTACTCCAACTAGTCGATTTGATGAAAGTGTAAGGAAATCTTCGTTTACTAGATCAAAAGCAGGAGTTTTGACCGAGTTGCTTCTCAATTCAGAAGATGAGAGTGTCGTTATCTCCGAAGAAGTACAAAGAGCTGATGAGTATTCTTCCAAGTATCATATGAACTCAAATCGCGAGTGGAAAAGATATGTTCTGATACCAACATTGCCACTGTGAATTCCTATAGTTATATCAGAAAAATGAAGCTCCCCACTAGAGAATTGAGAAAGTTTGGAGCCAGTTTAGACGCATTCACGAAGATCCAGCAATGAGAAACGAAGACAAGTACCAGTATCTCATACAATACCATTCCAAATTCACGATTTAACTTGTTGAAAGTTACCCTCCAAATGATGAAAATTACTCGAAGGCTCTGGAAAGTCTGAAAAATAGTTTTGGACGGGACGATCTTCTAGTAGAAGTATATTTTTGTGAATTGTTGAAGTTAGTTTTATGCAATCTCAATAATCGATTAAGATCCTTCTGTGACAAAATCGAAACCCAACTTCGAGCCCTTGAAAATCTGGAAGTTACCTCCGATGCGATGCTGTATCCCTTGGTCGAGTCATGTCTTGATGAAGATACCATCAGAGTAAGGCAAAGGAGGTCATTGTACGATGAAGGCATCACAATGAAAGAACGTTTGAGTAACCTCATGGAGTTCATTAAAAAGGAGGTTGAAAATGAAGGGCGAATATCTCTCGCAGTGTCTGGTTTCGATACAGGCAATAAATCGAAAAATACTACCGGGATATCACAGAAACTTTCTGTTTTAGCTACTTCGTCTGATTTGATCAACAGAACTCTCGAAAAATGTATTTTCTGTGGTGATCAACATTCCAGTGAAGAGTGCTCAAAAGCTTCTACGATGTCATCATTCCAGAAGAGAAAGATTTTGATGGAGAAAGGTTTTTGTCATTCTTGTTTGAGATTTGGACACATTTCCAGAAGATGCCGAATGAAAGTGAAATGCTCGTATTGTCAAGGTCACCATGTTACTGGTATGTGTTCCAAGAAAGATTTTCATAATATATCTTCCAAACAACCAAAAATTGAGAAATCTATCGATAAGATACATAATGAAGTATTTTTACAAATAATAGCTGTTCAGTTGTAGGATGAAAACAATAAACGAGAAGTAAGAGCTCTTATCGATACATGTTTCCAAAAATCATATATCACAAAAAGTGCAGCAGAAGAGATGAAATATACTCCAATTCGATAAGAACAAGTGAATAATGCGTTGTTTGGTGGATCTACAACCGAAACAATCACTCACTCATGTTATCGAATCCATTTGAGTGATTTACAGAATGATTTTGAAGGTTACTTCGAGGTTTTGGACCAACTGTCACAATATATCTTCAGTCAGAGATGGTGTTTGGACACGAGAACTTGAATCTTTCAGTATCAAACTCACAGATACAAAAAATGTACCCATTGACATCCTCATCGGGGCAGATATTGCTGAAAAATTGTTCACTGGGAAAAAACATGAACTGAGTTGCGGTTTGGTAGCTATGCTAGTAGGATGAACCCTGATGGGAAAGATTTCATCATCTATACCTGTTCTTGATAATTATTCATCTACTGTAGTTAGCTCAATGTTTTCCAAAGATATTTCCATATCAAACCTATGGAAATTAGATGTTCTGGGCATTTCAGATCCATCTGATCTGAAAATTTCTGAAGAAAATGATGAAATGAATCATTTTTTAGAGAGCATCAGGCTAAGTGAAGATGGCAGATATGAAGTTTGCATGCCGTGGGTGGAAGGACATCCTCCTCTTCCATCCAATTTTGATATGGCCTACAGAAGACACGATAATGTCGTCAGAAAACTAATACCAAATTTGGCATGCTAGTAGTTGATACCATGTCAAATAGGAAAAAAATTGTTCACCAAAATTCCAGAGGTGGAAACCAAAAAATGATATTTGAAAAAAAAATTGTTTTTTTTGGTTTCATCTTGAAAAAAAATTGAGTTTAAAAAAATATGGTTTGAATAGGGCTGAAGATCATTCAATTCTCTACAAGAATGATCCTTAGTAATTCCCTATAAAATGAGCCCGTATTATCAGAAAACGTGCTTGAACGCCGACATAAAATTTCAGGCTCGTGTTAGCCCGCCGCTGTAAGTTCCGTCGGTACCAAACGTTAAATGTGTTATAACTTTGCTAAAAATGATCAAAAAATTAAAAATGCAAGTGCATCTTGTTCGTGAAAACTTCTACTTTTTCATGCAAATATAACATGTGGGTATCTGAGTACCTAAGTGGCTGTTTTTACCAAGTTACATAATTCAACTGCGTTTTTTACGGAGGATGCAGAAATCATAGGTATTTCAGTTAATCCGGAATAATTGCACTGACGCAGGAACCATTACCCTCTATTATACACTATGCAATGATTTACACTTACACTCACCACTCCACTTACACTCTCACTTACACACGCCAAAAAAAAATTGGATTTTACTACTGCCTCATTTTCAACTCCCTCAAAATTCCGACATCTTAGCCAGTAAATGATGGAAATAATTGTTTACACACAACCTGCATGAAAAATAAAGTATCGATGCAATTTCAAGCTGGAGGTTTGCACTTCACATTTCTGATATTGAACTCACAAAAACAACTCCAAAATGTGTAATAATTTTTAAAAGCTCAGAGGCTACCCAAAAACTAATTTTTTTCGAACGATAGATAATTTTGTCGAACCACGGGATTTTCAGAAACCCCTGACCATCCGAAACGAAAGAAGATGAATTTATCTGTTAATTCCATATATACAACATAGTCCAGGATCATCGAGCCATAATATCTAAGCCAACAATGGCCACACTTTTGGAGCAGTATGATGTCAGTTCACCCCATGAGCTGCGAGCGTAGTATCCCAAGTCCGGTTTCCGGCTTATCATAGACATGTCAAACCCTAATGTCATGCAAAGTTTTTTGTTCTTGCTGTGAAAATTTGAGTTTATTATTGAGAAATTTCATGGTTAAAGACACTAATGGAGATTATAATAGACCCAGCTCAGCAGCATCAAAAATTCTTACAGTGGATTGGAGTTGTATTGAATGCCGTGGTACCTATGAAATTATTATTGCTTGTCTTTTACAAAAAGTAGGGTGGAAATAGTGTCAGAGGGTATTGAATTATTCTTGCAAAGAAAAAGAGTGTTGTCAAGTGCATATACCACAATTTTCTCTCTTCCAAAGAACTGATATTCCATTTGAATTTGTTATGTAGAAGTTTAAATATTTAAGTTGATAACTAATTCATACGAATATTCTCTCCCCAAGGGTATTTGAAGTGAAAATAATGGAATCTTATATATTATCATGCACTGATCTTTTCTGAAGTAAACGCAAGTAATATTAGCTGTGTGTCAACAAATCTGTTTTCCGGATTTTGAAATTTGAACAGAACACTAAGTACGTATCTACACAAATCATAGGGATTTTTCCATCCCAGGACAATTATATGAATAAATACGTTTTCAATATATTTTCATGAATAATAATAATATATAATTTTTTTGAGTTGTTGAGAGAATCTTATATAGCAGGGCTGGAAACATTGATTTCTGATGTGAGCAGAGAAATGGGGTTCTCATACAGAAATTTGGATGAACTAGCGTACGTCAAAAAACAACAACAACAATTTAGAAGACAGAGATTCACTCAGGTTTCTATGGCATAACACGAATGGAAAAATGATTGTATACAGACACAACAGAGGGGTGAATTTTAGCCCATTTTTGTTGGAAGCCGTCATAGATCTACATCTCCAAAAGGCCCTTGAAGGTGAAACTTCCTATTTGAAATCAGTTATTACCAGATTACGAAAAAGTTTTTATGTCGACAACTGTGTAACTAGCGTTGACAGTTTAGAAGATCTACATACGTTCATTGATGAGTGTTCGGTATTCATTCAAAGTCTCAAAGCATTCAATATTATGTACATTTTTTACTCTTTTTAAAAACTTTATTTTCGCGAATATGAAATGAGGAGACTCGTAGAATGCAGGCCGAACTGTCAACCAGAGACGGGCAGTACCTATTTTGCGCTGAATCGGCACACACGTTCGCCTTTCTGGCTCACATACAAGATTTTGCATTTGAAGGACATTTTGTGAAGTGAACTGATAAACGTTCTACAAGACCCAGGGGTACCCCTGCAAGAGTGGTGAAGATTATAAAAGTGAGTTTTAATTACACCTTTTTATGTGTCTCCCTTTTTTCGCTCATTTATTTTTATACTTATTTTTGAACATCGTTAAGATATTGAAGATTAATCAAAGATCAAACTCATTTACAGTCCTTTTAAGCTTTCTCGCCCAACAACAGGGTGATGAAAGAAGCAAAATTCGACTTATTTGGATGGGAATTTTCACTTCTTCATGATTCGTCACAAGTTACTTCACCATCACCAGTTTTTGGTTTGATGTGGAACAGACATTTTGACACTCTGAAACTTTGTCACGATTGGCTTGAATCAATAAACTTTGAAAAGGTTACGAAACGAATTATTCTTTCAGTGGCACATAGACTTTTCGATCCCATTGGATTTTCAAGCCCTGTTACATTAAGTCCTAAGTTGTTGTTGTTACAGAAGACCTGTACCTGTGGAGATGGAGACAACTGGCTCACCCGTACTTGGTAGTGGCGTGAAAGACGAAACCGATCGAAACAAAAAACTTTTGTCTAAAATTGGAGTTTTCTTTATCCATTAATTGAAACCATGGCTGAAATTCACACTTACCATCTTGTTCAGGAGCACTACTGATTGTGAAAGGGTGCCATTCATATTTAGCTATTGCCGGTATCCTTACAAAAATGTAATCTCCTGGGTGGAAATCGAATTGAAGAGGTCTCTTGATAACTAGATGCGTAACCTTAGAAGGCAACAGAAGACCCGAACTGATGTAGGTTTTTCCTCTCTCAGTAACAATGAAAGCAGATCTATAAACTCTTTCCAGGCCATAGGCGATCCCAGGTATGAAGAACCATTTCCAGAAATTTGGACCATGTAAAATCAGAAGAATCCAAAATGGCACGTACATGAGATGAGTGTAGTAGAAAATCTGAAACATCCCCACTATTTTCAATGAGCAGTGTTATTGTGTGAATGAAATGTGTAGACTATCCCATTTTCTTTGATATATATCGAAAGTATATTAATACGTCGTATATTTTGAATACCTGTTCAAATACTATCAGTATCGTTAAAAAAAATATTTTCCCCTACTCGAATAAGGGTGGACAGCTAATATTTTTCCATTGGGTTTGATAATTTTAGGTAGTACATTTCACTGCAAAAGCTCTAGGAAAACCCAGAAGAACCTATGGTACGATCCCAGTATTATTGACCAAGATCGAGGTTAGAATCCGTACACCAGATATCTTTCAGTCGCAGATAATTCCATATCTGACTTTATTAACATCATGTTCATATTTTCAATAAATTCGAAATTTCATTCATTCATTTCATTTGACCAAAGGGAATTGTTTATTCATGGAATCAACATTTTCATTCAAATGGCATCAAACGTAATGCAATATGTCATTATAATCGGTATTATTGCATGTATCAAAATCTGTTTTAAATGAAAAACTGCTTATATGCCAGAAAACGAGTTTATTACTATATTTTTCCGAATCCAATTTATTGAAATAACTTTATAAAGAATAATCCACAACAATAGTCCCTCCCTGATCAAAAAATCAGCCCAACACCACCAGCATATATTCTCTCAGAGGCTAATACACAAAATGGGTGGCGGCAAAAACTCTAGGAATACCCCACAGTACCACCAAACACTCACTCATGCAAGAATGAGGACATGCAATAGTAACTGGATAAACTACAAACATTTATGCCCATCATCACACTCCGACTTGCGCCCCGAAAAAACGTTCAAAATGTGGTTCATATACATGACGATGGCACTGGCAATTTCCATTAATCTCCATCAATATTACCATTATTTTTCAGCACCGGCATTGTTCATATATCTTCAAACATCGAGTTCGTGACATCTAACGCGTAACCCAAATGCTCAACAGCATATATCTAATAACTACGAATAAGGGTAGCATGCCAAAAGACGCCATGTAATCAAATTGAAGCCAAAAAAAAAGTTTTTCCTTTTCTCATAATGGCGCTGAGAAACTACTGCGCATGCCGAATTCTGAAACATGACGAATGTCATACATTTTTAAGGTTGTGCTTATTTTGACATTTTGACAATTTCAATCGTACCATATTTGCAATGAACTATTATTTTTCTATAATGTGGATAAAATGAAATGAGAATTATGCAAGACGGCAAATAAACTTTGTGTCATTTCAAAATCGATTCATTGATTCATTTGTAAATTTATATAACATAATGTCTGTTACCTGCTAGTTATATCAATCAATTTTCTGCCAAAACGGATAAAAGCTTATTAATCATTATAATTGAGGATATGTGGTTTGACTAAGTGACGGACAGTTGTTTGAAAAGGCAAATCTCGTTCCATATCGGCCTCATAACCGCCGAGAAAAAAAGTTTGGTGGTAGTGATCAGTGATGTATTTTTGTCTCCTGAACACACAACCGAAGTAACGCGGCGATCTTAAATTCTTTCAGGCATAAAAACCCGCATAGTATGAAAATATAAACAGATACGGATACCAGAATAGGACGTTATGTTGCTCAAATCTCCCCATAGCTTCGATAATTGTTGGTGCCGAACCATGCACGCTGAAAAGAGATGAAAATATAAAATCGTGTCTTTGAATAGGACTTTTCATCTCAGATTATTTTTTGTGCGCATGCGTCAGTGTCAGCCATCTTTTTCGGACTGTTGTACACAAACGTGTTAAAATACCCAAGTACAAATAATTAAAATTACCTGATATTAAATGAACCTCATAGAAATAAGTAAGAAATAAATAAGATAATAAGTGTCCTAGTTGAATAAAAATAAAATGTTATTATTTATAATGGTTCCCGGTTCCCGTACGAAAAGGAACAACCAAACGGTTTTGTTATGGAGTGTGGAGTGATACACAAATCATTTAAAGCCAGTACATATTATTTTATAATCTTTCCAAAACCTTACCTTCAATATCTTAGACAAATAAATAAATCATGAGGCAAAGTAAATATTAAAACATATTCTAAATGCAGAAAATGTGATTTGTAATTGAAAAAATGTGGCCGAAGTGACAGAGGATTTCAACCGATTGAGGATGTTACTGAATAATGATAAATATATCCATAGTTGAAATTTATTGGTACATCATTTGAGGGAAATAGTTGCAAATTTGACGAAGAATCAGTTACTTCAGAATGAAAAGAGTTTTGTATAACACTACTTCCTTTCTTCAAAATGTCCAGTCAATTTCCATCTTGTCAAAAGCTGGGTCAACACAGGTAGGTACATATTATTTCGCATAGCTTTCTCAACTCTTGAATATTATATTATTTAGTATATATAGTATTATATAATATTTCTTCAATACTAATTTACACCAATATCTATTATACACGATCGAACGTTTGAAAATTCCGAATTTATAACTCATTTTCAATTATTTATACAATTTTAATAAAAATCGTTGGGAAGTTTCATGTTAATTTAAATGTTTCTGCAAGTCATTGTCATACTTTAACTGGAATA
This sequence comes from Chrysolina americana, assembly GCA_958502065.1. Lineage (NCBI taxonomy): Eukaryota > Metazoa > Arthropoda > Insecta > Coleoptera > Chrysomelidae > Chrysolina > Chrysolina americana. Next base: position 37,846,097 of record OY293421.1, on the reverse strand, counting down.
CAATACAATTATTATTTATTTAATTTTTTATTTGCCTAAAAGGGTTGTACTGATGGCTAACCTCTTAATCAGCTAATTTATTTTTACATTTTTGCGAACGTATATGACATTTTTGCCACCTTTTTAATTTTTCACAATTATGTGCTGCTATTGAATTGTGAACGAGTAAAACACCATCAACAATTTTTTCAGTAATAGATTTTTTTGCGAAGATAATACTGCTTTTCCTGCCATTATTGCACAAAACAGTACGAAACTTTTGAATTTCCGTTCATTCAACATGGCGGCTGCGCATGCGCTTGTAACATAATGAAAAGGCCTATATAGGAATCTCCTGGCGCAAGCGCATTAATTCAGCAGCGTCTAATTCGAGGTCGATGCTCATTTGTTTTGACATCACATAGGCTGTCTTTATTATCCATATTCGTAGTTAATAGATATATTATGCTCAACATCGCGCGCGCGATGACATCCTTAATCCTTATCGTCGAAATGGATTTAGCGCTCACTATGTCACACGCTGAACGTACTGCTACATGTGGCTGCATGTGAGTCTCGCGCGTTCACTTCATCCACCTACAGTCGCATGTAATCCACCACCTACAACTATAATCCCAACAAGCTTTATATCCTCAAATGTTCAACGTTTGCTTACGGAAAGACCCTGTGGGAATATTCCACGAGGTGGTAATGGTTCACTCTGAAGAGCCGACACATTACCCCCGGAATGGGTCCACTCCTACCATCATTGACTTGGTGGTAAACAATAACGTTGCCGATCTGAGTGACCTCAAGGCCGTATATGAGATGACATCGGACCACGATCCACTCCTGTTCAAGATGATGTACGCAAGAGGGAGGATATTTCCCCGACGTTAAGATATGATTATCTAAACACGGACTGGAAAGAGTTATGAAGGCACCTGAAGGCCATGACGCATGAGGAAACGCTCGCTCTGGTAGGCAATATTCAAATGCCCAGAAAGCTAACCACCAAGAAAATTCTGGTTAGGAGAGACAGGGATGTTCTCCTAGAGGATATTGAAGGCCTAATCAGACAGAAGGACAGGAGCAGAAAACCAGAGGTGGCAGAAAACCAGAAGCCCCACCCACAAGGAGGATATACTCTACCTTGTTGCAGAAATCTCTAATTTGATTAAGAAAAACTCTGACTGAAGAAATAAACTTGAGAAACTCAACGTCCGGAACAATTCTCTGTGGCGGATGGCCAAGCAATTTTCGAGAAACTTCGAGCTGATCCTCACTTTGGGAGCGGTAGGCCGAACTGATGACGCCTGACAGCGAAATTTAGACTTACCTCGATATTGACCAATCATGAGGAGCTGATGGAAGTCATTAAACGACTTCCGACGCACAAGGCACCTGGGCCTCAAAATGATCCCTGATGAGTAATTCGAATTCCTTCGGGTCACAACACGATCTCGCAGGTGGTTCTGATTGCCCACGAAGTATAATGCTGCTGGATATGCAGAAAGTCTTCGATACAGTCTGGGTCGAGGGTCTGACCACCAAACTGTTGCGAACAGACATATATGTATATGGTAGGACAGATAGACTCCTGCCTTGTTGATAGGATATTTAGCTGAAAATAAACAACATACTTTTGCAACCACGTTCAATCGAAGCGGTTGTCCCTCAGGGCACAAGTCTATCACCACATCTTTACTCACTATATACGTATGATTTCCCTCAACACGAGAGTACGAAAACGGCAATGTATGCGGATGACACCTTTATATATTGCGATTCGTTTTCCTGTGTTACTGCTATGCGGATTCAGTAGAGACTGGATAGGGAAGTCTTGCCGTATCTAGAGAGAACAAGATCGTGGTGAATCATCCGACAAAGACCGAGGCTTCATTTACTCCTATATATCGGAAGTTGATGGTCAAGAATCAAGTCATCAAAACGTCCACACCTGTGAGATATCTGAGAGTACAACTGGACATAAGTTTAACAAAGAACGCACTCATACCCGCTGATTCACAGAAGGTCACTGCTGACTACGAACACAACAATGCTAATGTATAAACTAGTGATTCATCTAGCATTGTTAAACGCCTGTCCAGCGTTCTGCAACCTGACTCAATTCCAGAGACTGGACAGGATGCAGAACAAAATACTCAGAATCATCATTCAGAGCGATAGGTATATCTGTTTCGATGCGTTGCGAGTGCTTGCGGGCGTCGATAGGGAATCTGAGTTCATAATCTGAAACGCCCAGCACCTCGATTCGGTTTTTTGCTTCTATCCTTTTCCGAAAGATCTTCAAATCCAAGATCCTGACAAACTATGCTCTCTCAGTTTTTTTAATGGAATGAAACTCCTAACCCACGCTTATTTCAAATCCCCGCCTGCGATCTTCCGATATTTAATTTCTGTGGTTTCATGCAAATCAACAACGGCATACGTGGTCTGTAATTTTTAGTTTTTTTTAGTATATCGGATCGATAGACGACTGCAAGCCTTGTTGAAAAGCAAGTGTATTGTGAGTTGTCTAGATGCCAATCTCGTCTATTGCTAGCTTGGAGTGCACACCGACCACCCGAGGTGATGCTGTAGATTTTCCGGGTTTTCCTACAGCTGAAAAGTGAATACATCACCTAAAACATCAGTAAGTTGCCCCGGAGCGCCACGGCAAATAATAATAGCTATCCTCTACCCGCACAGGCTAATGCCTTTGGGTACACTCAACGAGTGTTTATGAGGGAGTATTATTATTATTATAGTGTATACTGAAACATTATTTCGACGTGTTTTGGATAAACGATCGTGCAAAAGGATTTTATGCGTATATCAAATGTGCTCGAAACAATATAGTGTTCGCTTACACGATAAGTTCGTTCGTCACCAACCCTATCAGTTCCAACTTTCACGTTTGTGATGTATTAGTTGTTCACTGAAAAAATCATATATTTTGCAATTTTAAATTGGGACTCATGCTGAGAGTTCATTCTAAATCACCAGCTTCAGTCCCACGTTTGAGTAATACCTCGTAACACTCATAGAGTGTACCCGAAGGCATAGCCTGTGCGGGTAGAGGACGGCTATTATTATTATTTGCCGTGGCAAGGAGGAGTTCATCTGCTCATACTGTCACTTTGTTACCTGTATTTTTGTAAACGCATTGATAATGATAATCAAGAAAAAGGCATCTATGATGAATAGTTTTAAAAACAGTCCTATAATGAAGGTAAAATAGAGATCCGTGATATGTCGTGTAGTGTTTGGGAGATCTGGATATCCATTGTATTTTCTGTTACACATGATGATGAATAATAGAAATGAAACAAAACTTTACCTCGAAACATCCTCCTCTTCGTACGAACGCCTGTGAACTTATGACTATAGTGACTAAAATCACCAACAGAGCCACGCCCGTGGGATTTGCCACGCCACCAATCAATCCAAATAAACCTGGTTTGCTGGTGAGCAACCATTCTGCTGCTGTATAGTTGGCTGCATTCGTGATGGGATCATTTACCACAATGAGACCTAGAGAAACACAGAAATAATTAACAGAAGGCTAACATCGCATCCTTGGGGAACTACTTACTGAAATTACAAACGTGCATTACGGTGTGGAAAATGCTGTAGCCGAAGATAAACATGCCAGTCAGTTTGTGAAAATAAATATGTTGGTCCAGTGGCAAAATAGAACTGTATCCCCTAGTCCTTAAAAAAGTGATGCATTGCCTAAGCATCAGAACTACGATGAAAGTACAGTTAAAGTTGAGACACTGCCCTGAAAATTAGGATTGAAAAATGTTTTATTAAAATAAAAATCAATAAATATCTATTCAATATTGGACAGCCGCATTCGTAGCGGTAGATCAGAAACGTGATAACAGATACAAAAATCCGTATATCGTTAATCGCGAGAAAAGCTCCTATATTTCAATTAATATACAAGTCTTTCATGACGAGCGTTCGTTGGGTATACAGGGTGGTCCAAATGGTGAAGTCCAGAAGAAAAATCTGAATTCTTCACACCCAGGGATACCCTATATATGTTCAGCGATCTTTTGTAGTTTTCGAGTTATATTTTCTTCCGTAATTTGTTAGAGGTATTATAGAGGTTGTAGTAGGTATTAGGTATCTTTCAATTTTTTTCTTTGCGACATGATCGTCTTAAATGTTGCTTTGATATAAAGAATAACAAACTCCCTGCAATCCTGCAAGATACTTACTCAAAAAAGTATCAAAATTGAGAATTCAAGTATTTAGTGAGATGAACTCAAATTTTCAACGTAAATTCAAAAATACTTTAAGGGGTATCAATAGGTCATGGATTTCTGTAAAACCACCGACTTTTGATGGACAGTCCTCTTGGTCCATGTTTCGACGGCAATTTGAAGCTGTGGCAGTGGCAAAAAAGAAAAAGCTACGGCACTAGTAGTAGCTTTGGGAGGGTCAGCATTGGGTATGTTGCAGACGATACCCATCGAACAGCAAAATAAATATAAAGACCTGATTACTGCATTAGAGTTGCGGTATGGCGATCAACATCGAGAACAGCTGTATCGGGCTCAAATGAAAACGCGCACTCAGAAATCAGGTGAGAGTCTGCAAGAATTTTAAGCGGATGTAAGACGCCTAATTCACCTGGCTTACCCAGAAGCACCGGGAGATTTCAAGGAACAGATAGCGGTGCAGTTATTCATAGATGGACTGAGAGACACCGAAATCCAGAGGACTCTGCGACTAACACACATCAAGAGGAGTAGCGATGCCTTGGTACGTTCTCTAGAAGTGGAGGCGGCCTTCAACACCTCGAGGCTTTCGTACTTTCGAGCGATATTGATAAAAGAACCCGAACAACGATCAAGCGCAAATTCCAGCTCACTCGAGGAGGTTCCGGAGAAAATTTAATCTTTCATAAACGGAATAAGCACTCAGAAAAATAGGACGTGCTATAGATGTGGGGAATTGGGATGCAGGGTGAGAATGCCAGCACGTTCGCGATCACCTAAGAGGACAAAGTCTTCCAGTGAGTCCTCAAGTGGGTGGCAGGATATCTAGAATTAGCCAGCATATCAGGTCGCATGCTTGCTAGCAATGATAGAGCCCCCAGGGGCATCCCTATTAAAAGGCTAAGAAGAACAAACGATAGCCTGATCATTTCAGGAAAATTTATCGAAATATTCGTCATTCGCACCAAAGACACCGGTACTGTAGATTCTTTGGTACGCAGTGATATCCTTCGGCCAGAAAGCATGAAACCTATCTCCTCAAATCGTGTACTTCGAACAGTCACTGGTGAAAACGGATCTATTCGAGGAGAAGCTAAGATTACACTGATTCTTGGACGACTCATCATCATAAATACAGTTCACGTCGCAGAAGGACGATTTTGGTGAAACTGCGATTAGTGAAAATCGTGAAGAAACTGGATTTTCAGAAAAAGTTATTTGTGCTTCATTGGACGAAGACTCTGGGTGCTGCGTTGGAATAGTACAGCCATGTGCTAAATCACCTAGCAATTTGGTTCTTGCACGAGCCCTGGTAAAAACAAAACAAGCTATTCCTGTGAGAGTTTCCAACGTATATCCTGAAAGAAATAAAAGCCAAAGAAGGCGATATCGCTGGAATCTGTGAACCTATTTCATAGGTAGAAAATTTCGATTCAGGTGACCACCAGGAAAAAAATTAAGCCTCAGAGAGTGTTATGACTATGCTTGAAAAATCATTTGAAAACTTGTCAACAGAAGAATTGGGAGCTGCTGAAAATTTCATCAGAAGCGAAAGCGACATCTTTGATTCAACAACAGGAAGAACTAACCTGGTCAAGCACAGAATCGATACTCGCCAAGTCCATTCGATTAAGCAACCACCAAGAAGAGTTCCATTTACCAAACAACAAGAGGTGGCAGAGCTTGTTGACAAGATGATGAAAGATGGTGTGATTAAAGAATCACCGAGCACTTGGTCTGCACCTGTTGTGTTAGTTTCTAAGAAGGATTATAGAAAATTGAATGATGTTACGAAGAAGGATAGCTTTCCTTCACCAAGGATAGACGATATATTATCAACTTTGGCAGGTTTACGTTGGTTCTCCACACTAGATTTGAAGAGCAGCTATTGGAAAGTAGGATTAGATGGAGACGATAAGGAGAAGACAGCGGACTTTATCAGTTCACTCCAGCGACATTTGAAAGACTAATGGAGCTTGTACTGAGTGGGTCTTGGAAGACTTGCCTGGTATACCTCGACGACGTTTCAGTCATGGAAAAGACATTTGAAGAACATCTGCATAATTTAAGAGAATTAATTCGACAATTCAAGAATGCCAATCTAAAACTGAATCCCCAGAAATGCTCATTGTTCCACAAAGAAGTGGATTTTCTGGGCCACACAGTATCATTAGACGGTATCCGAACAGACCTAAAGACAAACATGAAGTGAGGAGCTTCCTAGGTCTCTGCACTTACTACCGTTGGTCTGTGGAAGGATTTGCTGATATTGAGACACCCCTACATAAGTTGACAGAAGACCGAATGAAATTCGTTTGGTCCAACGAAAATGAACGGGCATTTGGAAAAATTGAAAGTTGCTGTATGTTCTAGTCCGATTTTAAGTTTTCCACGTCGAAGAGACTTGTTCGTATTGGATACAGATGCCAATAACAATGGTATTGTAGCTGTACTATTACAAGAGCAAGATGGCCAAGAAAAAGAAGTCGAGTTTTACAGCAAAGCACTGACCAAGCTAGAAAGAATTTTTTGTGTAACAAGAAAGGAACTACTGGCAATAATCAAGGCTGTAGACCACTTCCATAAATATCTGTATGAAAGAGAGTTCCTCATTAGAACAGATCATGCAGCTCTGAAGGTGCACTGAGAAGTTGAACCGTATCACTTCAAGATAAAACATCGACCAGGAAAATTGCACAACAATGCGGATGCCTTATCCAGAAGATTTTGTTCGGATACTTGTGGGCATTGTGAGCGAATTGAACATCGCGAAAGAATCAACTAAGTAAGATGAAGGGTTGACGACAATTGAACCACAGCGAAGATGAGACAGGACCAAGAAAGTGATTCAAGCATTGCGGATGTTCTAAGATGGAAGGAAAGTGGAGCGAAAAGATCCACCTGGAAGGAAATCTCCGTTCGAATACCAGCGTTCAAGGAATTGTGGGCCCAAAGGGATTCCCTGATTGTCGAGAAGGATTAATTGAAAAGAGTTTGGGAATCAGCTGACGGCAGAAGAGTTATTCCTCAATTAGTTGTGCCAAGGTCGAGAATAAGTGATGTCTTGGAGGAGATTTATGGTGGCAAATTAGGTGGACATTTTGGAGTGAATAAGACCTTGGATAAAATACGGCAGAGGTTTTACTGGGTCCAATGTCGTGAATTGATGGGAATTAGCAAGAACAGAACAACTGCCCTCCACCTCCAGTCTGATGGCATGGTTGAAAGATTCAACAGAACTATGGAAGAACATCTTTCCAAAGTAGTAAAGAAGCACCAAAGAGGTAGGATCGACATTTTCCACTATTATTGATGGCCCACAGGGCATCTGTACCCGATTCCACCAACTCACTCTAGCGAGCATTCTCTTCGGGAGAGAACTTCTTTTGCCCTGTGATTTGGTGTTCGGGTCACCAAGTGTTAAAAAAGAGTCACACGAATATGCAGATGAACTGCAAGATAGCTTGACTGGGATCCACGAATTTGCAAGAAGAACATTGAAGATAGATAGTGATAGGATGAAGGCTCGATACGATCTCAAGGCCAATACTGGTGGATTCAAAGGAGGAGATTGACTGTGGCTGTACAACCCTCGTCGTAAGGAAGGAGTTTCTCCCAAATTACCATCTTGGGAAGAACGCTATACGCAGCCCAAGAGCAAAAATGAAGGTCGTTCGCCTAGAAGGACTTAAATGTTATAATTGAGACAACGACACATTGTTCGATCTGAACGATCAAAATTGAGGGGGGACAATCAGCCCTATGCTGTTTCACTTCCTTTAAAAATAACGTCACCGTCACCGTTACAAGATTGAAAAACATCCCCTAGCTACGAGTGACGATTATAAAAAGTAACTCATTTGCATAACAGATAAACCGGCCGTAAACATTTCCTCTTTCCCGGAATTATTTACATGTTTTCTTTACTGAATAATCTGGAGAATGGAGTTAATTGGATCCTAAAAAACTGGCCCTATTTAGTATATTTGTGAATTTATCTGTTGTGGAATCGGAGGTGATGGTTCTGAAAACAGCGTTACAAGGCATAGTTATTATTATTTCTTCGAGTTTCTTGAAATTATTGTGCGATTTTACATTTCTTCCTTTTTCACATTGTGGGGACTTAAGGATAATTTGACATAATGGATGATGATAGTGACATTCATTCATCCTGATGGAGCAGAAAGTTCAAAATTGTAGACGTGGTGCTATTCTAAAAGGTGAATAAGTATTCAGAAAACGCGTTACTGACTTATTTTGAAGATGAATCATCGCATTAATCATCAGCACTTTAGTATCTTGTATTTTTTAAGCTATGTTTGTAGAAAAAAATCCTGTGTTTATTTCGAGAACAAAGTGTAAATGCCGTTCTCCAAACTCTTTTTGTCGAGCAGCAATCTATCAGTTTGTGCTCTGAATACAGAAATAGCTGTTGTGAACTGAAGAAATGTTGAAAATATACTCACCACATGCTCTAGCAAAAATCGTGTACCAAGTCGATTTAGAATACTCAATGGCTCTCGATATGAACAACGCAGCATTTACTAGCAGGAACATCGATAAGAATATCAGATAGATGTGGTTGTTCCTCATATATGGCAATGTCAGTTGGTACGGTCTATACGAAATGAGTTTTCCTAATAACGAAGTTGGCTGCGATTGCGGTTTGGGAGGAACTAGCCAACGATCAATGCTAAAAAAGAAGTTGTAGAAAAAACTTTATTCCTATCCCTAGCAACCTGTATACTCAGTTAATTTTATACCTTATCGATAAATTCTCCAATAGACCTCCATGTTTTTCGAGCTGATTTTTTAGGGCCTCGTAAGTAATTGCTCCTCTATTATTTGTATCGGCGTCTTCAAACATGGCCATAGTCAAATTATCGATCTGTTCTTCACTGAATTGCATTCCATTCTCCTCCATGCAAGCTCTCATGACATGCTGTAATTCCTTATGTTGTATCAATCCATCTCCTGGAAAATGACATCAAATAGGTGAATCATATTAATCTTGAAAAAGGTAGACAGTAAGCGGGAGAATAAAATCGAAGAAATTGCTTCATACCGAAACGTTTCATGGGTGCCATATTTGCTTACCAATAGCATATTCAACAATAAAATTATGATTTTGTAATGGAAAAACTCACTGTCTCAGACGACTGCCTAATAGCGACAGCAGTATACCTTTCAGTGGTAGAAAAATCACTTTTTGCAATTGTATATTTCATATCGAGTCTTGAAATAGGGCTTTTTCCTTGCGCGTGTGACAAATTCTTGAAGCCGAACACCGGAAGTCATGCAAGCACGGAAAAATCATTTCTGGACGTGTAATGAACGATATTTTTTAATTATACTTTCATAACAATCTAATTTCCATTAATCATCAATAGGTCTTACTAATTTCAAATTTTGAATATTGATTTTATGATGGGTTTCTAATAAATGATCAGCAACACTCGACTGACTCGACCTATTTTCTCGTGAATATTCGCATGAGCTAAATGTTCACGAAAACAAATATTCGTATCGCTTGGTTTGGCCATTTTCAAAATCAAAAACAGTTTTTTTTTGGAGAGATGCTCAGACAGGTGGATTGGTATTTTGAATTAACCTTTTTTTGATGCATGAAAATGTTATTCAGCCTGTCCCTAATTTTAGAAACGATGTCGTCGACTATTTTTTTAAACGTTAATCCTTATTTTCTTCTTTCTTTCTATTCTTGAAGAGTTTTTCAAGATCTAATCGTTTTTGAAATATCTCATTGTGTGAAAATGTATTTTTGATGCCTTAATTGTCCACTGGTGTTTTCTTATTTCAAAACAAATTGATGCTATATGCTACTGACTGAATAACTTTTATATCGCACTTGTGAAAAATTCATCAACTTATACAAGGTGTGTACAAATTAAGGTAACATAATTACAATCTTTGAACAGCAATAACTTTAATTTAAATGGAACGCCCTGTATTTTATATAGCTAAATTTTCAAGTAAAATGCACATCGATTTTAGGAAATTTATCAAGTCGCCTATGGCGATTTAACGAATCAGAATTTATTGAAATGAACACCAAGAACTAATGTTGAATGCGTTTATTTTTTAACGTTTTAAATGTTATGTATTAGTTCAGATTATGAAGAAAAAAAAATGGTGGATATGAAACAAGCAACATTTTATATCAAGTACCTATTCAAAAAGACGACCATCAGACTCAAAACACAGACGTATCCTCTTTCTAAAATCTTCAGCTATATTTGCCAACATACGCGAGCTTACATTTCGTAAAGTTTCTCTAACACGATTCCTTTAACGTATCCCCATAAGAAGAAATCAGGTGTCGTCAGGTCGGGTAACCTTGGGGGCCAATTTTTGAATCCAATCCTTCCAATTAATTGATTTCGGAAATGAATATTTGAATATTCACGGACGTCACGATAGAAATGAGCGGGAAATACATCTATTTGAAGCCACATCGTTTTTATGTCTAGTGGAATGTCTTGTAATAGGAATGGAAAATGATTCGTCACAAATTCTAGGAAAAATATTCCATTTGAATGTTCTTCAAAAAAATAAGGACCCATTGAATATTGACCCATAAATTCACTAACCATCTGTGTTGATTAAGGATAATTCTGAATTGATGTGTATGGGAATCAGAGAATGATAGTGGAAGTTATGCCTAAAGTTCCATTGTTATGAAAGATGTACTCATCACTAAACAAGACTGAATTGGAAAAGTTTTCATCATCTGCAACTCTATCCAATACCCACATACAAAATTCAACTCGTTTCCCATAACCGTTTTCATAAAGTTCTTGGTGAAGTTGGATTTTATAAGGATGGTAACTGTTTTTTGAGAATTCTTTTTAGGCTTGCTTGGCAATTACGTTTTGACTTGTATGGGGATTTTTGATTACAGAGGCAATCACCGCAAATTCAGTTTCTTCGTTTTCTCTAATAGGTTTCTTTTAATGGATTTTTCATACTGAACACGTTGTCTAAATTGTGCCAACAATATTTTGAATGCTGCTTCATTTGGATGATGTCTGTTGGGAAATCTTTCAGCGTAAATTCATGATGCCAGAAAACAGTTTTGAAGACATTTTCCGAGTATAAAAATCATGTCGATTTTTTCTTCTTTCGGATAAATTAGCAGTTTTGATTACAAAATAATGATAACGAAATCACAAACTACCGCTCTAACAAATAGGGTTTGGATTTAAATACTTATAAGTAACTGACAATCATGAGTAAATTGTTGTTGTTGTTATTTTCGTCAACCAGCTGCACACCCTTAAGAGTACAACCATAAAAAGTCTTCGAAAGACTTGTCCGAGCTAAGGAAGACGTAGCCCTCACCTTTTAACGTATGATGCCATGCACGAGACCGATGACCATGCAGGGAATCAAACCCATGACCCTTAGGTTAAGAGACATGCGCTCTACCATCATGACCATCACGGCCCATTATAATAATACAATTTGTCAAAACACCATAGGCGACTTGATAAATAACATTTCTCAGATTAGTTTGCAAAATAAAAAAGGTGCATTTTACTCGAAATCGTGAAGAATGTTTTCTGATATTCGATAGACAATTAAGTTTGACATCTGCTGTTGACATAAAATACAGGGTGTTCCATTTAAATTAAACAAATTATTCCCGTTTAAAGATTGTAATTATCTCACATTCATATTTACACACCTTGTTCAAGGACATCAATTCTTCACAAGTGCGATATGAAAGTTCTTCAATTACTAGCGTATATCATTAATTTAGTTGAAAATAAGAAAACACCAGTTGAAAATTAAGGCATTAAAACTGATGTTACATTCTCACATAATGAGAGATATTTCAAAACCTTTATGAAACTTGCTTTTATTTTGATTGTGAAATCTGAAAATCAAATAATATACAGGGTGCTCCATTTAAAAAATAACTAATTTGATACGTTTCGTGTAAAACCCTGTAAAACCCTGCTACAAAAATGTAGCGCTATTAGGTCCCTAACCATTCTAAGGGAAAAACTTTTTAGAAATTATAACAATGTTTCCAAGATCAAATAAACAATTTTCTGTCAAACTGTTTTTATTGACAGTGACATTATTATATTTATAATAAAGTTACAGATATAAGCGGTAAAGTGCCACTTTAATAAACGATGTTGAATTTAGTAAAATAGTACATTCTCAGTTAAAATGCGAAAAAGACATGCTTGTCTTAAAATGAGCAAAAAATGGCATACTGCCGAACTGCAGTGCCTATTCATGGAGGTGTAATTAAATTAACAAACCCATCCGTGAACCCCAAATTTCGAAAAGTACGGACGCTCATGAGACCATCGGATGACGCCGTGCGACGGGGCATCGGCGGATCCGACCGTGTCATTACAACCCGGTGACGGCACGGCACCGAGCAGATCTGCTCTCTGATGAAAGCGATCGATGTTCAGCTGTGCCATCACTGCCACGCACCTCCGATATACTAGCAACTCCGATATACTAGCAACTCCCATTCGTATTTGTATCTAAACGAGCTGAGTTTGTAACAGCGACTTGGAAGCAGAAATAATCTTTCCAAGATAGGCCAGTCAGTAGAGGATGGAAACGGGAGGTTTGTTGCAAAAGGTGGTGTAGCGACTTCTTTTTTTTTTTCTTTTTTTTTTACTTTTTTTAATATTTTATGTTGAACAATACAAAAATGAAAATGTTAGAACAGGCGGCAGTGGGATAACTTCTGGCAGTCAAGAAAATCTCAAAATGTTGCTGCTTTTTTTTGCTTTTAAGTGAGGTTATTTATGTGAAATGGCTGTAGATCCTGGCATCCTCATTACATAGTCCAATTTACAGATCCATCCTATGACCAGATTTCGAGCTACAGGGTGTCAAAAATTCAGTTTTTGCAATGTTGGGTATTATGCATCGATTTGATTTTTGTGTGCTAAGTAATTCGAAACTGAACTTTCTTAGGGTCTTAGAATACATCCAAGTAGTCGTTATCAACTTTAACTTTGAGCGTTCTTCCAGTGACATATGAAATTAACCATGCTTTTATTGGACCGCGTATACCCATCGCTTTCAATATTATGTTAAAAAAATAATGATCGATGGTGTCGAAAGCCCTAGACAAGTCAATATTTTCGTGAATGTGTTGTACTATTTATATCGCTGCTGTTTCAGTTGATGAAATTTGACGGAATCCGTGTTGACAAGGTGTATTTTATGATCATTGAGATAATTTATCTGTTGATTGTATACGACAATTTCGATAACATTGGAGAAGTACTAAGGAAACAAATAGATCTATGGACAGTAGGTCGCCCTTTCTTTTTAAGGACTGGTACTACTTTCGAGACTTCAGGGGAAGTGCGGAAGTCACCTGTTACCGAAAGGTTGATGAGGTCAGAAAGATGAGGGCTGAGTTCATCTACACATCTTTTAGTAGTAATGTAGGAATACCATGTATGTTCATAGAAATAGATAATATACCATTATCCTTTTGTTTTCAAATCAATCCGATAACACTCGAAAGCAAACGGCTAGAATTTGCCAATTTTTTTAAAAAGTATTGAGACTTCATCAAATACATGGTGTTACAAAGTAAGTTGGAACCATTGCCAACTCCGTTATTATTGATGCTACGAATTCGGTTAAATGGGCAAACTATAGTAGCATTTGTAATGGACTTCTTGATGCCGAAAACCAAACAAAAATTGACAGTCGCGTTTTCAGAATATTTTATAAAATGATATTTCTTTCAACGGAACACCCTATATTTTTTCATGCATTTCGATTCGATATAACATTCTCAACAACTAATCTCATTTGACTTTTTTTCGTAAAGGTGAAAATGAGACAGTTCTATCAATAGGAATCATTTACAACAAACGGATTTGATAAAGCGCTATAAAATATCAGGTAAATGTTCAAAAACACCGCCTTCTCGTTGAACACGGGCCCTTCTATTGACACTACGTGTGGCATTCAACACAGTTCGGCCATCAATTCTATTAATAATAGTTTCAATATAATTTTTCAGTTCATCTACATTATTATATTTCATTTTGTACATGCACCTCATTTTTCAGAAATCCCCAAAAATAAATGTCATGTCTGGTGAACGAGGGGGCCACTTAATAGGACCATTTGTAGCAATCCATCCAAAACAGCCTCGCAGCATTCTTTTTACGCCACTGACATTATGTGCTGGTGCTCCATCCTGCTGAAAATAGATCATCTGACGAGCCTCCAGATCAAGATCATCGAAAAAATCTCATTTTAAAGAACCAGAAAAATGGACCGATAATTCTGCTTCTAAATAGACCACACCAAGCATTATTACTTACTAAATCGTCTTTGCGGATTGAGGGGATGGACTAGAAATGGATTATGTCTACTCCAATAATGAAAATTCTTTCTATTATACACCTTACGATTTGAAAAATTTGCCTCATCACTCCATATAATATTTCTATAGAAGTTTGGATCATAAACTATACCGACAAAAGCCCAATCGTCTATCAGGATCACCAGGTTCTAGTGTTTGCACCGGTCTCAAGTTATAAGGAGAAATCTTATGTTTCTTCAGAATTCGTTGAATACCAGACAGTGGAACAGCTATTTCTCTATATAAATCTCTGATGGAATTAATTGGATAGACCTCAAAGTAGGATAAAACGTCAACTTCTGTATCTTAATATATTACAAAACTTTTTTAGTTCTCTTCCCAAAAACTTTTTCATTGTTCCTGAATCAACGCAAAAAATTTTCGAACAGTAGTTGACAGTTACAATAATTTATGACATTGTCATGATATACTTGAGAATATTTGAGAAATAGTATTTCAACAAAATTTCAAGGCAACTTAATTGCTCATAATAGTCGCACGTTAAAAGGTAAGACCTCGTTAATCCTTATAGCTCGCACAAACAACAAAAAAAAATTATATTTTATCGAATCAAACACATATTTTTCAACCACATCCATATGACCCAAAAACGGCTTCAAAGTTATCATTACAGCAGACATATTTCCATTCACAAAATAAATGCGGCTAGCGAAATGGCTTCAAGATGGAAATTACCGTTTTGTACATTAATACTAAATAGCTCAGTGGTGTCAATTGAGTGGTGCGACATGATGATCACGGGTTTCACGAGTTCACATCCCAGCGCAATTTTCTTTTTACTGTCTTATTTTGCTATTCGTAAAAAAATAGTGTCATTCCTATAAGTACCCAAATTGGGTTTTATTCGTCAAAACAAAGAAATTTGTACTAGTGAAAGAAATAAATATTTCCACATAAGTCGCTCATTTTCCACTTTAGGAAGAAAGGTGATATGAGCTTTGTTGTTGAGAATTACGAATCGAAATGCATGAAAAAATATAGGGTGTTCTATTTGAAGAAATATAGATTTATGAAATATTCTGAAAACGCGACTGTCAATTATTTTTGTTCATATTTTCCATCTACACCCAAACATAAACTTTCGACGAAAATCAAATCCTATGAAGAAAGCATTATCTAAACAGGAATTTCATACAAAAAGACATATTTCCACTGGAACCATTTGTGAATTTACACTTGTAAATTTCCAAGAACGATTTGGTTTCAATTCATGCGGCGGTGGTGGCCATTTGGTGCATGGGTTCGAATCAACACGATCACCAGTCTCATGCAAGGCATCACACGTTGGAAAAGATACGGGCTACGTCTTTCCTAGCTCGCACGAGTCTCTCAGAAACTTCTGAGGGTTGTGCTCGTGAGGACGCAGCTAGTTGACGGATATAACAATTTTAACAACAATTTTTTTCAGCAGTTGCAATTATTGGACAGAATTTTAGTCCCTATAATGTTTGACGACATCTAATTGTCCTTAAGCAAGAAATTGAGCATTTTTTGGATTTATAATCGAGTTGGATTATTTTTTCAACAAGATAGTGCTCTACCACAAAAAATGAGGAATATCTGTATGACACACAACGAAAACTGGACCAACCAAGACAGTTGAGAAACGATAAGAAAAGTTCGCCTTTGTCAGCAAAAAGATGGAGGCCACTTTCAATATCTGGAACCCTTAAGATAGATACGCAAATAGGTAGTTTCAATATAATTATTTAATTTTCAACAGGTACCTACTTCATTTTCACAAAATTGAAACGTAATTCTTCTTAAGATTTTATCGGAAATATGTTTAAGACCTAACGGTGTGCGGAATGAAATTCTTCGTATTGAAATGGGTTTTTTTCTAACCCGATGAGCCATCATGATGCCATAGCTGAAACATTTTCACTGAAAATAGTATTTTTACACACATTTTAGGACTGAAATTAGTTATTCAAATCAGAAAAATAAAATTAAAGAAGCTGATACAAAAACTAATAAATACAGATACCTGGTTGTATTCTAAATGTCATGGTGACGAAAAAACTGAAAATATACGAGGTGTCCCACTCTAAAATTGAAAGTTTATGTCACTTCCGGTGAATCCGGAATTTGCATAAAGCTGAGTTGGGTATTTGTCAAAAAATGTAGTTTTATGCGGTATATCCAAATGAGCGAGGTGTGAGTTTGAGTCTCAGATGGATGATCAGATTTTATAGTTATTTATGCAACAAGTGCAAAGAGTAAGTGCACTCGACGTGAAATTGTCCGACGAGGTCGTTAAGCCGAGTTGG
This sequence comes from Chrysolina americana, assembly GCA_958502065.1. NCBI lineage: Eukaryota > Metazoa > Arthropoda > Insecta > Coleoptera > Chrysomelidae > Chrysolina > Chrysolina americana. The sequence goes on along the minus strand of OY293421.1, from coordinate 37,829,205 downwards.
ACAACACGTCGAGTGCAATAAACATTTTTTGCACGAGTTGCATGCAACATTTTTTTCTACGTTCATGCAAAAACCAAAGAATTATTTATTTAGGTGCGGAACTAGATGAAGGAAAATGAAATACGCAATTCAAATAAATAATTATTACTATCGATTTGATCACCATCATCTAGTTTTCCATTAATATTATTCATTTTAAAACTTTCAGTTCTGTAATTTTTAGAATTAAATTTTGACTGACGTTTATATAACCACAGTTGCATTATAAAAATTAAAATCATAGTAGCCATGAGCGCGTATGTTATCACGAGGTGTGGTCATAGTACAGTTTGCTCTATGCAGCTAGACGGGAAGGCATTGTTTGTTCAACTCTATTCAACTCTGACTGCTAACATTGATACAAAATACTTAATATAAAATATGTAGCTGTTTAAAACGTATGGCCAATCTTACAGAATATCTGCTAAATATGTAATGGGTTTGAACGTTTATGTTTATCGTGATGACAGCACGTTGAAGTAGAATGACAGATGAGTGCAATAAAAACTTTATTGCACTAGTGCAATAGAGAGCTACTTCTTCCACTGAATATAGTTCAATAAAGTTTTGCTTTTTTTTTCGAATTGGAAGTTTTGTCTGGATACAACTATAGTACGAATAATACCTCTATATCTTATTACGTAAAAAATATAATTTGAACCAATTTTCAATTTCTTCTATTAGAAGAAACAGATATTCATTAGTCAAAGAAACAGTTTAGTTTTCTACTTGTGTGTAATAACTATAAGGCACTCGAATTATTTACGATGCTCGCGTTCGGCTCGCGTAGGCGAGATTGAAACATTCTATTTTTGAACATAAATTATGGAAGGATTTCATCACATGTACTTACCATCCAAGTCGTATACTTTGAAGAGAAATCGAATTTTATCTTCGGGAGCTTGACCAGCAAATTGGTGCATTGCATCCAGGAATTCCTTCAGTGATATGGAGCCAGAGTCATCCTTGTCGAAAATTTGAAATACTCTATCTGTGAAGAATGGCTAAAAAGTGAAATAAACGTTGATTGTATGCAGAATTCAGAACATTGCGTTTACATTTTTTGATGTGACGATATTTTTGAACTCCTCCTTTTTGATTTCCTTTCCATTTCCAACGGTTTCCCTGAATAACTGTTCCAATCTATCCAAGCTTCCCTTGTCGATCCCAGTGCGTGGCCTGAAATCAATGATATGTGATTCATTGCATAGATAAAAGAAGAAAATAGCTAAATATATTATAATATAACACATTCTTCATGAAAGGACATGGGACAGGATACATGTTCTCCTGGGGCCCCTCAGTTTTTTTTTTTTGAAACGCCATTCTATAGGTAAAAGAAGTACCTCAGAACATGGTTTTTTGGGATACTAGGTCGACGTGTATTGCGAGATGTTTTGGTCATTTCAAAACAAATATGTTTACAGTAGCTGAAATCACGGTTCACTATTTGATATCTGTTCTCTCAACCAGTATTTATGTGCCGGTGTGTTGGTTTTTGATTGTTCCACTGTGTCAGGTACAAAAATACAATAGCCAATATTGAAACTGCTATCAGAACCTTCCCCGATGAGCAAGCAGAAGATATTCCGGAATGTACCCAAATAATGCGAAAATCTAAACCACCAAAGAGCAATTTGCCAAAAACCAAAATCCAGGCGATCAAAGACCTGAACTGCCATCTTAAATGAAGAGGACGGACTATCTGAGAAAGATAAATAATTTATAATAATAATGATAGGTCTTTATTTTGCAATTGTACATGTACATATTATAAAAAAGCCGAAGATCAGATGGTTATGTCCTGCGACACAACCTCTGTTTTTCATCTTAAGCTCTAACAAAACATTTTTTATAAAAATTGAAAATTAATTATGATTGTAATAGTTATCGTTTTCAAAACAACTGATAATAGAAATAGAATAAAATAAATAATCAGAAACATGTTTTTGTTGATTAATTTTCATATAATGACTTATTGACAAATCCATAGGAGTTTTGATAGAAAAAAAAAGAAATAAAATGTTTGTCCTACTCATTAATCATATGTCTGAAAGTTGTTTTCTCAGGAATTTTTTAAATTGTAGAGCAGACATAGACTTCAGTTCCCCAGTGATTGAATTGTAAATTCGCGTTATTTGATAAGAGAAGGACCCTTTAAACTGTTCTGTTCGGTGAGCAGGTGGTGTGAATTTTCCTCTATACCGAATATTGAGTGTATGTACTTCCGACCGATGGAGTATTTTTTTTTTAAGATATTGAGGGAATTTATCTTTAACAATTTTGTGATAGAGACACGTGACACGTAATTGTTATTGGAACCTGGGATATTTAAACATGACTCAACACAAGTAACCATCAAAACCATGAATCGCTCAATCTATCTCTATTCTATAGACGACAACAACAACATCCATAGGCTATAGGGTCTTCAAATATTTATAATTCTAACGTGCCGCTTCGTCCAATAGTCAATACTATTGGTTCACCATCCTATGATCTGACAAATCTGTCCGAGCTACCACAGCCATATATTGATTACACATATTCATATGTGAGGGAATTTACGCATTTCGTCGAAAAAATCAAAGATTTATCACAAATGACATTCTGAGTCCAGTTATCGCAAACTCTTTCCTGGAAAAACTAGAGGAAGCAACAATAAAGACAGCTAGATCCAAACCAGAACGATATGTAGACGACAACCTTCATAATTTTAAGTCATGGACCAGAAAAACTCAATGAGTCCTCAAACACATCAATACCATACATCATGGAAGTTGAAAGGGATAATGATCTAGCTTTCATAGAAATACTCATTTTCCGGAAAAAAAGACGTCTGGAGGATAAGGTATACGGGAATCGAACGCCTTACCTCCACAGCACTTCAATTCATTCAATCCAAAAACAAGGAATGATCAAAACTTTAGTAGATCGAGCCTCAGGAACCTATGAACCCGAACACCTCAAACACCTGAAAAAATGTTTCCTTTCAAATGGTTCCAAAAAGAGAAACCGACAGTAAACTGAGCGGTAGTGAAACTGACACTGAAGAAAGAAAAGAATTTCTACCATATGTTCCCAGGATCACAGATCGAATGAGATGGATAGAGCATGTGGATTTTCTTATGGGCTATGACTCATACCGTAGCAGAGGACACATTTACGTATCGGCAATGAGTGTGAGTGAGAGATATATTCAACGTCACAGCCCATCAGAAAATCCGCAAGCTCTACTACGGAAGCATCAGATTGGAGGAACACTTAAGGTCAGCAAAGGACAAACGGGAATGGCGAAATTCATCAGGGGTATTTATAGCGTTTATTTCGGAACCACGAAACGCTCCTCAAATACAAGAATGAAAGAACACAAGGCCAGTTGCCGATAAGTACACATGGGAAAATCCGCAGTAGCAGAACTCGACAACTACAGAGTAAAATTCGAAGAAACCTTAGTCATATCCACATTATCTGCTGTTGGAGGAGATGGTTCGATTCATTGTTGATATCCGATTTTTTTTTTAAATTCCGTTGTTTATTAATCCTCATTTACTTACAAGAATTAATAGTTATAAGTAACAGAAAAGTAATCAATGTTCACAGAGAATGAAGATCGAGTTTCGCCTATTCTTTTGCGATACGATACGGGATAGGCCTCAAAAGACGAATATAGTTTTCGAAAATTCTTCTTTTTGGTGTCATAGCAATATTTACCCCCAAATAAATGTATCTACGAATTGAATTGTTTTGGGAATGATAGGAATTTTCTACTCTGTATATTATAGTGTGTTCATGCATGACTTGCAGATTCGTGAGATGGAACAATTGTTGTTTCAGTTGAAGAGTAATAAAGCCAATCGGGTCTCAAAAATAAAATTTTGAAGGATTTCTCCCTTGTTTCTATCCGGTTATTCTACAATTTTCACTACTACTGGAACAGAATCTTTCTCAAAAATATTTAGTTTTCAACAAAATTTCAAAAGTAAGAGATCAATAATTAATGAATCTTATATATGAGAGACATACCTTGTGTTTGTTATGGTTGATAAAAACTCCATTATGGCATCAGATGATATCACTCCAGAATTTTCTTCATCGACTAGTCTGAATAATTTATCTATGATCTGGAAATGGTGAGACAGGTTAAAACAAAATAACAACAAGGTTTGACCAACGTTTTAAAGTGAGAACACCTATATCATTGCAAGATATGGATATGAGGCAAAAAACATATTCGTTTCTTTCGAAATGTATATACATTTTTCACCATAGAGGTCCAGAGGAACTGCAGCCAAGTGTGCGTTGTTTTCCCCTGATAATTATTTTTGCACGATTGGAATAATTCTTGTGACCTGCACTATTAGTGAAGTTCTACATTTGAATAACACCATTGCCTTTATCTCATTCCCATAACGCTAATTGGGGAAATCATAACATGGATTTTTTTCACCATGCATACTGATATCTTTGTTAAAAAACATTACCCCTGATCAAAATATATTGATAAAAGTGACTTATTTCATTTTGAAAATAATGACTTACTGAAATTTAAAACTCAAGGGTTCGTCCAATTTTTTTATTAAAATTTGTATTTTACGAAAGCAAATAAAATGTTGCAGACAGAAATCTGGTTCTCGACAACCTTCGCTTTTTTGTTAAACATTTTTTGGTGCTGTCAATTGGTTGCACTATTTGGAGAAACCCTCAGAAGTCTTTGAAATACTCCTGCAAGCTAGAAAAGAGGTGGGTGTTACGTTCACCAATTGGTGGAAAAAGAGTTTCCTCTCTGTAATGAGTGATTCAAGTTCAAGTATCTACGAATTTTCATTCAGTTTCATTGAAAAAAAGTAAATTGAAACCAGTGATCCAGGGGAGTTGAACCCTTAGACAGTCCTTGATAGGAAAATCATCAAATACCTAATTTTACATTGCCAATCAAGTGCAGTGATTCAGGGGAGTTGAACACTTGGATAATCCTTGATGAAAAAATCAAAAAATTCCAAATTTTGAATTGTCATCAAAGTTGAGATCATAGCCAGTTCGGTTAACATATTTCAATCATTCCCAGTTGTTTCTCACTCTTCAAACCTTATCACATACTCACCCCTTTAGCGTGGAATATTTGATGAAACTGATCCAAAAATATTGGTTTATCTCCGCATAGACAAAATGCCACACTTTCCAGTTGTTCTGCAAAATCGATCTGCTTTTCATTTCTGTAAAAAAACGATAGTTGTTTTTCAGATTTTTATATTGATAAACGCAGAGTCGCCGTGGATCAGGAGAAAATGCAAATAGATATTTGCTCAACTCGGGAGAAAAGTGTCCGTAGAGCCCAAGGGCAGCAAACGCAAAGGGAGGACAAGACACTTCACTTCAGTGAAAATCCTGATTTTTTTTACATCTTCAGCATAAAACCACCAGTGACAAAGAATTTACTGTTTCGAATATATTGAGCGATCTTTCATTTTCCAATAAATACAAAGAAAAAAAAAATCAAAATACAATGTTCGGCGTGTCCTTATTCGAAAAAACTGTATTCTGTTAGATATTGAAAAAAATCTGACATGATAGGATTGAGAATGTTTCTTTTTGTCAACAGTTAATCTCATCTAGTCGTTTCAAGACGTTTAATTCGTATATCCATAGTTAGGTATAGACCGAGCTGGTGAACATTTTTGGGTAGGTCGTTGAGGCATTGTGACAATTTTTGTACTTCTCCATGGAGCACCCCTCAGTCAAAGTGGAGACCTGGCAGCAGAGGGTATTTGGCTGGGAATGACCACCTGCAGACATGCATGTTTCAAGGTTTATTGCCTCTCATCAGTGACAGGGTAGGTCGTACAAAATTATAATTGCTTTCTTGGAAGAACGTTGCACAAATATCTGTCAGATGTAGTTCAATGTTGTGGTATTAGCCAGGGAAGTAGTTGTTTTCTGACAGATGTTTGCCTGTATTTTCCACTTGTTGGAAATGCTAAGAGAGAAGGGTACCTCGTATTCTTTCACATTGTTGATACCTCTCCGGCACAATACATTCGAACTTCGTTCGAATTATTACGTTTACTCTTCCCGAAGTCTGTGCTACTTGGGAGTGTTTTATCTTATTCTTAATTTCCCGTGCGGATAGCACCGCGATCAACTTTGTTGTGGGTCGTAGTGTCATCCGTAGGGAAACATTAGATAAACGGTTGATTACTATACATTTGGCAGGAACAGGACAATTATAATGTTGTCCGACCTACCCTGTCAATGATGAGAGGCAATAAACCTCGAAACATGCGTGTCTGCACGTGGTCATTCCCAGCCAAATAAAGGATAATCTTCTGTTTAATTACAAGACGAGCACTTGCAATTGGGTCTTCTTGGAAGAACGTTGCACAAATATCTGTCAGATATAGTTCCATGTCCGTCGTGATATTAGCCAGGGAAGTAGTTGTTTTCTGACAGATGTTTGCCTTTATTTTCCACTTGTTGGAAACGCTAAGAGAGAAGGGTACCTCGTATTCTTTCACATTGTTGATACCTCTCCGGCACAATACATTCGAACTTCGTTCGAATTATTACGGTTTACTCTTCCCGAAGTCTGTGCTACTTGGGAGTGTTTTATCTTATTCTTAATTTCCCGTGCGGATAGCACCGCGATCAACTTTGTTGTGGGTCGTAGTGTCATCCGTATGGAAACATTAGATAAACGGTTGATTACTATACATTTGGCAGGGACAGGACAATTATAATGTTGTCCGACCTACCCTGTCAATGATGAGAGGCAATAAACCTCGAAACATGCGTGTCTGCACGTGGTCATTCCCAGCCAAATAAAGGATAATCTTCTGTTTAATTACAAGACAAGCACTTGCAATTGGGTCTTCTTGGAAGAACGTTGCACAAATATCTGTCAGATATAGTTCCATGTCCGTCGTGGTATTAGCCAGGGAAGTAGTTGTTTTCTGACAGATGTTTGCCTTTATTTTCCACTTGTTGGAAACGCTAAGAGAGAAGGGTACCTCATATTCTTTCACATTGTTGATACCTCTCCGGCACAATACATTCGAACTTCGTTCGAATTATTACGGCTTAATCTTCCCGAAGTCTGTGCTACTTGGGAGTGTTTTATCTTATTCTTAATTTCCCGTGCGGATAGCACCGCGATCAACTTGGTTGTGGGTCGTAGTGTCATCCGTGGGGAAACATTAGATAAACGGTTGATTACTATACATTTGGCAGGGACAGGACAATTATAATGTTGTCCGACCTACCCTGTCAATGATGAGAGGCAATAAACCTCGAAACATGCGTGTCTGCACGTGGTCATTCCCAGCCAAATAAAGGATAATCTTCTGTTTAATTACAAGACGAGCACTTGCAATTGGGTGTTCTTGGAAGAACGTTGCACAAATATCTGTCAGATATAGTTCCATGTCCGTCGTGGTATTACCCAGGGAAGTAGTTGTTTTCTGACAGATGTTTGCCCTTATTTTCCACTTGGTAGAAACGCTTAGAGAGAAGGATACCCCATATTCTTTCACATTGCTAAAATAGTAAGTCTTAAAATTGTTGATTTTTTTAAGATTCTTGTTGAAAATTAATGGAATGTAATAAAAATGTAATTTAAACAAAATAGCTTCATTTATGCTAGACTTTATTTGATATTTAGGGTCGAAAATTGCTAGGGAAGAAAAGTCAAATTTTAAGGGATGAGGTGTTAGAAAAATATATTTCAACTACAAGCAAGTACATTTACGAATTTAGTAGAATCAAGAGGTAAGTATGTCTGTCTAAGATCTGATTAAATAGCTGGCGTTGTGGATCAGAAAATTCTTGAAGATTCGATGTAAAAAGTCCGTGGTGCAAAATGTGGGATGCTGATGATATACGGTCATAAAACTGTTAACTGAATTGTATTGTAGGCATTATGAATAAACTTCTTGTTCCATTTTCGGGGTTAATTTAAGCATTCCAAATACATAATTCTAAAATTGATAAAAGTAAATATGCTAGGCACCACATTAGAACTTTTGGCCAAAAAGTAAAACTTTTACTAGTGACATTTAGTCACGGAAGTTGTTACTGTTACGACGTTTGCGGATAAACTTATATGTGTCAATAGGAATAATGTGGTGGTACGGCACATCGCATATCAGACGATAACCACTTCAAGTATTGTATAAGAATAAACCATGTTTATACCATGCTTCAAAGAACCTCTGACCAGTCAGGAAAGTTCTAACATGTTCTGATCTACTTTATCTCAGTGCAACCGAATGATTATAGATGTCGCACTGACTTCGTAGAATGCGACTTAGATTTCTTCTTAGTAGTTCTGTATAGCTTCATATTCAACTAGTGTGCGATAGATGGCAGGCCATGTTACTTACATGTTTTCATTCTTCCGAAACAGTTTCACATTCTATAGGAAATCTCAGTATTATATTGAACACTAACTAGATGGTAGATCGACCAGATGAAATGAACAAACTAGGTATAAAAAAAGAAATATTGTTTGCAGAACCCAATCGAAAAGTTACAAATGATATTTGGCAATTTTCTGTCGTACTTAGTTTTTTGTGCGTAGGTATATTTTCAGAGCCTATACGGATGTATCGATAATGAGAAGATATTTTTTATGTGTCAAATATCATGTATATTATTTTTTCAAGTAGGAATTACATGAGGAGGAAAATCCTGCAATTGAAATGTTCAGGCACAGTTTAGTATGTTCTCTAATCTGTGGTTCAGAGCATGGAGCATTATGAAAACCAAGAGAATGAAGCTAGAAATGTATGTATTACGGAAGTTTTGGAGAGTGTATGCCCTCAGGTTCTAAAGACATATCATGCGGTGAATCTCGATAAAACTTCTGAGAAAGAGTCGGATCATCAAGTTTCAAACTGTCTTCAAGAGAAATAACTGGGTTTTTGAGAGAATTATCATAGACGAGATAAATTACTATTTTCTGGGTGGCACCAAAAATTTTCAGTGAAGTTCAGGAGCAGAACTAGATTGGAAGTACAGGTAGGAATTGTACAGTTCGCAATCACACATTCTCTATCGAACATCTCTTTCCAACAACCGCTATGAGCGATTCAAAATTCGTTTACATTTGTCTGCTAAGCTAAGAATTATGGTATTGTGATGATCACGCACGGGTGAAGATATAATAATCGAACTGTAATAGCTCATCCATGTGAACATGAAACATTTAGGAAATATTTTGAAAGTGCTGTAGTTGTGAATAATCGAAACATATTTAAGAAATGTTTCAAAATCATCGACATTTTTGAAACGCTACAAAACAGGATAATTTGATATGTTCAGAAAAATTATATATCTACTTAGATTTCGGATAATTGAGTCATTTCAAAATAACTTCAATTATAAGAGTGATTGAAATGTTCAAATAGCAATATTTCTGAAATATTCCAAAATCTCCAAATTCCGAATAAATGAAACATCACAAAAGAACTCTAGTTTGATATTCTTACTCAGAAACATTTCATATTTTACCTGAACTAGAACTAATTGAAACATCTGAAAATAACTAAATTGTGGAAAACTGGAAATATATTCAGTTCGATTTCATAAAACTTTTGTGTTGAATTGAACGTTTTGGAAACATTCCAAATGTACAATAAATGGGGGGACATTCGAAACATTACAACTGAACACACAATAATTGTGGATATTCGAACTGTTTGTTTTTGCATTATATCAAAAATTACCAAAATATAAATCTGAAATATAATGTGAATAATACATGTCAATCTGTAAAATAAAACATCACTTTGAGAAGAATCTTGAAATGGAGGTTCCCAGATCTTGGATGATGGAGTCATGTAAGTAATATTTTTCTATGTTTTTTCCAATTAGTGAGATATTGCCGTAACACTGATTTCTGATGAACAAACTCTCGACAAAAAACTTACGTGAGACGCTGTTTCAAAAATTCTATCCAATCTTCCTGATGTAAGTATTGGACCCTGTCCTGGTCGAATAACTTGAATAGCTGTTCCAAAAGCTCCTGTAAAAAAGAGAAAATTATTTTAATTGCCAGCTATTATATGTATGGGAACAGATTGACTGACAGCAAGAATGCCTCGAAACATTTTCAGAATGCACACTGTTTATTTATTCGACCGTTTCATTGAATAATCTGAAACTCTCATGGGAGCACATTTTGAGCGAATATAATTAGCAGATTGAAGGAATAATTGATCAAAGTTGAGTGTTTGTTTCTTCATTTCAAAGCATTTTTTCCATTATCCACGAAAACTGAGCTCGAACCATGGTCTCTAATTTTTCCTCCTTAGATATCTTTTATTGCATCATGAGATATTCTCTCCTAGAAATCCGATGCATCAGCTCGTGAAATCGTAACTTTTTTCAAGTGAAGCGGATTTTCAATAAACAGGGTGAGGTTATTACGGACGGTGTGAAAATCTCAATGAGAATTATGTAATTAGATGAGCATTGGGGTTTATTCAGAAACCTAAGAATTTCTAAATACATTTTCTTTCCGTAAAACTAGTCATGTTATATTTTACCCACTCTGTACATCGCAGTGGTTGCTTTAACTGTATGTGTACAAAATAGAAAAGAAATAATATCACAATGTGCATACTTAATCATCATTAACAAAGTTAAGTGTCATTCGTAAAGATGAAGATAATAATTAAATTCTAGAGGAAATATCAATTGAAGAATTTTATGTGGTATCCCAAAAATTAAGGTGAGTTTATGAGAGAATTATCGCCGACGGTATTGTTTTTTTTTTCAAGCACTTTTACTTAGTTTTTTCACTTATAACTGTATTTCATCGGGTAAATTTTGGTTGTTTAATGAAGAACTGTTGCTTAGCAATTAGACGAAATAAACTTTCAACTATTAAAAACGCGACAACGAATGTGGAGCGTTTGTAGGTTGAAAGATTTTTGAGTCAAATTGCTAAAGGAAACAGTTAAAAAAAAACAAAAAATCACCTGATATCAATACAAACATCGAATGGAATTCGGCAGGACAATTTAACGTTTAAGAAATTCAGAAACATATCAATGCAAAATCATTTCATGAAACATAAACATAAACACATTTCTATTTTAATATACGATTATTAAAACCGCAGTTATCGGAATTCATACTAGGAACAGTGATGTCGCTGCGGGTACCACCTAATCGTTTCTGTAGTAGATGTTGGAGTTTTCTCTTTTTCCAAACGCGAATTGATTGAATAATGCTCGAATGAGACTTTTCGTCAACTTGTAAGTATGATGCCATTTATGATGAATTTCTGTGATCTGTTATTTTTATTAGAGTTCCTTCTTCAATTCTGCTTTTACTTAGTTCGATAACTACTACTGTCGTTCGATTTTGGTGATTTGTAATTTTGACACGTTTGACATCTATGCAAATGCATTGTGCTGAGCATTCAGTCAATTTGGAAATTTCAATAATTCCAATCGGCACGTTCTCATACCAACCTTAAGAATTTTTGCATTTAACATTTTAGCTGTGGTATTCCAAATTGTTTCAACTACTGCTTCTTTGTTGTCTTCTCCGTAAATTTTTCGCAGATTAAATGTCCCATCTTGCAATATTATATTCAATTTCTCGATGGAAGTATCGGGCTCAAATTTATATCTTTTTGCATCGCAAAACGTAGAAAATTGTCGCCAGATTAATGATTACGTAGCACCGGCATTAGTAGGCAAACAGGTTTTAAATATTTGACTAATTTCAGAGTTCGTCGACCCACAGAATCGACTCATTGTTAGTGCTTATAAATTCAATAAGTTTTTGACAAACATGTCAAACTATTTATTTTGGCAATTAGAAAGTTTCAAATATTTTTCGCCGCCGAGTAAGATCAAAATTAGTAAGGAGCGTATGTGCTTCTAGTAGCATCTCCACTGCCACCTTTGCTGATCTATTGTGTGTGCCCTCATGTTATGTAAGAGTTACTTGTCTAGACCCGTCCTCATTACACTAGACTCCATAGGCCATGTTCGGGCGGGATGTGGTTTTTCGTCCCCAATCAGCGAAAACCGTAGCCACGTCGGACCTTCGCAGTTGCACAGTGTGTGAGGTTTTCTGATATTCTGTATGTTGTTTGTTGTTGTATCTGCCAACCCGATGTCGTTAATGTACTTGTTGAGTACAACTATGATGCTGGTTGTTCGCCTGTTCTGGCTCAGAAGGTAGTCCGTGAATTTTGGCGATGGTTCTTTGATGAAGTCTTTGACCTGTTTCATTCGTGGCGCATTGTTCCACAATTTTCGAGACTGCTTTTACACCCAAGTACTGTTATTTGTTTATTTTTCAGCGCTTTCGCTATACTGAGTACAGGAAAGTTCTGGATAAATAAAAGCACGGCACGCTCCTTCTCGAGCTTGTGAACATGCCTCTGCATTGGCCTCGTAACCTTTGTGACCCAGTACCCAGGCAATGGTTAGATTCTACTTTATTCCTTTGGAGCGATGAAATATACTCAAAAGGGGCTGCGACAACTCGAGGTGAAAACTCACAAAATGATGCATATTCATGGGAGTTTGCATCCTAAATCGTTCGTTCTACGGTTATTCTTCTCCAGACAACGGGAAGGCCGTGGACTTTTGAGTTTGAAGTGTCTACGTAAGAGATTGGTTATGGATAGAGCATGTTGAATAATCAGGAGTTCATATCTGCTTCACTGCAACGCCTTGGTCTAAAGAACGCAGGAATCGGAGCATTTCTTTATAAGGCAGCAACCTTTGGAGCCGATGAACTTGGTCTTGTATTCTACACTGAACATGGTGACCCATTCTCTGTAACCGAATTACATACTGGAGGTACTTCTGCAACTACACAAGGTTAAGCCATTCCATGGGGTCTTCCTCAACAGCATTGAAGACCTGGGCTTATCCAAAAATTTGACTTTTGCTTTCCTCAGATCGAGTTTTGGTCTAGCGTGGTCGCGTGATGGATATAGAGGTCACAGACACTAGATGTAGAGCGTGTCGTGGGACTCCTGGAACCGTAATGCGTTTTTGCTGTCAGCTTGTCAAGCTTATACGGTCTCAGCCTATGTTAAATTGTTCTCTGAAAGGTATTGAGTCCGTTGTGAAGAATCGGAAGTGCCGAATCTATTGGATCTACTTAGACCACTTCAACAAGGCCCAGAAGGAGCAAACTAATATAAGAAGGTCGACATCCTACTGTCAAGATGGAGGCTGATGAGGACAGTAGCAGAAAAGTTATATGATCATCAAAACTTTAGTGTGCAATTACCAAAAAATTATTATGCGAGGGCGCATTAAAAATTTCATAGGCTACCTTATAGGTCCATGATTAGAGGCATACCACTTTACATTTGAGGAGTAATATGCTATGGGCTGATAGATACTATAGAAGTACCTGTAGAACAAGAAAAAAAATAGATAGGCGGACCATAAATAATTGGAAAGCGGATAAATATCAACTGACAAGTGTGATAGGATACTAAAAACAAGAGGAATTTCTGGGTTCAAAGTAAGTAGTGATGCAGACTCTGGGAAACGTTCAGGCAATCCTAGGAAGGAATTTTCCTTAGGCCACGTGGACAATTATTCGGTATGGATCATCCAACAGCAAAGATTGAAACGAAGATTTCCAACTAGTATATTCAGAAAAAAAGAACGCTGATTGTAGCAGTCGCAATAGGGATATTGGACGGATACGGATGAGAGACAGAGGTTCCAGAGGAAAGACCTAGACAGTATGAGAATGGTCAAGGAAGGAGAATCTATGGAAAAAAACACGAAACAACAGAAATTGGAGAAAAAAGCGATAAATGAAAACGCAACAAGAAGGTTCAAAAGAACGCAGCCAGCGGAAAGGGTGATAGGGGAGTAGGAAGAAAGAAGATAGAAGTCTGTCATACGTAAGTCCAAACTGAAGACCCCCAGAGGAGGTAGAAGAACCTACCGAAGAGGAGATACAGGAGGTATTTGCCATGGTGCTTGGAGAGAACTCTTTTCTGTTACCGTATTCATTTTATGAAATCGAGGAAATGAAAAACGCTAGGTAACCAATTTTCTCGAACTAGCACTAAGTCGTAAATGTGAAATAAGCTCTTCAGTTTTGTTAGACGTTTAGCCATTGACTGCTATACATCCACAAAGCACAAAGACATACTAGAGAACCAACATGAAAAGTTGATGAAAAGCGAGTGATAAAAAAGTAATATCTATGGATGAATGTATATAAAAATTGACATATACATTCACTACATGGAGTAAAATTCGTCCAGAGAATAGAAAGAGTTCACAAATAATAATGACTTCAGTTCTTTCTTGAACTTTTGGAATGTCTTTTGAAGATTATTGAAAATCTTACATCCATTATTTGAAAGGCCTTTCTGGTATAATCTAGTGACATGAAGCAGTTTTCCTAATACAATGAAGAAAATTTGTCTGCCCTCAATCTTCGAATCATTGCTGGTATGTCAAAGGAATGAATGACTATTTTGCCAATACGACAAACGACAACAGTTCATAGCTTATAGCTACATTTCTGACCCTGCAAGTTCTGATTTCCGTAATAATAACTGATGGAATATCCAATGAATTGTACAGAGTACAAGTATTGAACCGTAGGCGGAATACATCTTAAGCGTGTGTTAGTTTCATGTTTTTATGAATGGGTATTTACTACTATACAGTCACTACTTTTTATATGCAATGTTTATGACAACAGGTACACGTTATGGTTGAATAATATTACGAATGTTATCCTGAATTCTGTCTTGATACGTACTGACTTACATACAAGGTGGAACCTTTGAGAAAACGCTTCTAAGGGTGAAACAAAAGATAACTATTTTAAATATTTTCGAATATCAATAAAATAGAAGCAGATCGACATATTTTTGGTGATCCAGAAAAGTAAGCGAGTGAGTAAAAAATGTATCACAAAGCGAATAAATGTACGTCTGTATAAGCAATGAAAAACAATTTCAGTGCGTGCTTAGTTATCTACCCAACATGTTCGATCCCTATATACTATAGTTTACTGATTGATTCAATATGGACTTGACTTGAATTGAAGATCTTATGAGAGTTTTTACTTTCGAAAGATACGCTCTGTTTTTGTTTACCTGAAGCTGATCAAACGGGGTATTTCCAAATAAGTGCGAAAGTTTTTAGGGAATGATTACTCAGTAAAAATTAAATGGGGGTCTTTCGTATCAACAAATGCTCTTAGGCCTGTCCTTGAAAAGTTACACGCTTCCAAAAATTATAACAAAAATGCTTCTGTTTTTTTTTAATTATATTTTTTACCATAACCAGATCTCTCGGCAATTTTTGTTTTTCCAAGTTTCTACCAAAACCGTTTAATTCAGATATAGGGTTGTGAGCATAAACTCCCCCTATTTTTAAGCGTTGAGAAAAAATGGGGCTGCCATTTGAAAACAATTAGTTACACAATTTTCGAGTACCTCGTTAATTTATTTAAAAAGTTTCCAATCATTCAGGAACCTTCAGGTCTTATTAAGGCAAATTCTGGCAATTTTTTTCTGACTCTCTTGTTTCCAAAAGTATATTTTTTTTGTGTCAAAGTTTTCAAAAAAATTTAAAACTGGAGCTCTTCAGACATATTATGTTTCGAATGAAGTTATATAGGAATTCATTTATGTTCTATTTAAAATAACAAAGTTGCCGTTAACTTTCGGTATAACCGGAAGTCGTAGACAACTGAAACTATTTTAACTGAAAAGAGCTCCTCGGAACACTACTGCATACAAAGTTTCTGATAAAAACCCCCAGTAGCTTCTCATATGTATATTGACTCAGCTCATCTTGGTATACCCTCTGTACCCAAATTCACCCAGCATGTTGAGATATTCTTCAGCCATTTCACTGTTATCCAATATATCCCCTATTAGAATATTTATTACGAATCCATCGTTTCTGTTATTGTTAATAGTTTCATTCAAACATCCATAAATGTTACATAGTCTAAACAGACAGTCGATCGTAATTAATTCGTTTTGAAATTCTAATGTTATATGTATCATGTATCATCTTAATATAGACAACCACATCATCATTTTGGTTATTATCACCCTAGTTATAAACAGGCCGTTTCTTTTATCTTGTGGTAATATTGCTATATTCTAAACCGTAATAGATACAAAGACGATTAAATGGGAAAAAATGTAACTATTGTGTTGAGCAGTACATTGGTCAGAAAAAATCTACGGGGACTCTCGCCCTTCCCGACTTATACAGGGAAAACTAAAAATGCTGTTTTCGGATTTTTTACGAATAGAATGGATATTTCAGAAAATATAAAAAAATTAAAAAGGAAAGTTTTATTGTATTCAAAATGTACTAGAACTACGTAATGATAAATTTTTAATTAAACGTAATTAAAAATTGTTGTCACTGATGATGCTAGTTATTTTATATGAAACGTAATAAAAATGTCGAGTGTGATATACCACTGAATTGTGATTTTATCGCTCTATCAATATTTGTGATGAAATAGACAGGTCCGTATTTGAAAAAAATAGTTGATGAACTTTTGATTAAAAATTTATCGTTACGTAGTTCTAGTACATTTTGAATACAATAAAACTTTCCTTTTTCATTTTTTTATATTTTCTGAAATAACAATTCTATTCGTAAAAAACCGAAAATAGCATTTTCAAGTTTTCCCTGTATAAGTTGGGAAAGGCGAGAATCCCCGTAAATTTTCTATGACCAATTTATTGTTCACCACAATAGTTACCTTTTTTTCCATTTAATCGTCTTTGTATCTATTACGGTTTAGAATATAGCAATGTTACCACATGATAAAAGAAACTGCCTGTATATTAAATGTAGAAATTTTCATCAGATTAGTTTCTGAAAAGGCCAGGACTTCAAACTCATGCTCAATTCATCCCTATAATCCCTATAATTCATTATGCTCCTGATATTATTATGATATAACCTGAACTTTGTTTTACTTTTATTTGACAATTTTCCACATTCACCGACATTTTTTTCAATATTTGGTTGGAATTGCTTTATATATGTATGTATGTATGCATAAAATTATCACGGAACAATTGAAATATAAAATAATGATTATAATAATTATATTCATTGAAGTATGGTAATGTTCTAATTTTGTTTTAATGGTGTTTTTATTGACCCGCGAAGGTATGTGGTATATAGTTGGTTTCTGGATTTTGTCATCTGTTTTTGTGAAGGTCACGTGTAAATATGTTATTCCTCACATTTGTTTTAATGTATTTGAATCAATACTTTCAGTTTCAGTTAATTTCTTAACTGACGTATATGACATTATTCTTTCTTCGTATTCTATATAACACATCATAAATTATTACACGACTCGCTCCCTTAACAGTGAGAGTCATCAACAAAAATTAACACTCACTGTGAATCTGAATATCTACTGAGAATTGCTAGACATTTCTTCCATCATGAATTCTCTAAACTGCTGTTACTTCATTCGCTGAAGAAATTTTGTTGTACCTTGTACTAAACTACTATATGTTTCCTTAAAATCAAGTGAATTTTTCTTTTGCTGCCATCCGCTTACAACAATTCTGGCTTTATAACGACCCAGCGGCTTGAAATAATCTGTTTTCCTTCAGCACATTTTTTCTCCTTTTATAGCTTCTTCACACTTGTATTTATCTCTGCCATTCATATACATTCATGAAAAGTTATCAGTGCTTCTTCGTTTTCGTCCTCACAATCTAGGATATATTCATCAATCTTTCTCAGTTTTTTCTTTGTCTTATTGGTCTTTTATCCAGGTTGACTTCTTGATTATTTTCTTCTAGATCACTTATTGAATCTTCGTTTTCTGCCTCTTGATATTCTTCTCTCCGCTTGTTCATCTTGTTTTTCTCGATCAATTTCTCTCAATTCATGATCAATCTCTTTTGGTTCTTCTTGGTTTTCAAACTTCATCAAGCTATCCATAATAATATTTATACCTTTCTTTTCTGGTTCTTCAGAAATATTCGTGAGATCTATGCCCCTTGACAAATATAATCTTTTTGTTGTTGAGTTTCACACTTTGTAGCCATTAGGTACATATTCAACAAATATGCCTTTTTCACCACGGCAACTTTTTTTAAATAGCCCAGTCTTCAATCAACTTTGCCTATACTATGTTTTATTGAATATATCGGTGGTTCATTTGGTGCTGGCGTGCAGTGTATATCACTTGGAGCAACCCCCTCTTGGTCAATGCGTACATTTTTCTGCAAATTCCAGAATTCTCGTTAAAAATTACGGAAGTTACAGGGGTGTTTCCACGAAAAGTGAGACACACTTCTTAAAATTTAATGAATATAAATATGATTTCGGTGAACGTTGAAAGAGAGTACCCTGAATATGTCAGATTTCGAACGTAGGTGGACGGAACCACCTGAAGATGAATCTCAACAAACATTTAATCACACACGGCGTGAAAAATGACAGTGATAGCAATCTCTCATTTTTCACAAGGACCACCCACTGGTTGCATTTCAAGAACAATTATTCCGATGGTATCAAAAGGCGGTAGGTCGGGGCATCATAAATCGCTATACGTTCTTTATTATCGCGCTTTATCAGATCCACAGATGCAATCATTACCCGAAACCTTCTTACTATCAGATGTATCGAAGGCAAGCTAGAATTATATCGGTACATTTCGATCGTATAAATATGTTCGTACGAATTATAAAAAGTATTATGCCCTAATCTAATAAAATAATATTATCATGTATAGTCGCCAGTACACGGTGTTTTTTATTTCTAGTAGACACTCCAACACTTTGTGATACACAATCATGAGCGACATCTTTCCCCTTTTCTACAGGATTCACTTCCCATTACTTTTTTTCCATATTTTAAAAGGACTCTGCTCAGTTTTTCAACGGTGTGCAGTAAGGAGAGCATTTCAACATTCTTGGGCACCAAAAACGCCAGATGGCAGTGATATTATCCTACTCACTGCGCCACGAAAATAAAACTGAATGCAACACTATTCACCCATGAATTTTGTTGTGTTGAAATTTCAGGAATCTTCTGTCACTTTGTTTCAATTATAAAATGCGACGTTGCCTGTTAATTCGTTTTTGAATCTTGGAATGAGAACTGTGAGATGATTGTGATTTACCGTGTGCGTAGTTGTTGAGAATTTATTTTTACACGTGGTTTTAAAGCACTGGCGTGTTTAGAATATTACACGCTTTTTATTAACTTGACATGGGGTGATATGTTTGTTTGAAGATTGTAGACGATGTAGTCGGTAAATTGAGAACTTAGGTTTCGGATGTCAATCGACTTGATGGGTTGGAAGATGTTTTTTTTCACATTTTCACTACGTTTGAATTGCTGCTTTCTGCAATCGTCTAAAGGTAAATACTGAGGAGATATGTTTTAAGTTTTGCATTGAGGATTCTGTTTTATTGGTTGCCTTGGTAACTAGCTACTCAATGCATTTATAGAATACAGGGTTAGTCAGAATAAGACCGACAAACTTTGTATACAGAATCCTTACCTCATTTCGAGGTGAAAAGTTGCTATTGCATTTTCAACACCTTGTTTCTCAAATAGATTACACTTCAAGAAACAATATAATATAATAATAATAATAATAATAATATGCGAAGTAAAGATAAGAAGTTTGACCAAAACAAAAACATGTTGGAGGATGGAAAATACTTCGATATATCATAACAAATTAGCATTCTGCGATTATAGCATACTTACAGGAAATGATATCTTTACCTGTTGCTACCTCCGGACGCACTTTCAGTTTTTTATAAATATCTCAGAAACTTTTACATTCAGACACATGGAATGTTATGACTTTTAGGTCAAGTATCGATGAGCCTAACTGATGTCAAACACTCATTTGTCTAAAGAAAATATGAAGGAAAATATGACAATATACCACCATAACACGTCAAAACTAATGAAGAAAAAAATGAATCCCAAATTTTTTCGGATTTTCGACACCCTGCATCTCAGACGGGATGCATTTTAGGATAAACTTTGACTGAAACTGTTCACCTCGAAATGTGGTGGGGAATCTGTGCAGGAAGTTAGTCGGTCCCATTCTGACTCATCCTGTATTAATATACAAGAACGGTCAGTACAAAATATCGAAATATTTACACTGCCACTTTGCCCCTACTATACGATGGCATTGTCAGATTCACCAGTCGACGTTTCGTCTTTTGGCTGCCATCATCAACTAACTCTATGTATAACATGTAATACTTCCTTACCTTGCAACTTAGAATATTTAAAAAATCTAATACTTTTTAGTTGGCTCTGACTCCGCCAAATAACACTTGTCAAATTAATCGATTTATAGTAGCGCCAATTATTCACGTTTGCTATCACTCTTTCATACTAATAATAAACGTAAATAATCATTTCGAGTAGCAAAACTAAAAATAATTCAATTCCGTCTGTTATGTAAACCATCGTAACAATGAGTGTTTGAAGTAACATGGTTCAGAAAAATATTTCTTTGAAATTTGACAAGTTGTCAACGAATGTATCAATCATTGTAATAAACACTCTTTACAGTATAGTATACCGTTTGTCAACGCATCCATCAATATTGTGTATCAAAATGAGATTTGGTATAGGTTAGTGGTATATGAATAGAAGAGTTTTCGCATATATTTCACTTTCCGATCACTTCCGGTTTCACTTCTGACACAATTCTTGATCAAAAAGTGTAAGTTTCAAGAGTTTTTCCGCCTACTTCACTTTTTTAGAGCCACTTTTATTATTGCATCTAGGTGGTCATGATCCAACGTAAAGTAATTTAAAGACTTAATTGTTGTTACAAAATTACAATCGCAGAGTATTAGTGCCTAGTATGATAAATAGGAATAAGACACGTTGGCAAAATTATATTTTCGTATATAACTATTATTTTTTAAGTAGCGACCATTTGTTGAAGAGCACTTTCCAAAAATAGAATTTTTTGACGAATCTTACGGATTTGCGATTATGTAATATCTCAAAGGAATCAAAATGAAACGATTTATTTATTCATTTTCCTATAAATTACTAAATTCCTCTACAGCAACGATTGTTAAGGTGCATTATAAAAGCACTGGCCGAGTTCGTGCCAGTTTTTGCAGACAGACTATAAATACAGAGAGATACATTACAGATTGGAATAAAAATAAGAACGTAAATCAAATTTTACTAAGGAAAATACTGGATAATACTTCATTTACTTTTCTCGAGTGTGCCATAGATCCAAAAAAAAATATTTTTGGCGAATCTAGAAAAACTAATTCATTTGCGATATATTAACAAATTTTCTTCCGTGTTCTTTACAATTTTACCGGGGAAATTGAAATCAAAGTGACAACGTTGCTATCACATTCGGAAATCGTGGTTTTTTGTTTCGTAGAGATAAAACGAACGGTCGGTGTGTAAACTGCGGAAATCTATATCGTGACAGTAAAATTGCATCAATCAATGCATTTTTTTCCTACTGAATATCCTATCCCTGAATTTTCGAAGTGCCAACAAAAGATTTACAGAACCGATCTTCAATATTTGGGTAAGAGGTGAATTTATCAACCTTTCTGGGTAATATTTGCTACAAAATGAATTTAACACTCAACCAATAATTTCAGGGATGCTGTCAAATAATTTGAAAGTGAAATATACTAATTTCTTAAAAATTTCACTGTAGTAAATTTTCAAAGTGCATTTCTCATCTCAGCTTGTTAAATTGTTTCTCTCAACACGTTTCGTAACATTTGAGGCGGTACCTTTACTTCTAAATACCTGTAGAATTCTTTCTTCTGAGACTTCAAAAGTGGCTGGGGCTGTTGCATAGTAGACCCTTTTTTTAACTTATTGCCAAATAAAGAAATCGAGCACAGTGAGATCCGGTTAGCGGGCAGGCCACCGTACTGTACCATTGGTTGCAGTAATTTAATTATTAAAATGCTCTATTGGGTAACTAAGAACTTTTCTGGTATTATGGAGGGGTGCTCCATCTTGTTGAAAGTAAATTTGCCGTAAAACTGCTAAAGGCAGATTTCATTTTGATGAAAACCTAAGTACCTATTAGGCCCTGCTGACCTTGATACAATATTGGCCCAATTTTTCTGTCTCCAACGATACCAGCCGAGACGTTGACGCCTAACCTTTCTTGAAAATTGCACTCTCTTATTGCATTTTGGTTTTGTTGGGCCCAGTACCGACTATTTTGCCTATTAAACACACAATAATTTGTAAATCGTGTTTCGTCGGAAAATAGATTCAAGCTGATATACTTTGGATTAACTATTCGATTTCAAAGCAGCCAATCACAAAACACTTCCTGTTTTTCTTCATCGTTAAGTATTTTTCTTACTGATTCGTGACTTATTTGCATTTCTTGACTATTTTTTCTTAAAGAAACCGTTTCATCAATATTAATCATGGCAAAAACGTTCATCTCAGTCTCTTCATTTATGATACATCTTTGTTACGCCTCTTAATTTTCTTCTTGCCTGAAACGATTCTCAGCATATGGGAAATACTGATGCCGATTGGGATATCTCTGAGCATACAATTCAAAAGCATTCCTTGGATTTCTATGACATTCTCCAAATATTAATAACATCCAATTTTTCACTTTGAGTATACGATACCTATTTTTACAAAAAATTCAACTGAAATTTAACGAAAATTGTTAAATTTTTTCTATCTACTTATAAGGCTTAAGTCACTGTCATTACCTAAGTGAGTGCTTTATCCTCTAAAGCAGACTTGATAAAAATAACTGCAAAATATTATGCATCCTGGCTATTAAAAAAATTTAAATTTAAAATTGTTTTTTCCGTTCACCAGCTGTCATCCCCCTACAAACGACAGCCCTCAGAAGTCGAAACTTGTGCGAGCTAAGGATTAACGAGGTCTTACCCTTTAACGTGCGATTCCTAGCACGTTCACATTAACATTCATGGCACACTTCATAAAAGTAAATAAATATTTTTATTTTTAATTTAATCGCATATAAATTAGTCTCGTTAGATTCGTCAAAAAATCCTTTTGTCGTAAGTACTTGTCAGAAAATGATTGCCATTTGAAAAAAAATTGTGAGACACGAAAATGTAGTTTAGCTCACTTGACTACTTAATCCTATCTGTTATACTAGTCACTAAAACTTTGAATTTGTAATTGTCTGTCATCACCTGAGGTCCTTAAGTTTACGTCCAATCATGGCCACCCAGATGCAATATTAAACGTGATTTAGAAGTGAAGTTGGTAATGAAAACTCTCAAAAATTCCACATTCTGATCCAAAAATGTGTCAGAAATCAAAAAATGTTACAATATACAGGGTGCTCAATTCAAATACGGAGCCATTTCCGGTGAAACCGAAAGTGACCGGAAAGTGGAAAATATGCGAAAACTCTCCTCTTCACATACCATTTACCTATACCAAATCTCATTTTGATACACCTGATATTTTAGAAATTATGCCTTGTCTAATAGATTTAATAGATTGTTTGACACCCGGTATATAATGAGATGCAATAATATCTAGGCCGCAGGGTTTCACAAAACAAGACATATAAGTACGTCATGTACGCACCTTCAATTTTAGTATGCGTGAACTATAACAGGCGCACTTTGCCACATTTTTCGAAAACGGTTCACTTTCGCTCATCCAGAGACTCCGAAACACCCCATCCATGTTCACTCAACAAAGTCATCAACATGCTAGCATATCTGGAAGAATTACACTTCACTTACAAGAAATTAACTATACTGGAACTGACTGAATTATCGCTTACCAAATTGGTTGTCTTCCGGAAAATACAGAACGTGCGTATTCCAAGGAAGTTATTCGCAACATTATTACAGGTCGCTGCCTTTATCACGTCTCAGAACCTAACATCAACATTCTTTAGAGAAATAGTTATCATTGCAGATTGAACATGTAGAATAATAGAATGTACTTCCATTGAACAGTGGTTAGCAATTTCAAATCGGTTCTTACTATTAACAATTTTAGGTAATCATAGATCTTCAACAAACTTGTGATGAATTACTTGTATTTAATAATATCGAGGTGCCAATAGTGGTTCGACTCAAATGATATGGCCTGAATATGGAAGTAACAGGGGTAGTGAGATGAATTTTATCAAGGGATTGTTTGTTTATTTTATATTCTTTGTCATTTTTTGTGTAAACATTGATAAATTCAATTTCATTGTGGTAAATCATCATCCTACTTATTTTTTTAATGGTATATTATCTTTTTGGAGAGTGTGATGAATGTATATGTAACGTTTTGTTTAATGTTGTTCGGGCTAAGACTTTTCGAAGAAGTATAAGAATAAGAATACTTTGATGATAGTTATATTAATGAACGAACGTACATGACTTTACGACAGACTTATATATTATATGTCAAAATACCTCAAACTAAGTTAACACCTGATAAAGGTCAGTTCATACATGACAGAGACGTCTTGTGAATATTTATTCAATGAAATAAGAAGTGTCTGTGGACTTGAACAAAAAACAGTAGACCTGCTAATTTGATCAATTTCCATGTTATAAGTGTGGAACCACCCCCAATTTTTTATATTTATATTAATCTGACACTGACTGGTAAAATTTTCTGAAAGTTTGGTATTGTAGTAAAAATGCTCACAACTAATTTTACTAATTTATTTAAAACACTACTTAAACAATGATTCAACTAAAACATTGACTCCACTATTTATTTCTACTGTGGCTCTCTGTCTGCGGACTCTGGAACTATATCTGCAACTCTCTGCGACTATATCCGCACTCTCCCGTTATATCCACAAGCAGATTCGTTTCACAGTTCTCGATTTATCGGGACTATAGAACGATTCTTACAGATGGCTCTAGAAGTGGATAGAAACGATCGATTTTATTCGAGCTAGTTCTCAGCGATAAGTCATAGTTGTTGATCCGCCAGCCAGCACAAGTTGTTTATTTAGAAGTCGAGGGTGCATAATTGATTAGGTGATCAGGGCTGGCCTCGAAATCGTTGCAGTATGTTGTTGTATTCGACTCAGACAAGTGTCAAGGGGGGCAAACTCAAACCTATGAATAGTTTCATACATAAGGAGTGATAAAATTGAAAATTACCATATTTCTAGGATGTTTCTTTAAAAAATTTGCTAGTTAGATTGCATATCCTGTTGCATGTATATATGTATATATATATATATATATATATATATATATATATATATATATATATATATATAGGTTTGAGTTTGCCCCCCTTGACACTTGTCTGAGTCGAATACAACAACATACTGCAACGATTTCGAGGCCAGCCCTGATCACCTAATCAATTATGCACCCTCGACTTCTAAATAAACAACTTGTGCTGGCTGGCGGATCAACAACTATGACTTATCGCTGAGAACTAGCTCGAATAAAATCGATCGTTTCTATCCGCTTCTAGAGCCATCTGTAAGAATCGTTCTATAGTCCCGATAAATCGAGAACTGTGAAACGAATCTGCTTGTGGATATAACGGGAGAGTGCGGATATAGTCGCAGAGAGTTGCAGATATAGTTCCAGAGTCCGCAGACAGAGAGCCACAGTAGAAATAAATAGTGGAGTCAATGTTTTAGTTGAATCATTGTTTAAGTAGTGTTTTAAATAAATTAGTAAAATTAGTTGTGAGCATTTTTACTACAATACCAAACTTTCAGAAAATTTTACCAGTCAGTGTCAGATTAATATAAATATAAAAAATTGGGGGTGGTTCCACACTTATAACATGGAAATTGATCAAATTAGCAGGTCTACTGTTTTTTGTTCAAGTCCACAGACACTTCTTATTTCATTGAATAAATATTCACAAGACGTCTCTGTCATGTATGAACTGACCTTTATCAGGTGTTAACTTAGTTTGAGGTATTTTGACATATAATATATAAGTCTGTCGTAAAGTCATGTACGTTCGTTCATTAATATAACTATCATCAAAGTATTCTTATTCTTATACTTCTTCGAAAAGTCTTAGCCCGAACAACATTAAACAAAACGTTACATATACATTCATCACACTCTCCAAAAAGATAATATACCATTAAAAAAATAAGTAGGATGATGATTTACCACAATGAAATTGAATTTATCAATGTTTACACAAAAAATGACAAAGAATATAAAATAAACAAACAATCCCTTGATAAAATTCATCTCACTACCCCTGTTACTTCCATATTCAGGCCATATCATTTGAGTCGAACCACTATTGGCACCTCGATATTATTAAATACAAGTAATTCATCACAAGTTTGTTGAAGATCTATGATTACCTAAAATTGTTAATAGTAAGAACCGATTTGAAATTGCTAACCACTGTTCAATGGAAGTACATTCTATTATTCTACATGTTCAATCTGCAATGATAACTATTTCTCTAAAGAATGTTGATGTTAGGTTCTGAGACGTGATAAAGGCAGCGACCTGTAATAATGTTGCGAATAACTTCCTTGGAATACGCACGTTCTGTATTTTCCGGAAGACAACCAATTTGGTAAGCGATAATTCAGTCAGTTCCAGTATAGTTAATTTCTTGTAAGTGAAGTGTAATTCTTCCAGATATGCTAGCATGTTGATGACTTTGTTGAGTGAACATGGATGGGGTGTTTCGGAGTCTCTGGATGAGCGAAAGTGAACCGTTTTCGAAAAATGTGGCAAAGTGCGCCTGTTATAGTTCACGCATACTAAAATTGAAGGTGCGTACATGACGTACTTATATGTCTTGTTTTGTGAAACCCTGCGGCCTAGATATTATTGCATCTCATTATATACCGGGTGTCAAACAATCTATTAAATCTATTAGACAAGGCATAATTTCTAAAATATCAGGTGTATCAAAATGAGATTTGGTATAGGTAAATGGTATGTGAAGAGGAGAGTTTTCGCATATATATATATATATATATATATGTACTACATATTTTAGTAATACTTATCTTTGTAAATAGGCACAATTGAAATATTTTTTTCTACTGTCTCACTGGAAAACTTCATTTTCGACCCATAAAGAAGGGAGGAAAATGGTACTTTTCCTCCCTGAGAACACAAATTTCCCTTTTCCCTCCCTCCAAGTTTTTTAATACTTTCACATTGTCTGTTTGATTTTGTAAGAAGATTAATGAAATTAAATACACAATACATATATGCGTTTGTTCCTTTTTTTTATTGAACGAAAATATAATAAGTACATGAAATGAAAAATTTAACGACTTGAATTAATTGTACTGTTTTTCAGATTATTAAAAGTATTTCCTCCTGGAAAGCAATTTTCCGCTGAAATATAAACCAGTCCTTCTTGATAACTACTTTCCAATGAAAGACACAAAGTTATCAACGTAACACCTCGAAGAACTTGGCAGCGAAGTGAATTCCCGACCAGCAATAGTTTCACTTGCAATTTCCCTTTTTCTTGACAATGATTCTGCGTTATATCACTAAGGAATATTCCCAGACTCCCAACCTTCATGCTGCGTCACCACCTGTATTGACGAGCAGCATAGCCGAAGTTCTTCGGAAACATAATGGCCGGTGTAACTTTGGGGGTTTCTCAAATCTTAAAAATGTTGTAATTTTAAATGTTATTTCAGCCATTGTATTTTTTTCCTGTTACATTGATAAATGATTTTCCTTTATAGTAAATATCCAAAATCTGTAGTACGATGTTTTGGGCTATCTGTAATTTTTATGTTTTCGGTATGAAGCCAAGGCGTTTATTATGTCACCAGAAACAATAAATGTGCGTTGTTTTAATTTTTATAACTGGAACGATAACTATTACCATAGCGCCACGATCATCAAGGTCTTTAATGTCCATTTTAATCTTCGTATCTGCAAGCATCGCAAATGTCAAATGGTAAAGCAATCTTAAAAAAACACAATTTAGCAAAAAAAAAATATATTTTATAATTTAATTGAAGACTCTTAGAAGTCAGGTTGATTTTTGAGGGAAATATAATTTAAATTACCATTCCATACAACCATTACTTGACAAACCAATTTTATAAATTGTCCTTCTAATGAACTCATGAATTGAATAACGAAAACCCTGTAATTTTAAGAAATATGAATTCTATATCCGATCTTATGATCAGTTTTCGAGATACAGTGAGTTAATAAAAGAAGAAAATTCTTGAGTCCAGCTTTTTTTTATCGAAAAGCTGGATTGGTTTTACGTTGCGTATATGAGTTAAACATTTTTGGGAAGATGTAAGTGAGATCCTCAGGGATCCATATTAGGTCCATTAAAATTCTTATTTATAAATGATCTACTTCTTTATAGAAGTACCTACGATCTGTGTGTTGAATATTTCAGTAAAAAAATCCAATAACCAATATGAGAGAATCTCTGATTGTAAATTCAGGAAAAACCACATGCCTTCAATTTCCTAGTAGATCTATAGCAGAACCAAGAGTATCCATGTGAAAATAAAGTGTGATGAAATAGCTCTCTCTGAAAGTAATACATTTCTTGGAACTTTTGTAGAACAGTTATATGAAAGGGAAAACGAATATAAATGCTGTTTCTATTAGGCCATTCTTCAGATGAGAAAGAAGTTTTTTCAACATGACTTTATTAGTTTCAATATGAAAAATCAGAGATTCCTGCAAACAAGATTTCAGAAACTTTTACATTTTCACTTTTCTTTGTATATAAAATCTGAAATATATCGTGATGTTCCGGAAATGTATACATATGCATGACACAGTTTCTCAGTAGGTATTAGAACTATTCCTCCAGAAATGGAGATAAATTGTGAAAGACTTTCGCGGCTATAGTTAATTATATGATGACTTTTCGGGTTGTTAGGCCGACGCGACGTTCATAACGAGTTAAACTCGGCCCAACAACCCGAAAAGTCATCATGTAAGAAAGGGAGATATTTTGGAAAATTGAAATTTCAAAATGTCATTTTTAAATTTACTTTTGTGTATATACATCTCTGTATTTGTTGTAAATTGTCGACTTTATGTCTTCAACTATTAGTATACAAGACTGTTCCTTTCGTTTCGGTTACTAGCCGCACGCTACTGTATATTGATGACAACAAAAAAACTCAGTACAGCTTTACAACTTCTATACTGAATATATTTTTGTATCTGCACTATCAACGATGATAAATGATTGGCATTTTATAATAATAATAGCTTTTATTGGCAGACAAGATCATATCAGTACATCTATCAGAATACTCTCTTCAACTGCAGTGAATAACAGTACATTGAAATGTTATACTCGATCATTGCCTTATTATTTAGTTGCTCGTTGGGTTAATAGTTGTAATAATTTATAATTATATACTTATAGGAGACAGAGATATTATTCTTCATTTCGATATTTTTATCTATAGGTACTGTGTTCAGGGGAATGCTATTACCACGCACCTCATCGAACTGCTGTTTTCAGGAGGTTCTGCACTTACAAATACAGTCTTTACAACTATGTTTCAGCAAATCTAAAAAAATACAGCACTGAAGTTCGGGACAGTCTACAAAAATCTACTTTTCGAAGATTGAAATTGTTAAACTATTCAAAAAGACATTTCCATTCATTCATGTGCTAAATTAAAGATTTTTTTTTGCTCACTAGAGATGACACTTGTATGAGTTGAACTGCCTGTCATCTCTTTTTTGCAGCTTGATCTAATAAATAAATATTTTTTCATGATTATTTATGCATCATTCTACAAATCTTATGGATCGACCAAAAGACACGAAGAAATTCATAAAAATTACACACGATAAACGGCTCTTGTCTCAATTCTATTTTTCGAGACGTGAACCTCCAGCTTATACATAGCAGTACGAACAATTTTCTGAAAGATATAAGAGAGGTTTATGAATATTTTCCGTTAACATTTGGCTAAATGTTCGCGAGAAAATAAATCGAGTGTTTCTGATAATTCTCGCTGACTGTTAAACAGCACAGACGTGTTTGCAATTTCTCTTCAACTCAAGTTTGTTAATATCTAAAGGACTGGTTTCTTTGCGACCGTCGACGGCGGCGATCGACGGTCACCGTCGACGGCGACTGACGAACGCTCGCTCTAGCTGGTTTCCTTGACACGTTTGTACGCGACGTTTGGTAGTTACTCGCTCACACAACTGAAACAAGAAGTGTCTTATTTTTGTCATCATAATGGAAAAAATTTGGCAGTAGTTACTATGCTTATGGAAAAGAAAGATGATTTTTCATTATTGCTTGGGCAGCGAGACAGAAAAAAAAAAAGATGTGTTATTCAAGAAAATAATTGAAGGTGGATACTTCATACAACTTATTGGCAAACATTCTTCAAGTAATGAAGAAATGTTCCGGAAATTCTTCCATCTCAATTTTGACAAGTATTTTTACCAGGTAAAAACCGTAGCTTGGCAAGAACATTATGTGACACGATCACATCGTTAATAAATTGAATACAAAACGGTGTTTGCATATATATTTTGAATAAATTTTTTGAAGTATTTCATGACTTATTTTTGGGAAAACTTACCAGTTTTTCCAACAATTTTGGCAATATCCATCCAGGTATTGTCTTTAATATTGATATTTTTATTATCCTTCTTCTCCATATCCTATATTGCTCTGTATTCTTTGACTTCCTCGATCAAAATTTCATCTTCCTGTTCAGTGAATGATGGAGCCATGATCACACTGACAGAAAAGAACGTAACCGACAAACGACAGAAAGCAGACAACTTGTCGGTGGTGTACGACGGTCGCGTATGTCAGCCGGCGGGCTCCAAGGAAACCGTTTCTACATAAACCCATAGGAGCAGTACTGAGCGTTTGTCAGCGACCGTCGAACGCAACCGTCGATGATCGCAAGGAAACCAGTTCTTAAGTGTTCAATAGTGAAGTCAAATAATTATACCAATAAGCCAGAAAAAGTTTATCTCGACATGGAACAAAAAATCGATACACTATTAAAAATCGTTGGTGAAATACAAACCGACATCGAAGATATCAAGGGTACAATGAATTGTATGAAAAACGAAAATGTTGACCTGAAAAAAAGAGTGGATCGACTCGAATCTAGACTAGATTCGATCGAAAGACAGAGGAAAATGAATGATGTTATTTTCTATGGGTTAGCAGAATGCGAAGATGTCTCCAGAGATATTTTAACACAAGAAATCCTTACAATCTCCTTGTTCATAATGAATGTCAAATTAGAACCATATCACATACAGGACATTCATAGAATCGGTTCAAGAAAAGAAGGCAAGAATCGTCCTGTTGTTTCGAAATTGAACTCGACTCAAACTAAGCATGAAATATTCAAAAACGCGAAGAAACTAAAAAATTCCCCTTATGCAATTAGCAGGAATTTTACGTAATCAGTTATGGAAGAAAGAAGACAGTTATTACCATACTTAGTATCTGTAAAGAAAATGGGGAAAAAAGCTCATCTCAAACAGAATAGCATCATCATAGAAAATAAACGTTATAACATTCACGAAATAGCAAAGGAAATTCAGATTCAGGACAACACTGATCAATCATCCGAATCTGGTCATGGGATTCCACAAATCACGGTCGCATCTTCACAAGGGCAAGATCTTCACATGTCGAAAACGACAGAACAAGAAATAACTCTCGGGGGTAATACCACAACAAGATCAAATCAAAGCAATTTGATCGAGTTAAAAGGCGGCTCCACACATTCGGGTATCTGGCAAAGGTATATTTGTACATTTGTCTGTATATTTGTGTTTAGATATTTTGCTTTATGCCAAATATATATCCCCACATTTGCATGTGTGTCTTGGTGTATACGACGCGGGATGTACAAATATCCATACGATGAAAATAGAAGGTGAAAACGTTTCAGTGATTGCGTCAGCAGCATTTTTGCTGAAGATTTCAGGTTTTTTTACTGCTATAAAAGATGAAAAAAAAAATCTAAAAGAAGATGGTGGATGTTATCGCTGAATAGGATCAGGAACAGTCGAGTTATTGTTTTTTTTTTGATAAAGTAAATTATTAAAACATGTAACTTTTTCAGGTATAATGGCACACATCTTCTTGCCGATTTGTTAAAGAAGCTTTCTGGTTCATTTGCAGAGTGTCTGAAATACCAATACCATCGTTAATTCTGTCAGAAATCTTAAGGCGGCTCCACACATTCGGGTATTTGTCACAAATATCCAAATATTTGGCATATAGACGAATATGTGTGTGGAGTGTTTACAAGCAAATATTCGCTAAAAAGGGTATATTCGGCAAATATAAAGATTTTCCGTTCGATGTCGGTAAATGAACACAAATCAAAGGCGCAAATATTGGCACAACAAGCAAAGACCTGTCTGATCCACATATTCGTACGCATACGGTGTGATCATTCAGTAGATAACAGTATTAAACTCATAAGATATCCACTGATAGAATGAAATCGAATGGTCATTAATTTCTGAAAAGTTAGTCAAAAGGGAGCACGCTGTATGTGAATCAGATCATTTCGCATTTCAAAGAAATGTTTCGACGTCATAAATTTCGAGGTGGGCAATTAAGTTGGGGCCCCAACTGAGTACTTTCACCAACATTATTGGCTGCCCTCCACTTATGCCAGTCACGTAGGAACCACCACGGGATAACTCGGTACCTCTGCGTGGTACCCTGCTACTAGTTGTGCAACAGACACTGGTTCAGTATTCAGTGCTCGAGAGAACTTTGCGAGGTGAAGTCGTTGCTGGCCGTTTCTGAATCATGACGAACTATTTACGATCGTTAACGAAGAAACTTATTTTCAGGAGTTGATTGTTCTTTTTTCGAATTCTCATACTGTTATTTTGATTTAACGGTATTCAGATGGCAATTGTAAAGTTAATGTTAACAGCCTCCGTCCGTTAAGATTTTTTAACGCCCGGCGGCCAGTATATGAACTTGTCGGTGTGGACTCATTACTAAGAAATAGTTATCTTGATACCTTCATTCTCTTTGAAACTGAATTTTCAATATACTATTACGCCACCGCAAAGGAGTTCCAGCCTCCAAGTACCTCCAAGCACATCTCATCAGTATTATTACTGTAATTTTTTTGATCCAAGAAATCTGCCCATTACTCTAACTTGTCTACTAATAAATTGATTTCAGTAACTACTAGGAATCAATAATTCTCATGAAGTGACGAACCCCTGAATTTAAAATGTGTGCAAAACAAATGAAATGTATGTATTTTTAATGAAAATGATCATTAAACCTCTCTAGCTTCATAATTAAAGTGAAGTTGCTGTTGGTACTGTGTGTTTTTAAACATTTGAGCAATTGAATTTCCCGTATGATTTTCCTCTGCAAGAACAAAATCTAATAGAATTAGAATTAATTTCTAGTTTTCTTCGATAAAATGGGCTGTAATATCATAAAACCCATTTGTTGTGTTCATGAAGTATGTGGGTGGAGCAAGAAAAGCTTGCCTAGGCTTGAGAAAGCTTGAAAAAGCTTGGAAATTGCTTGAAATCAAGCCAAGCTTATTCAAGCCATGCCACGTTTTTTGTTTTGAAAGCTTGAATTTCAAGCCCAAGCCAAGCTTTTATAATTCAAGCCGAACTACAGGCGCCAAAAATACAACATATTATAACAACCTTTTCAAGCAACCATATATGATCATTGCCTCCGACAATTTACTTCTTCAGACAAAATTATTGCTTTGAAAATAGCATTTCTGTAGGTAATACTGTATCTATAATGGTGTAGGATTCAAAATAACTAACCTTGAAATTTCAATGTTGTCATAAACTTTCAAAATAAGTTTCAACATTGAAATCTCGGTCCACAGCGAGTTAGAAGAATAAACCTCTGATTTTCCTTTCGTATAGGCTAATGATACATCTCCATTACGCCACTCTTCAAAATTTTTACATTCTTTTTAATATCGCTCTTGATTCATTTTTGGCAGTAAATCAACACTCGCTGAACATGATTCCACCAATATTTCTAAAGAAATTTGATTTTTGTTCCTCAATTTCTTCAATTTCATCCATGGTCTTTGTTAAAGCGAATTTGCGAACACAAAAAACTGACCTTGTTTGTAATATTGTTGTGATATTGTTAAGCTGTTTCATGACAACACGATGTTGAGATTTTTCTGTAGAATTACGAGGTACGTGGTTTGTTCTTTCCTCGGAATAAAAATGCAGTCTTTCAGCGGGATTATGAAAAGTCTTGAACGACACACGGCCGATACGCAAATAACGG
The DNA here is from genome assembly GCA_958502065.1 of Chrysolina americana. Taxonomy (NCBI): domain Eukaryota; kingdom Metazoa; phylum Arthropoda; class Insecta; order Coleoptera; family Chrysomelidae; genus Chrysolina; species Chrysolina americana. Next base: position 37,794,931 of record OY293421.1, on the reverse strand, counting down.
ATTACAATATTCAACCTCATCCGTTATTTGCTACATACCGGCCTTGTAACGTTAATAACTATAACCACAGAGTACTTCATCTGTGCTATAACTGCACAAATTAATGATAATAATAGGGCGGGGATTAGCGCAGTGGTTGAGCGCCAGCCTGGTAACCGAATGGTTCCAGGTTCGGTTCCCATCTGGGGCGGGCTTTTTTCATTTACAGTCTGAATGATTGAAGCTCGTGTCGGCTGGGAATAATCGTCCACGATTCACTGTTCCTAAAGCTGCTCATAAAGCCGTGGATACATCTGAGAAACGTTGCCATTCGTTCGCATTCGCTGGTATTGCCATCAGTGCTGCTCGTTCGTAGTCATTCGCGGCAAAGTTGCTTGGTACTGATCACATCAGCGAAGATTCTGCTCATTTCCATTTGCCAAAAACATTCACAAGCGTTCCACTCATTCGTGAAGATTAGTTGACGGTGTAAACATCTCGTGCACGTGTTTATTTACTAGTTTTCAATAATAAGAGTATTTGTTTGTTAGCTTCTCTGAAGTATGTAAAAATTCGAACGAGTTCGAATATGTATGTATTCTGCTTATCAATTTAATATTTTGCAGAATGATGCCAAAATCTTCTCGAGACATTCTGGTGGAGTTTTTAAATTCGTATGATTTAAATCGGCTAGTAAATTCATACCATCATATCTAGTTCTACATAAATATAAATCACTCATCCAAACAAGTCTCTGCTTCCTCTTTTTTTTTTTTTCGTGGCTTTATGATTTTATGTATAATGATGTACGAGGCACAGGCTACTATTAACTGATTTTTCCTTCTCAAACGAAATCAACCTTTCTCGTCGAATTCGACAGCGAAGTACTACAAATTATTTTCGTCACTGCCACATATGCGAACGCCTAACAACGTTCGCAGACATTCGCAACTCTGATTTCTTTTTGATTTTTTGAGTTTTACCGACAGGCGATGGAAAACGTTCGTTCGGATCGCTGGCCTTTCATCAAAAATGTATTCGTTGCAAATGACCGTCTACACTTGACGAACGAATGCGAACGTATACAGACGAATGCGAACGAATGGCAACGTTTCTCAGATGTATCCCTGGCTTAAGGTGGCATATGTGTAACAAGGCCTATCCAGAACACACGGCTAATGACCATAGCAGTCGATGACAAAACACTAAGGAAAATGAAATTAATGATAATAAATTAATTCGAATGTTTGAAAGATAACATTTAATTTTACAGAGTGTTTCCTAACTGCAGGTGGTGATAGATCAGGTAATTTTAGGAAGAAAAGTTCCTATTAACATATGTCCGGAGTTGCTTCGTTTCTGAGATACAAGGCGTTGAAATAAAAAAAAAATAGTAATTATAATATCATGGAACCGATTTGGTTGAAATTTCGTACATTTATTTGAACTAATAAGGCGCTCATTTAGCCCTAACTAGATTGAAATTATTATGGCCAGTGGCGTCTCATTGGGCACTACAGCCAACAATATTGTAAAAAAAAGTACGCCACTGACATTTTTCCGTAGATTTTCATTTTGTTAGATTGAACAACTCAAAATACAACTTTTTCGTTCTTTGTATTTTTTTCATATCCAGCTTCGTTTTCGAGAAAAAAAATTAAAGCCACTCTATTGCATATCATGAACACCTGCATTGTAGACCAGCTGACATTGACAGTAGGGTTTTTCCTACACATATTTCATTTCAAATTGAAAAAGTTAATTTTTGTTTTGGACTATTGGATGTTATTTGTTCACCATCCGTAATAATTTAATTGTGATAGGCGTACCTGTATACGATAATGAATAATGGCCCTTAAATTCAGGTAAGGTCGCTTGCAATAGAGTGGATTTAATTTTTTTTCTCGAAAACGAAGCGGGATATGAAGAAAATACAAGAGACCAAAAAGTTGTATTTTGAGTTATTGTCAGTGGCATACTTTTTTTTACAATATTGTTGGCTGTGGTGCCCACTGAGACGCCACTGGCCATAATAATTTCAATCTAGTTGGGGCTAAATGAGCGCCTTATTAGTTCAAATAAATGTACCAAATTTCAGCCAAATCGGTTCTAGGATATTCATGATATTTTATAATTACCATTTTTTTCTTTAATTTCTACGCCCTGTAACTCAGAAACGAAGCAACTCCGGACATATGTTAATAGGAACTTTTCTTCCTAGAATAACCCAACCAATCATCACCTGCAGTTAGGAACCGTAGTTAGGAAACACTCTGTATAGTCTGTAATCACCTCACATCAAGAAGTAAACTCTAGATAGGCCCAAGTGTTTGTTCACATTCACCTCTAGTCTCTGCTGTTTGCAAACATCTACTCTCTGTTGTCAAATTGATAAATGAAAAATCTGAGCTCGGTAAGTATCAAGCAATGCGTAATTTTATATTCCGGTGTATTTTTCTAGGTGTGCTAGAAAGAAATTTTTTTCCAAAATGTTGGAAAAAAAATCTTCTTTCAGAAGATATATGTCGTTTTCATCTGATAAAATAGTAGGCACTCTGAAAATTTCAGGTGGTCACCAGAATTATCTCACTCTTGGCAACACCGCTTGTTGCATCGATCGCCATTGTGTTGACGTATTTTCTTGTTGTTTTGATTAGAAATTTCCTTTGGGTTTCCAACAGTTTTCGTGGTTTTTTTGACACGCATAAACACGTTTACGTGAGATTTGGGATACTTTTAATAGTAGTGCAGTCATTCCATAGGTGAGCTAACAGTGGCGTGTCGAACGTAGAATGTAAACGTATTCTTTAAATATAATATTGAAGTGGAATAGGTACTAATAATGAATAATTCATTCATACATAAGTTTCCTACTGACGAGAAGTTGCAAATATGGTGTGATGTTTTCAAGTTGAATCCTTCGAGCTTGAAGAAATAATTGTATATACCTATGTTCTGCTCATGTTCCTACCAGTCAGATCATTAAAAAGCCGTAAGGAAGAACACTTTTGAGACCAGAAGCCATTCCTGATGTACACGCAGTTGAGAGTTGACTTTGCGAAGAGTTCAATAGAGTGTTATTATTTCACCCCAAAGTTTATTTTTGGGGCTGAGTAACCTGGTAACATGACCAGTTTTCACAAAATCAAATGGAAATGTTTTAACAGTTTATTTGGTATATATGAATATTTGTTTTTCCTTACTTATGTAAAGTGATAATTGTTAACTGATACTTTTTATTGAATAATTGTTACTTGATGCTGCATAAATCCACCTTATATCTGAAAAATTAAGCAACTACAGAAACTCTAGAAAGTGTAGGAGGGTAAGAAATTGATTTCCCTCAAAAAATTACTTTGTTTATCAATTTTACTTGTAAAGAAAAATTGTTCAGATATCGTCTACTTATTGTAGGTAGGTATTTCTTATTTGCCTCAAAGAAATAAGGTGAACATTTTATTGAAAACTTTTCAATTAATTATTTCTCAGAAAGATTAATTGCTCAAGAAAGTTTTTATATTAGTTCAAACCTGATATGTAGATAGGTTATAAATTTCACCAAATAGTTATCATGAAAGGGATAATTCCAAGGATATGAAATACTCTGAAGAGTGTAGGTGTAAAGTTAGTTGGCCTGTTCTGTTAGAATTTATTGTAGCTCTCAAGAGTGCTACATAAAAACATATATTGTAATAAAAATACTAGAATTCTTGAATCACGTGGACTCAACTATGGAATCACAGCCACATATAAAAAAATATTGAAATCCAAAATTACAACAGGAAATTTATAAATTTTAATCAAGTAATGATTAGTATAGTATAGTAAATAAATATATTTTTTACCAACTGTTTGTATTAGTATAGTTTTTCATTGGTGCATATACAGGGAAAAACGCAAACATTTTTGATTCATGATGAAAATTGGCATATGAAATTTTTAGTGATTTTAATTTAAGTTTTTAGTAATTTTTCGTCAGGAATGATATCATCGAATTATTTTACATGTTATGTTGTTGTGGCTGGCTGTGATTCAGTTTTGAGGCAGAAACATGTTTGTCCCTTTATATTTTCATGTACTTTATAATATCTGTTGAAAAATGGTTCCTTAACTAATATTTATTCCAGTCTTTTTAGTGCTTCATTGAAGAATGGTGATCTGCACAACATAAAATTCCCAGTCAGAATCTCGTTATTAGCTTTTTTGAATCATTTAGTTTAGACCATAAATCATGAAAGATGGGCGACACTACTTGACGGAAGATCATAAAACTAATAATGAATTATGGTGGATTACGTAATCCAATCTTCCGCAAAAAAACCTATACAATACTTGCCGACGACCATACATATTGTATAGGTTTTTTTGCGGAAGATTGGATTACGTAATCCACCATAATTCATTATTAGTTTTATGATCTTCCGTCAAGTAGTGTCGCCCATATTTCATGATGTTTCTGGATTCATATTGAAGTCGACACGTAGTCGGAGTGCATTTTAATCTGGAACCCAGAGATGGCGCTGAATTCATACTTCAGTGTTTGTCTCAGGGATTTCCAATTAGGATGAAAGGATTTTTCGATTCAATTGGGTCGAACTAGCCTTCGCTGATAATTGGCAATGACCATGAAACCGGTACGGAGGTGTTCCCCCAATTAAATCGAAAAATAATTTCAGCTTTGATATTTGAAATGCATTGCAAAGTGGTTCTTGTAGAAAACTTTGCCAAGTATTAAACAAATATAATTCAATGGTCGTAGGGGGCAGTAGTTGTTTTCTGTTGAATACTTGCCGACGACCATACCTTTTGTATATGTTTTTTTGCGGAAGATTGGATTACGTAATCCACCATAATTCATTATTAGATCTCCGAAAACCCCTAGATTCCAATTATGGATAGAATCGGATCATAAATCACAAAACTCATCCGCTATTTTGAATTCCCAAATGTTCACTAACTTTACCCTACCACAAAAAATTGTCCGCCACTTTGAGTCCTTTGATTATGAATGAAAGCAACCATTTCTGACCCTAAAATCCCCTCACGCCAATTTGAAACTGAATCAGACTATAAAACTTAAACCTTTTCCTCTATAATTTTTTCATCAATCGCATCAAATGGATACACGATTGTTGTTGGAGTTTACCTATTATTAGGATCGCAAATCATAAAAAATAGACCGTAATTTTGAATGACCTATTGACATATTGACATATTGACAGAATTTTATTATTTGAAACAAAAAATTCCAACGAAAATTCTTCTGAGCTCTCTAAACATTCCTAGATATCGATTTTGAATTTTCAGACAAATCCGTCAATCCACTTGTTGCTGCTCACATACTACATTTGCATAGCATTGGTAAATTTTTTACATCCCAAGATCAGACTAAAGCAAGATACTTGAATTCTTTCCTCACGAAAATAAATATAATGTTGATCCCCTTAAAAAAGTACCGGTACTGTGCAAGAAGTGTTTTGTTTTGGATCGACCGTCAGAAACCCAAAATATAACAGTCAAACAGTCTCCGCTTGAGTTATCTTCAGTTTACAACTACGTTTGTATTTTCAGCATCGGGCCTATCTAGGGTTTACTTCTTGATCTGAGGTAATCACTGACTTGATGGTTCATTCAAACTATTTTTGAATTCAATGCGTGATGATGCATCGTGAATATGTGTTCTGCATCTGGGTTCCAATATCAGAACTCTTAGGTAGGACGCACATCAATGAAATATGAAACGTGAAACATGAAGAATGATACATAAAACATGAAATAATAAATTATGAAAAACGAAACCGTTTCATTTTCACACACTAATCAAAGAAACAAAAACAAAGTTCATATAGTCGTAGTAGTACAATGGAAAGTGATGCCGACGAGGCCGTTGCTGTTGTGGCAACTCTTTTATTATTGTCAGAAAGCACAGAAAAAAGACAACTACGTTACTTCCCTGAAAGAGAAGACTGGGTTCGGAATGAAACTGATGACCTATGTAGGGCAAATGAACGTTGGTTCCAAAAATTTGGAAGGCGTCAGAGCCGGAATATACGGTATGATCCCAGTATTGAAACACTCATTCAGTATGGGTAAATTAGCTACGGTATTCCAGGCAGAGGTATATGCCATTGAAATGTGTGCATGGGAGCTGGAAAATCGACACAGCACACGAAACACAATGAAAATATTTTCAGATAGTCAAGCAACACTGAAAGCGCTTGAATCCAACTGCTTTAAATTCAGAGTATTATGGAACTGCAGAAAAACCTTAAACCGACTGGCACAACGTAACAACGTTGATCTAGTCTGGATACCATGTCACACAGGCCTAGCAAAAGGGGAGACCGAGATAATGTTCACTGGGCCAGAACCGGTAATCGGTATAGCACATAGCACTGCCCAAGAATGATATAACATCCTGGAGAGACAATAACAGACTCGAGTATTGGCGTAGTAGCGGGCCTAGCCCATTCCAAAGCATTTTTGCTTGCACAAGGAAAAACAGGACTTCGACAAACTGCTAGAACTCAGTAGAGCACATCTCAGAGTTATAGTAGGTCTGCTCACTGGCCACTGCAAACTCAAACACCACATGCATAAAATCGGACTTGTACAAGATGCAGAGTGCCGTCTATGCATGGACGAGGACGAAACGGCTAAACACATTTTATGTACATGCCCCGCAGTGGCCAGAACCAGATTTTCAACATTTGGCAATACAACAGTAGGTAAGGCCAGAGAACCTGGTGAATTGTTCTCCCTTCGTACTCCTCAATTTCGTTAAGGGATTGGATATACGTGTTTCACGTTTCATGCTTCATGTATCACGTTTCATATTTCATTGATGTGCGGCCTCCTTTACGGTTTTGAAACTTCTGATTGACTAAGGCTTATGTACAAACAAAAATCTTACGTCTTAAAGTAAACTTAAGTAATACCGGTGTGAATAGCTGTATATGTCAGCAATTAAAGGTGCTATCCCTGACGTTAACTGATCTTAGGTAGCTACAAGATTTTTGGTAAAACGTAGAGCGTAAAAAATGATTTTTTTTTCTCTCCAAAGATTCGAGTACTGTTAAGGTTGCACTGACACCGAAATACTCAGTATCACGCTTGGATACTTTGAAGAGCTTAATATTGGAAACAGAAATTCACGACGGTATATCGACATTTGTGAAATGTATGATAGTATCGGACCAGTACCGGAATTCTATGCCTTTATGCGACTTTAACTTCTTTTTTTTTTTAATATAAACTAGTTTCATATCCGATAACAGAATACTTTTTCTGAACTGGATATAGGAGAGTTCAGTAGTTAGTAAGCCAATGTTTCAAGATGGATCAGAATTATTTTAAGCGAAAAAAAGGTAGGAGATTGAAAATGCTCACGTATATCTGCGTTTGTATCTATATAGCGAGCTTATTTCAGCAATCTACGTATCTTTCTTCGAAACAAATTATATCGCTATGGAGTTTCAATAATTCATTAAGATGCGGTTCATTTTGGGAAGTTTTCAGGATAATTTTTATAATCTAGAAAGTTAATTTCGCATTGAATTGTTTTAAAAGTTCGTAGATTTTAACCCAAATAAATCACTTAATCAAAACAGCAACACCTACCAGAAAAATAAGATTAAGATTTGCTAGATTTGGTGTTCAATATTCAATCAGCGAAAAGAGATTTCATTTGAAAACAACAATTTTTAATTTTTATGAGAAGTTTCCCTTTTTTCAACATGAATACCTTATAAGAAGTTATCTTGAATAGTGAAAAATGGCGAATAAATTTTATCTTTCAATCGCAGATAATCCACATCTGACTTTGACAATAAAATCGAAATCACAAGACAGTTCTGAGAATGATAACAACGAATTGTTTTATGGTAATGTCGATCTGAAGGACGCCTACTTGCTATGACCTATTCTGGATAGGTACAAACAGTTTCTTAGATTTCAATGGAACAGCAAATCATCTGAATATTGACAGTCGCGTCATATATTATAATTGTTATACAGTGAGGACCAAAAGTCCGTCGCCCCCCCTGTAACTTCTTTATTCTACATATTACAAAAAAATGTTAAATACATAAGTTGTAGGGTTTCATTCGATCTCTTTAATGGTTTAAGTTTCATTCATACAGAGTGTCTCAATAAAGCACGGTGACTTAGAAGTTTTTTTTTTTAAATAGAACACCCTGTATTTCATTGCATTATTACATTCTACGTTGAATTCTGAACAAGTTTGATAAATGGTTTTCTATCAAAAAAGTTAATAGTTTTGGACTTATGAACACTTGTAAATAATTATTTCGACTACTTTTGCACCAGTTCACGAATAAATTAATGAGGTAGGCTATGCACGCTAGGCGCGTTTATTTTATCCATGACAACGAAAAAAAACTCTTATCTGTTTTTGCCAAATGTCATTGACATTTTGTAGGTTTTCAAAACTTTGTTTCAAACGGTTTTCAATTTCTCTTGTTGATTAATATGGCTCGTTCAGTAGCAGACAAAGTTGAAGCCGTTATGATATTTGGTGAAGCTAACCGAAATTACCACGCTGCTATTCGCATTTTCAAT